>OX155958.1:15281491-15603993 GCA_944548615.1 Micropterix aruncella
AGCATTTCTGGTCGATCTTACAGGCTATTTGAATGATTTAAATTTGAAACTTCAAAAACAAGGACAGTTAGTAAATGATTTGTACAGCCATTTGAAAGCGTTTCAGAACAAACTACGCTTGTGGGAGTCACAGATGCTGTCTGGTAACAGTTACCATTTCAACACGCTCTCTGTGTATGAAAATATTGCTTATGCTCAATATGCTGAAGAACTCAAGTTACTGTCGGAACAATTATCGAACAGATTTAGCGACTTCAAAAACATGGAAGACTGTTTCAGTTTATTTGCTACTCCTACAAAATGTAATGTACAAAATGTTCCAATACACTTACAAATGGAGTTGATCGAGATTCAAGAAAACTCACTCCTAAAATCCAAATTTGAAGAAGTACAGTTGTGGAATTTCTACAAAAAATACCTAGAAGAAGACAATTTTCCGCAGCTTAGAAAATTCTCAAGAAGATTGATTTGTGCGTTTGGCAGTATCTACTTATAAATGCGAACAGTTCTTTTCATTGATGAAAGTTAATAAATCAACACATCGTACAAGACTGACTGACGATAATTTGGAAAATTCTTTACGTCTTCGTATCAGTGGAATTAATCCAAATATCGATGGATTGGTTTCCCAAATTCAAGCTTAAGTGTCTCATTGATTTCGGTGTATTTAACTTTCGTAGTTTGTAACAATTGCAAATGTAAAGATTTAATTACAATGTACCATTTTTTAAAATTTCATTTCGTTATTTTAATAAATTGTAGGTACTATAATAAATAACATTGTCGTATTATTTCATGTCTAATATCTATCGAAAAAAATATTATCACTACTTTAAAATGCACTAAGTACTTTTAAAGGCGGCCCGCGAACGTATTTGCACGCTATAATTCCGTAAACATACAAAATGTAGAGATTGTTTTCAAAACAATGCATTACGTATTATGAATAGTAAATACCTTGATGTATACATATTACAAGTAAATCTGCAAATATAAATATGATATAATTTACTAAAAATTCCACGTCATAATTCTGATTTCTATTCCTACTCTTTCTGTGTCCATGGCGCAAGACTCTGGAACGATCCCTCGGCAAATACACGAAACTTACACGAACCTACCTACGAACATTCAAAACTTACACGAAACTTACACGAACCTACCTACGAACCTAACCTACGAACCTTCTTTACCATCATTTAAGACTCACCTCAAAGATTACTGCCTTTCTAAGAAGTAATCAGTTCTTCCCTTTCTCTCCTCTTCCTCTCCCAATATCATCTCCTTCGGGCATCTTAGTTTTAGATACCTATACTGGTCTATATTTTATGGATACCAACATATTACTCTTTATTTCCGCAATGTAGCACTGTGATTAGATTAGCTGTAAGACATTGCCATGTGGCAATTAGCTCGCCTGTTTATAATGAAGTCCAAATTAAGTGTATATTATTGTATATTATACAGATACAAATAAATATACATAGAACACTAAAATCAAAACAATAAAAAGTACAACGCAAAGTACAAATCGTGCAATAAGAATAAAATAATAATAAACTCTTTATTTGCACTTAAAAAGTATACAAAAAAGGCGAGCTTATTGCCACATGGCAATGTCTTACAGCTAACCTAAACATAGTGGTACATGCGCGCATTGTGAAAATAAAGATTATTACATAACATACAGACAAGTGGAAGAATTTAAGACTAATAGTGCCCGAGGAGAGGAAATTGGGGGAGGAACAGGAGAGAAAGGGAAGAACTGGTTACTTCTTAGAAAGGTAGTAATCCTTAAGGTGAGTCTTAAACGATGGTAAAGAAGGCGAGTTTCGTATATTTGCTGGGAGATCGTTCCAGAGTCTTGCACCATGGACACAGAAAGAATAGGAATAGAAATCACTATTATGACTCGGAATTTTTAATAAACTGTCAGAGGCTGACCGAAGTACGAGACCGTGGGAACTTAGTGGTTCAAAAAGCTCCTGGAGATAGGATGGTGTTAGTTGGGTGAGTACACGATATAGGAGAGCCAGTATATGAACATTTCTTCTTTGGCGTATTGGCAACCACTTTAACTGTGCCCTATAGTCGGACACGTGATCATACTTACGTAGACCGAAGATGAATCGTATGCATACATTTTGCAAACGTTCAAGTTTGTTGAGCAGTTCCTCTGATAAATCGAGATAAGCCACATCTGCATAGTCAAGGAGAGGCAAGAGGAGAGACTGTGCAAGAGATTTTTTTGTGTCCATAGGAAGAAATCTTCTGAGTGTTTGCAGAGGGTGAAAACTAGCAAATATTTTACGACTTATCTCGTCCACGTGTGGTTGCCAGGATAAATCTAAAATATTAGATTATCATGAGAAAATAAAATAAAATAGATACTTAGTCGAAATTGCGAGATGGATCCACAATCTATTGCTGAGATAATACTTTTATTAGCAGTTTTAAATATCAACCGTCGAAAACGAATCTGCAGAGATAGAGGGGGATTTCTCAGTGTTTACAGGCAATAAAAATGTAATACACAAATCATCAAGACTTATATTTTGCCACGTATCAAGACTTATATTTTATCACGGTAGCAACAAGTAAATAAAAACATTAAAAAACACGACTGCTGCTGTTGTATTTATAATTATATTTAGCCGACTTCAAAAAAGGAGGAGGTTATCAATTCGGTTGTATCTTTTATGTTTGTTACCTCAGAACTCTGCTGTTTATCAACCGATTTAGATTATTTTTTTATTCGAAAGAATATCCTTGTCTGATGATGGGATCCATGAGGAATTGAGGGAACTCCTCACTTATTATCATATGAATTTGAAAATTTACAAGTTGGTTCAATTCCGATGGCAATTCATTTATTTTTATGGCAAGCATAACCTGATTCTACACCCTGGGTTGGCTCCCGACGAGGGAACTCCTCAATGGTCAACAGCACAGACACAAAATTTCATATTTGTATTTAATTACGACAGCCCATTCTAAGTTTCACCGAGGACCGCGTCACCCAGGGTTGGCTTCCAACGAGGGAACTCCTCAACGGTCAACAGCACATGCATACAATTTTGTATACGCATTCAATTATGATAGCCCGTTCTAAGTACCACCATGACATGGCTGCTGTACTTTTTTACAAAATGGAGTCGGTTTTTCTTTTTGTAAAAATGTTGACTATTATTATTACCATTTAAAAATATATATATTTGTTGTTTATGTATGTATCCATATAGATACATGTATATTTCCAGAATGTACTCAATTATACCATTCATTTGACACTAAACACGATATATTTATTAAATTTTTTTGACATTCGGACATTTGGACATTTAGACAACTACTAACGTTATATTTGGATAGTTAATGTAGCTATGATACTCGAGATGATATAACGATTCTAAAAATACCACACACTTTAAATCAGTTCAAGCGTTGAGAAGTTATGGTGGAATAAAGAAACGGAAAACATACATAGATTAACCCTAAACACATTACACTCCTTTTTTGTTGGGCAGTCGTGTAATAGAGCGTAATCCCTATAAGCGATCTGAGAGACCAGCGCGCTACCAATCAAAGAATACGCAGCAGCTGTGTGTCTGGCTTAATCATAACAATTATCATTTATCATAATGAAGAGAATTGCTCTGTGAGAATGTCTTTGTTAACTATGTCTGTTTCGGCTACAAAGCAAATTTTATATACAAACGAGGCGCAATTTTAGAAATTATCAACAGCAGTAATACTTAACAACAGGCCCAGGGCCGGATCTATCGCACATTTTATATATTTATTTTTTTATCCCCCCCCACCCTTGTTTTGTGTTTTGTTGTCGCCATGTGTTTTGTTTTGTAAAAGTAGATTCTTCTTTAGACAGTGGGTCCGATTGCGTTTCTGCGTGAACTAAAATAGGAACTTACTTCAACCGAACGAGACAGAGCAATACGTTAGAACGGAATATGAAATTAACTATCGTCGATTTTCCCGCACCAAAACTACCTGTCGAACTTAAAGACGCCCGAATAAGTTTGAGCTAAGTTCGTGCGGTGTTAGATTTAGCTGATTTATCTTCGGTGGGTAGTTTAATGCAGAAAAAAGACAACCGTTCATTTCACATTCTGCTATGACTTACTGCTCTGTCTCGTTCACATGAACTAATTTCCGATTTTAGTTCAAGAGAAATGCAATCGAGCCCAGTATAATCTTAAATTCACAGTCGAGTCGCCAACCAGATAACACTTAAATCTGCAACTCTAATTTATAACTTCTTGATAAACTTGAATGAAAAATTCTGTTTCTACTCTACAACCGTCAAAATAAGTACGTAGGTATGTACATCGTACATAATTATTCAAATAAAAATTGTTAAAAAATGAGGTTTAAATATATAGACGTATTAAAATATTCATAAACAATAAAAGAAAGAGTCGCATTCCTAAAAACTATCACAAATAAAATTGAGAAAAAGGTACGCATAATTTTGACTTCCAATCAAATATTATTTCAATAATAATATCCACATATCAAAATGTTTATTATTATCACTATTAATATCACTTTTTTAACATATCCAAAATGTAAAAACTTTCTAGTATTTTGTTGTCTCCGTGAAAGAAGGTCATATTATCAAGCTCGATGTAGTCACCTATACCTCCACTATACCTTCACCTGATCCAACCCTGATCTGCCCCGCGTTATCTTGAAGTCGCTCATAAAAAGAAATGTTTGTTGATGACAAAATAGCGGCATGACAATACACCGATAAGTCGTACCAATAAAAATGTGATAATGCCTATCTACCTATTTGGTATTGTGAATTGTACCATTGTATCATATAATGAGTACCGTCTCTGAACCGAGCTCATCGTGTTCAATCTCGCTCTGAATTCTGCTGAGCCAAAGTCTATTAAATACGTAAGAAGATAATATTATATTCTTCGGCAAAAGACCTTTATCGCTATTATCATTAGCTCTACAACCCAACGAAACTTCGTCGAGAATCTTTCTCCAATTGACCCTAATTATATACTGTTGTTTATAAAAAAAAAATACACCAGGATATCAAGATATTTAATTAAAGAGTTAGGCCAAGGCTGTCTGATATTTTTATTCAAAATCGCCTCGGGCAACTACTCCACATTTTTGAGGTGTATGATACATATCTTGTTTTATAAATGGTGGGTTGCCATTGTTTTCTTAGGTAGCATAAGGGATTTCATTTTGGTATCGGAGTCAGTTTTTATCATTTCAGTGGTGGTGTTGGTCCGAATTTGTCTGGATCTAGCCTTGTCGTTTCTATTTATTTCATTTAGTATTTATTGTTTTTTATCGGCAACAATATGGAGGTATCCAACATTGCAAAATGTTATGCAATGTATGATATACGCAATGTTGGATACAACTTAAGTTGCATACACAACAGTGGCAGGTGCAGACGAAGAGCAAAATACACCCCATATAAGTTTATTTTAAAGTATGTGGCCTATATCGTGTATTTATATAAACTACTTACAAGCTTAATAAAATATCAGCGAAAAGTGTAAGTTTTAGATTATACGTACTATAAATGTTGATCATTGTGATGCTTATAAGTAGGTATTTTAATTGTCTGAAAGTTATCCCTCGAGCAGAATTTCAAAAAATAAGGAGCCAGATGTTTCTGGATGGATTTAGATCAGGGTAAGATTAAGACTATTCCAAGTCCTGAATATGCAAAACTGCCTTTGTATATAGAATTCTTGTGCTTCGGTATAATAGCCAGATTACTACTGCGGTGGGACCATTTTAGTTTGGAAGAGAAGTACTTTGGCACTTTGTTTCTCACAATTTTATAATAATATTTGTGAATTTCTCGAAGTTATGTTAGTTGTAGTTTGACGTGTTCAGGATGGAGGACTTGTTTGAAAAGGGAGAGCCATGACGACGGGGTGGAATGTGGAAATTATCTTCAGGATTCGAAAATAGTCCCAGATCTATTTATTAAAGAAAAGCACATTTTTACGGCAGTAAATTGTAAGTTTAACATTATAGGCTTAAATGTAAATAATAGCAAAATAGAAAGCACCGCAGACCAATTTTTTTTAAATCAACACCGCCTAACTACAAGCCATACTTTAGAATACTTAATTTTAAAAATATGCTAGGTATCAAATAATATTTAAAATTAACTAATAATAATAAACATTGTAATTTTAGTGTAGTGTGATGTAACTGTAGTGTAGTGTGATGTAACTGTAGCTGTGAATGTAATGAAATGTAGCTGTAGCTGTGAATGTAACTGTAGCTGTGAATGTAATGAAAAAATAACATTCAGTAAATGGTGAAATAATCAAATTGAATAATAATAATATAATGTCGTAATAAATACAGTAAAATATGAAAAATATTAATAATGAATCGAAATAAATGGAAAAATGATATCGCAATAAATATTTAAAGAATCAAATTTAAATAGTCCGAGGATACAATTATCTATAAAATGTCCATGTTACAAGTTAAAATATATATTTCAATATAATTCAATTAAAAAAGAACAAAAGCACAAAAACAGCGATTTAACAAAATAATAATAATAGTAATTCAATTTATTTAAATTAAATTACTTAAGAATGTCAAATATTTGGTGGCTAATATCCCGACCTTCATTCAGATGATGATATTTCATAAAATAGTTATTATATAATCAAACATATAGTTTTTGTGGTGTAAATATATTTTTTAAATTTTATTTTATAGCAAACTTACAGATAGTAAATATATGATACTAGTATTTTAAAAACATATTCAAACGCAACAAATTTACTATCCTATGAATAGTTTGCAATGCTTGCATTACAAATTAACAGAAATAACATGAACACGTTGATAGTAGAAAAAAAATTATAATAAAGCTAATAATAATATAAGGGTATGAAAAGTAATAATTAAATAAGTTGTTAATAAGGTTATTCGGATAGAGCAAAATAGAAGTATTAGTAATTGGATAATAATATTTATTTTACATAATATGATATAATACAATAGTATGTTATAATATAATATTCATATAATACAGTACATTAGGATGGCAGTTAGTGAAATCTTAAGAAGTAGGAGATAGGCTAGATATGATCGAGTCTTTTATTAAATTAATGGAATCATAAAATATATCTAATATTAATTAGATATCTTTTTTGGTGATCCTTAACTAAATATTTTATAATTGTTTCTGTATGTCGAGCAAGAAAAAGGTTGTCTTATTGTATTCCCGAGAATATGAGTAGAATAGACGTGAAATAAGATTTACTGATGTACACGTCTTAAGAATGAGTGTAGCATAGGTACCTAATAATACGAGTATCATATTTAGAAACCAAGAGAAACTGCGCAAAACCGCTTGCCAACAAATGAGTGTTATGTTTTTAACTCAACCATCGAATTCTAATGCAGAGATTTCCACTTCATTAAACAATACTTATATAGAATTTCGTCCACTTGCAACGAAGTAGACAATAGTTTAGTCAAGAATCCCATTGTAGTATCATTTCGGTCATTGGGCACACTGAAAAATAGCTAAAGTCATTTCAGCAACTAAAGAACATTATTTTTTAAGAGGCTGTATAAATTCACCACACGTCGCAGAATGTATTATTACTAAAAAATAATCAGGAAAGAGTTCGTTTAATATTTTTGATTAAATAAAATCTTAACCAATTTAGATAAAATCATTATAAACAATGGCGCAATTTTTTTCAAAAATTTTGGGTAACAACACTATGATTTTTCTACAAAAGATTACTGTACCCAAAAAACGGAGTAAAAAGGGTCTAATAGGCTTTTTGATTAAGAATTGTGTTACCAAAGAAAAACAAATGTTATGGTCAACTTTCGGATATTCTGTACATTATTTTCTTAGTATGGAAGGGCTAAATCAAAAAACTTGTAGATGATTTTCGAATCAGTTTTTTTTGGTAAAATAACATCATGTAAACAAAAACTATCTGTTACTAATATAGCATTTCTTTTAAAAGGCATGTCTAAAAGAAATACATCTTTTTTAGTTTAGTTTATGTGAAAAATGTGGGTGGTCACAAATAAAACTAACATAGTATAAAATATCAGAAAATTCGAATAAAATAATTCATTGTTGAGAAATTTAAAAATAATTAAAAATTTCGGCGTTGTTACAACCGCCGTTGTCCAGGGTATAAGATGTTTGTAACATCGGCGGGACGTCGGGGCCACCAAATGCATGCAGTAAAATCCTTTTTCAATATAATGGTAAACAGCCACGATCGTTTTCGATTTCATATCGGAGAGGGTTCCGAGTTGTCAATAAGTTTTTTTACATGTATGTATGCCTTATGGTCTAGGCTGAACTACAAGGGACTCCCGAATTAGGTAGTATGAGCAAAAACTTAAGCCCGATTCTCGAGCCGCGTGTGATTTTTTGGCGCGCTTCGGCGTTGTTTTGAATCAAATTGAATGAGTGAATGAAAACATTGACGCGATCTCGCTCGCGATACCGTGAGATAAGCGGTGGTAAAAAGAGAGAGAATCGTATGGGATGTGGCAATATAGATATATTTTTATCGATATGTCGTGAATTGTATGCGGTATTTTTAAGTATATATATTGAATTGTTATCACTATAAAATATAGGACAGTGAAACGAGCGATTTAAAAACAAAAATTAAAAACCGTCCTGTCAACTTGGTTAAAAATCAACTGAAAATTCAAGAATAGTCTCGAGGACAGGTCTAAAATATGACCTTAAGAATTATTAATCATGTTAAAGGCTATTGACTAGAGTTAGTAAGTACAGCATCACTTTAATCATCACCTCAACTGGAACCACAGCCACGCGAACACTATGAATACGTTGGACAGTCGAGTTTTAAATAGGTCCAAAATATGACATTACGAAATGATACTTCGAACATGATAATGGCGTTCAAGCCAATTTAAGTACAGGAAAGGAGAACTCTCCAAAAATTAATGCATGAAGGAAAAAATGTTTTATATACATTTTATCATTCATACAAAAAGTAATCTGCTCATTCGAGATATTGATACTAATGTACCGAAAATGGATTTTTTTGTGCAAAACTACCCTACGTACTGTTTTGTAAGGGCTGTTTTGTACTAAAGGTTGTTTTATATTTTGGTAATTCTGCCTAATTCCAAACTGTTTTAAGTGCCATATTTAATTGATTTAGGTAAATAATCATAAATTTAACAACATATTTTCTTTCTCAATTTATTATTGATGAAAGAAAAATACATGGCATAGAGCAAAGGAAAGCAAAGAAACACCATCGAAAATTAGGTAAATCCTTTAAATTTGTTTAAAGTCATTTTGACATATTGCATTTAACGATTTGTTAATACCACACCTTAATACCCTTCATTCGTATATTATTCTTTTTGTTCTTGTTACATATTTTATATTGGTTCACGAGTATCCTTTTTCGTTATTTCAAGTACAGTGCCTTGCCGTATTATGCCGTGCCTTGCCGTATTGTACCCATCGTGCATTTCAGTACTTACTAATTTACTTTTTTCAATATCCATAAACTTTAAATAATATTTTCGTTTTATTATTTGTGGTTATTCATTGAATTATCTTGTCACGTATGTAAATAAAGAAACTATGTAGCAACTATATAAGTAACGGATCTTACCGCATGAAATAACAAAATCCTAAACTTTTCTTAAATCTGAATTTCGATATATTTTTGCAGAAATAGCTGATCATTATTTTTTGTTATATAGGGAGAGTTTATAAAGAGTGACGTCCTTGAAATGGGTCAATGAGTACCAGCAAATAAGCAAATTTTAATAAAGATGTTTGACAAAGACCACAAAAAAAAACTTTTTGTTTTGGAAAATTTGGAAAACGATAGATAAATAAAAGTTTGACAAGCGTTGAGCGCGCTGCGTCATTCAGCGTACGTAAAATATCGCGAATAAACAATATTTGCGATATTTTACCTATCGCTAGATGGCGCAACGCGATCAACTCTTTTTATACTATTTTTTTTAACACAAAAAGAAACATTTTTAATTGTGTTTATTCAAAAAAAGATGCTTTTTAATTCACACTGATTCACCCACTTCTAGGATGTCACTAAAAATTCACCTTGTATATTAGTGTAGGTTTACATATTTATTTTAAAATTAGACATTACAAAATATTATTCTCTTAAGTTTGGCGGTAACGAAATTGCTAATTTTCTTATCACAATTAAACAAAAAAACTGTTTTGCCATACTGACGGTTGTCTACGCAAATTGACGCCAAAAATAATCATTGCTCAAAAGTTATAGGCGATTGAAAAGTTTAAATTTGTACTAAAATATACGATGGGTCTAATAAATGACAAGGGGCTGTACAATAGGTATTTGTTGTAGGTGAATGTAACAATCGGCATTTGTTCAACATATTCATCTGTTTTCCCCATATTGCTGTTTTTCTCCATAATGCATTAGTATAATACTGTTCCTTTACTTATAACAAAATAAATACAAAGAAATATTTCATTATCGAGTCGATTATATTCTGAACGATCGAGCACCGATCCTTTCTAGTCGCGGTGCAAGTTACTCACAGAGTCAATAATGGCATAATAAGCGTGTCGTCATAAACAAAGGCGGGTTGAAGCGCGGCGAATAGAAGAATGGTTTAGTTAGTCGGTAGGTAGTGCGGCGGTTTGTCGCTGAGCGACGAGGTCGTGCGAGGCGAGAGTTAGCGTTGACACGATAGGCGACGTCGGGCGTCTTCGGGCGTCGCGTCTGTTCACACGACTTCGCAGTATTCAACCGGTGAAAGCCGTCAGCCGCCGCGATGGATCTGGCCACCCACGTGAGCTTTCCCACGCTCGAAGACAGAGACGACACGAAGAATAGAGAGAACGGCCAAAAGTACCACCTCACTAAGAGACTAATCATCAAAGGCAAGAGCGGTGAGCCAATGTTTATTTTTAAGGGGTCTACCACTGTGAGCCACCGTTTTTACAGTTTTTAAAGTCAATATTGGGCCTGGATGGTCCCGAATCCACCAAGAACTCTCTAGCTCTATGACTACCTCCTTGTGACTATTACTTTTTTTTCTATGACTATTTCAATATTTTACACAATTTAGAATATTTATTTATATTTAATGTATTATTTATTATATTACATGAATTATTATTATGCATAGATTAAGTGTATTTTATTATCTATTAGTTTAAATTTTTATATATTTTTTTGTGTATTCTGTTATAATATATTTATATTTTTGTTTCAATTTCCATTTTAAGTTTATTTTATGTTACCCCTTCTTAAGCTAATTTTCGATTTTTATCTCGACAAAAATTTCATTTCTGATCTTCAAATCCTCGAGGAGTTATATTACTAGTCTGTTTTTCGATATTTCTTCTTCTTCATTACGAAAATAAATAAAAACGAAATTAGTGTTATTGCATTATAGGAACCTCTTCTAGATTATTCATTTTTTAATGTAACCCGTAACCCGACTATATTCACCACGCTGATTCCGAATCTGCAATAATCCGAATTTTTCGGTCTCAATAAATAAGCGAGATATAGGCATTCAAAAAAACGTCAAACCCATACATTTCGGTAGGGTAATTTAGTTTGTTTTTAAATAATACCTACATAAACACCTATTTGGTGGTAGGTTAGATTAGTTTTTTTTAAACAATCCTAAAAACTGAGAATAAAAAACTTTTTTGTCGTTTTGGGATGGCCCACCCCGTTTTTTGAAATGTAGTCCTTGGTCGGTGGTCGTTTCTAAATGTGGTCGTCACAAAGACATAAATGGTAGAACCCATTTTTCAAACGTACTAGCCATTGAGCCCCCTAACATAAATGGGGGAGTAAGGGTTGTTGTTATGAATAACATTACATTTTAATACATTATACAAAATAAGATGCACTAACACGGATAGAGAATTACATCTGACTGACCTGAGCTTAAATACAATAATAATACTTATAGACTCGAACTACAGTCAAGTGACTTTGATTATCCGTTAAGGGATAGGATATTAAGTGTTAGATGGTTACAATCTTTTAGGTGTCTCTCGAGAAAACCTCATTTTTACACGACTGCCCAACAAAAGAGGAGTGTAATGTATTCAGGGTTCATCTATGTATGTTTTCCGTTTCTTTATTACACAATAACTTCTAAACGCTCGAACTGATTTAGAAGTATGTGGTATTGTTATAATCGGTATGTGATCCCGAGTTTCATATGATACCTTAGCTATCCAAATATCAAGTAAATATTTGTCTAAATGACCAAATATCCAAATGTTATTAAAATTACAAAAATATATTGTGTTTAGTGTCAAATAAAATGCCTGATTGAGTACATTTCAAAAATATAAAAGTATCTATATGGATAAATACATAAATCATAAATATTTCATATAAAAAGCCATAATAAAAATAATTATAAATATAGTAGTTCCCTTTTTGTAACGGTAGACGTGTTTTTAAGTCCATGTAATATATTTACTTCTTACATTATCTATAGGTATAGCAAGAAAATGTACAAAGGTATTTCGGTGCAAGACAAGCACGTAGAGGCCTTTGGGTACATCTCACATCGTTGATTAAGACATCTCTTATGCCTAATCACATCGTCGCTAATAGGAAGAGACGGATTTCCAAAGCTTTACTGGCACTTGGAAATCACGCGTAGAAATCACAGCTTTGTTTCAAACGTTTGGGCCAAACACATTTCGGCCCCCTCTTATTATAGAAGCGCCTATGGTATCTTGTACGATTTTATGGAAGTAGATCCCATACCTTTAATGAAAGATCAGTCTAGCCACCATAGCAGTGACTGTTGAAAACCGGTCAATGTTAGCTCCACCCTTTTATTGTCAATGTCAATTAGCTTTGCTTGGTTAACGGTCGCATCACCTGTTTGTTAGTTGACTCGAGTACGCCTACACGTTAATAACCACTGTTATGAGTGGCTGCCCCCATCGTCAAGCAAACAGTGCGTATCAAACATGCTGTGCTAGTAAACTACTCGTACTAAGTTGCCGGAAGAGTACGTATACTGTCAAAGTGAAAAGGCGTACTGGTCAACGCAAAAAACAAATTAATCAAATTTTAAGACACGAGAATAATAATTCACAATAATCGCCTTCCGATTCGCACATCGCTAGTCTCGGAATCCACTGCAGCTACGGGATATCGTACATCCTAGACTAGGTACATATAAGAACATGGTAACCAGCGACATAAACTATTATATGTAAAACATATAAATAACATTACGTTAATATAATATTTTATTCTATAATTCTAAATAATAAATTTAAAAAATATACTGTCTCAATCAAATAAAATTAACCTTCGATAATATTATATAATTAGGATGCAATTACCCAACATAATATTCCAAGTGTTTCGTTACTACATTTTATATAATAGTTCTATATTATGATACATTTAAAAATGTATAAAAAAGATTGAATCAATATACATTCTATTCTTTCCCAACATGAGCAAACTGTGTCAGCATAAACTACGTCAGTATCCATCGACAAAAAACCTATTAACTGCGTTGTTTTTTGTTTTTTTATTTTATTTTAGGTTTATAAGATTTTGAAATTTATTATAATTTGAAAATGAAAATGTCTTGTTGGTCTTTACTTACCTGCCACGATATTTTTCTGCGAATATTTATCAAATTACTAAGAATATAAAAATGAAAGGCTGCTTTATATTACCGAGTCAAAACAATTTAATCAATTGATTGAATTGTGTTAATAAAAATATAAAAGTGAAGATTTAAAAACCTAATGTTGTTTTACATTATTTTTACTGTAAATTCTAAATCAGAGCTTCAACAGTATATTTTAGACACGTCATTGTATTTTATGGGAGCGACTATACAACTTTTATGAAGATTAACAGTTTTTATAAGGGCACATTTCGTTGCGCGCGCCCCGTGTAATTTTCGCTAATATGTAATGGTTCTGTTCAGTAAACGAATACAGTACCTAATCCTGGTAATCCTGTGTAAAAAGCTCTTTTAACCGTCGGACGACGACAGTGCCTATAGGCATTTTGCGTCGTTTTGACAGATTCGCGCCTAACCGTTTCTGCCGGCCCCCATATATATCACTACATTATATAAATATATAATATACATGACTAACAAGATTAATTACTAGGTAACAAGAGTGAATTCGTGAAAAACGATATTGTTAGTATTTATTCACGAAATCGATCAAAAAGTTGCGGCGCAGTTTTTTGCGCGCGAATACTGGCTTCCGAGAGGTTAAAGGTTACTCCTTGGTCTGGAGTAGCGCTTCCAATCTTGGTATACCGAGATCTCAAAACACCGAGATCCCGCATGATTTCATCAGTCTTGCTCATTGCGGGATATGAGTGCGGGATCCTGCGAGATTGAAAATTATTCCACCAAAAAGTGTGATTCGAAAGGAAATCAAGCAGTTAGAAAATTAACTTTAATACGATATCCTTTGTCGAAGCTGATGATGACGAAGTGCCTCTTTCTGTTGTGGCTGAAAATAATGTTCAGAGTCAAGCTGTTGATGCTGCCAACATGGAAGAGAACACGGCTGCTCGAGCTCTGACATTGCAAGAAGAGCTAGAGCAAACTTTAAACTCCGCCATGACAAGTATTTGTCCATCGCCCGCTCGAATTCCTCTTATCGAAACCATCATAAAAAAAGAGATGACTCTTTATGAATCAGGTGGACCGATGGGTAGATACTTAATGCTAGGACACAATGACCTAAAGTCTGTAGTGCCTACAAGCGTAGAAGCTGAGCTGGCGTTCTTGCCAATAAGATACGAAGTAGTTTGGCTGAAGACACTTTGGGAATGTTGTGTTTCCTGCGAAAACACTTCCAAAATGCAAAGTAAAATTATTTTTGTACTTGTTTTTTTCTAATCAATATATCTAACTTTAAGCATGCTATGTTTTACTAATCGTGATAACCACTCTTATCGAAAAACGCGGGATCCCGCTATACCGGGATCCCGCGTTATTGTTTTTTTTTTATTATCTTGCCTATACCGAGGTCCCGCAAGGGCATGCGGGATCGGAAGCCATAGTCTGGCATTTGTATCGCAGCGCGACACCGGTCTACGTTAGCAAACCTACTATGAAAATCGTTCTTGAAATTAGCAAAAAATATTTGCTGGAAATGGAAACTACTGGAAAACTCCGGAAACCATAAAATGATGAACTTAGCGTGTCTTGATTTGCTGTCAGCTGTGTCCAGCATCTCTGACTTGCTAATTTTATATAATGTTACAAACAGTACTTCTGAGTTTTATTTGGTTATCGCTTTCCCTTTCAGTAAATAAATCTATTATCGGGTTACTGGACCCACCAGAATTCGAAACAATACTTATTGTGTTAACATTATTAGAATGCTTGCACGTGCAGCCATTGTTGTGTATTTTTTAACGTTATCGCAGATGTGGATTATTTTTAATACCTAGATTTCAATATTGTCGTTTCCTTTGCGAAAAAATAACAATTCAGTCGGCAAATTTTGCAGTCATTTACGTTATAATTAAGACGGTTGAAGATCATAAATTAAGTAAACTTTTTAAAACTTTTAGTAATTTATTTTTTAAAATTTCTATCCTAAAAATGACATTTTAGCAAGGTTTTGGAGTCAGAAAAAAATATACTTTGTCCGTGAACAAAGTATTTGAGTTTTAAAAAAAAAATATATTTAAATTACCCCACAGAAAAAAGAGAAAACTACAATATAAGAATAATATAATAATACGAATATGTTGAGTTTCTACAAAAAATACATTTTACTCAAATTATACCTCAGATAAAAAGCGAAAAAGGAAAATTCTTTGGCCTTGATCATTATTTCCCATCAAATTTCCTCCTCAGTGACAACCGGAGGGTCATCGAGGTACCCCACTTCTGGATCTGACGGAAAAGAATGTTCAAGGTCCACCGTCACCGCATAGACCTTGAGCATTGTTCCCCGTCGCACGTTTTCTTCTCCCTTGATTTAAATTCAGAATATGATCTTTTTATTTAAAAACGATTCATGCTTCGATTCGTTTTGGGAACAAGCCACAAGATGGCATTTATATTCTATTTTCACAAAAAGTTGACATTTATCGTATTTCCCCGTAGCCCTTCAATTAATTTGAAATCATGTAGCCCTTTATGGTGTTTCATGAAATGGCTTTTTTTGGCATAAATATAAGTTAATTGCTGTTCTTACCCGCTGTGTATGCAAAAGCCGCAGTGTTTGGCCAAGCACCATTAATTGTATTCGCCTTAAAAGAATTCAATTTAACTAGCACGATAAAACTGTTTAAACTCAACAAGGAAACGGCGGAAACATGTACATTTCCTTTTTATGTCAGCTTGCGCCGAAGAGTGCTGAATTGTTAACTAAGCTTACTATGTGCGGAAATCCGCACCTTATTTTAAAGTCCAATATATTAGTTCAATTTATTAAATTAAACTTTCTTCATCGTTACCGCAACTGTTACGGTTGTTTTGTGCTGATGATTTTACAGCCGATGCTTGCTTGCGATGTTAAGTTTTATGAAAAGTTAGTGGCCTTCTCGTTACTCCATTTCTCGCGGTTTTTAAAATATTATTGGACAATCAGAGCGCAATATTATCAGATATTTAGAGGTTATTTTTATTTGTAGTCGTGGTGTTTTATGATGTCTGACTGATATAAATCATCTTTTGATAGATAATATTGTCATCTCCAGATATACCAGGGGACTAAAAATGCGACCATTACGGAAGTACATCCTTTCAAATAAAAAAAGAATTTTCCGAATCGGTTTACAAATGGCGGAGTTCTGAGGTAACAAAAATAATTAAAAAATACAACCGAATAAATAACGTCCTCCTTTTTTTGAGAAGGTTAATAAACATGTACTTAAGACAAAATTATAAAGCAACTCGATACTATTTAATTTGTCCGCATAACCTAAATAGCATGCATGCACAATTGTATGTGTTGAATGGGGCACGAGGTACAAAGCATTCCCTGATTAGGTAACCGACATATTTGATGCCAACTGTTCGGCATCTCAATGGACGCTCAAAATTGAATTAACATTCAATACCGCAACGCACAATCCAACGGAATTACTAACAGGCATTGCGACTTCTTCTTATTTGTGCCCTGTCGCCTAACGCCTAAATTCTTCATCTTATTCCCTAGCCAGTATCAATCTAGCCACTTCTAGGATAGTCAGTTCTCTAGCCAGATTTTTTAGGGTACTTAAACGATTTTTTTCTAGGAATTGATTTTGTGATGAGTTCCCTATGGGAATATCCGAAACTTGAATTAGTTTACCTCGTCTTAACTTGAACAGTGTCCTAACAAAGAAGGTGTTTTTTATAACCTAGAATTGCCATAAGTAAAATTAGTAAATGAAGTTTTATATTCAATGGATCCATGTACCTACCTATTCGATTCACATTATTATTTTGGTTTCAATAAAATCTCTAATTTACTCGTAAGTACAACATTTTCGTCTAGGGCGCCTGGGGGGCTTTTACTGCCCCCCTCCCCCCCCCCCTCCGCTTAGCTTTTCTAGCGGTTCTGCCCCACCTCCTTCTCATGAATCTACCTACTTTAGCAGTGCAGAACCGTTCATTTTTCCAACCCCCCCCCCCCCTAAATGTCAAGTCTGTGTGTGCAACTGGTATCTAGTGTTGTGAGTTTGCCGTGAGCATTTTTTTTGTCAATAAAAAAAATATATATTTTAAATTATCGAATTATTCGCCCCTATTAACTGTGCAGTCTTGCCATTTTAATAGGTTGGTTAATGCCTCACCTGTAAAACTCCTGTTACAGGAATCAATAAATGCTTTGAAGGCGATTTTCGCTGTCTCTTTAGAGTTTATTTTTTCCTCTGAGAAGAAATATACAAATCTAGGATATTTCTGCATATCTGTATCACGACACAGTCCTATGCGGGGACTCGTATAGTTATTTAATTATTGGCCACGCCGAACGCTGCAACTTCGGTAGGAAATGAGAACCGATGGCCACAGACAGACACGTATCCAGACTTTAATTTCGGAGGGTAACATTTATTGAAACAACTCGCGCGACACCCACCAAACTTGAATTTGCCCGTACAATGAAACGAAAATACGCCGGAATTCCGGGGGTCAAATCCCAACTATCCCTCCCCCCCCCCCCACCATATCCCCCCACGTGGATACGTGCCTGATACTAGGTACATTAGTCGCGGATTCTCCCTAATTGTCAATTTTTTGTCTACTTTATTTTTTACTCAAATAATTTCGGGGGGTGGAAGGCGTCCACTGTGTCTTCTCCCTCCCCTCTGGATACGTCCTTTGCCACAGACGCTACTTAGTTGGTAGCTTGGGTAATTTTTAAATAAGAGTCTAAAAACGAGTCTCTGTAGTTAGTCCTTCACAGGGAGTCTGCTTATAAAGAAGCTGTATCGTCGTAGCGGATGTTAGCTAATTCGATACACCGAAAAATGTTTTTATGTAGTTTACTACTGAGCATTTCTCAATGGTTGGTGTTCATTAATTCAAGGCGTAGGATGCGAATGCGAAACTAATTTGTTTACACGTGGGCAGTGGCCTTAAGAAACAACGAAATTAGCTATCTTCCATGTCGTCTAATAAGAATTATGTAATGCAGGTGCCTTTTCCGATACTAAATATGTTTTGAATATTAGTTTTTCTGTTTCAAAGATATAATTATAACTTTTTTTATATATAAATGTTATGCGATAGTGAGAAAGGTATAAAGTTTGCTGTGATAAAAGTTTTATTTAGCAATCTTCTATGTATTATGAGTAATACTAGGATATATATCGATAAAACAAATGTTTTAGCTCGGTTTTATAATTTTTAGATTATGTTTGTTTGTTTGTTTATACTCTTTATTGTGAAATGTCATAATGGGCGGGTTTATTGTCATATGACAATCTCTTACAACCAACCCTACTATGACGTGTTATATGTATGTATGTGTTCGTGTAACATGTGTGTAAGTGTGTGTCTTGTTATTGCATTCGATCGACAGAATTGAAATTCTGATTAGGAACGATTTTTAATATTTTGGTTTGGAAAATTGTCAAAATTTATTGGTTTTTCAGTAAATGTTCTTAAAAATTCTTTTAATATATTCTTCTATTTCTCTCTAAAGCATTCTTCTACTTAAAAAAAATAGGATTCTTCTACTAAGGAAAATTAAAGTACCTAATTCATAATGTTTTTTCGGTTACACGGCGTCGCTCCCACAAGGCAGGGTCAACGTTAATAACAAGACATTAGTTTTAAAAAAAAGATTGGAAAACTAAAAGCCTTTTCAGACGTACGCCTATTTTCTCTACCATACGCCTTTAAAGCGCGGAACAGCTAACTTTACCACCTGTATAGCATAACCTCTAAAAGGGCGAATATCGAGTAAATATTCGAATCCAGCCCCATTCGAATCCAGCCACACGGGAAAAATTACTTCCAATATTTTTTTATAACCCGTACGATTTTAATAAAAAATAATCAGTTTATTTTTCATTATCAAAAAGCAATTAAAACACGCCTAAAACTCCGAAGTACAACATAAGATTTATGTTCTTTGAAAAACTATTACTTTGAAAAATCTAAGTCAGACCTACATCTCTCTTGTCATAGTTCAATCGGTTTGTAATGGATGTGTTAAGTGGGCTGAAATATTTATATATTTTTAAATCAATAAAGTTATCCTTGTTTACAATTTTCATCGTACATGGTGCTCCGTGTCCTTTTACACGACTGCCTATCAAAAATGAAAGTGTAATGTGTTCAGGGTTCATCTATGTATGCTTTCCGTTTCTTTATTCCACCATAATTTATAAACGCTTGAACCGATTTAAAAGTGTGTGGTATTCTTAGAATCGTTATGTCATCCCGAGTGTTATAGTGCACCTTAACTGTCCAAATATAAAGTAAGTAATTATCTAAATGCCCAAACGTCCGAATGTCAATAAATTAACATAAATATATAGTGTTTAGAATCAAATGAAAGGTCAGATTGGGTACATTTCGAAAATATACATGTATCTATACGGATAAATACAATAGTTCACTTTCTGTAACGCCAGTCGTGCTTTTATTCTTTTTAATATATTTGTACTTGTCACCTAGCAAACGGACATTATACCAGTCTTTCGGTGTATAAGCATATTTTTGAATATTCAGTAGCATGTGGTGTACATGCTGTCACACTCCATGTGTCAATCGAAAAGTATCAATCACATGTATAAATCGTGTCGTGATCGCGTGCAATACGTAACAGTGCACACGCTAATACTGAATTTTTATTTTGGCCTGGGCATGAATAATAAAACAACGAAACATGCTTATACGAGGAGCATTGTCGTTCATGAAGTTTATGTGCATAACATGTCCCAATTTCGTTCAAGTTTCGTTTCACATTTATAATTAAAAGTCAATTTGATCATTAATTTTAGTCACAAAGGTAGTTTCTAAAAACAGAACTTTCATGCTGAAATATTTATATTTTTTTAAATCAATAAATTTATCCTTGTTTACAATTTTCATCGTACATGGTGCTCCGTGTCCTTTTACACGACTACCTATCAAAAAGGAAAGTGTAACGTGTTCAGGGTTCATCTATGTATGCTTTCCGTTTCTGTATTATACCATAATTTATAAACGCTTGAACCGATTTAAAAGTGTGTGGTATTCTTAGAATTGTTATGTCATCCCGAGTGTTATAGCGCACCTTAACTGTCCAAATATAAAGTAAGTAATTATCTAAATGCCCAAACGTCCGAATGTCAATAAATTAACATAAATATATCGTGTTTAGTTTCATATATATCAAATGAAATGTCTGATTAGGTACATTCCGAAAATATACATGTATCTATACGGATAAATACATAAACCACAAATATTTCATAAAAAACCGTAATAAAAATAATTATAAATACAATAGTTTACTTTCTGTAACGGCAGTCGTCATTTTATTCTGTTTTTATATATTTACTTGTTATTTTTTTATGTTCGTTTAAAAAAAGCGGTGTTACATGATATCTCTTATGATATTGTTACATTTTTTGCCACTAATAAGTGTAAAGACACAACGACAACATGACATCATCTTGCTTGCAACGCGAATGCAAAGAAAAGACGCGGACGTCATCTTATCACGAAGTAACACCACAAAACAATGCATAGAATTCTGCAAGAGCGACATTTATGGTATACCATTTTAATAATAACAAAATAATTGAAGAAGCAACGGACGATACAAAGTCTAATGCAATGAAACGGTGCCCATTTAAAGATAACCTCACCTCACTATTGTTTAATTCAGTTGACATTTAAAACCGAAGACGAAATCCACAAAAGCATAATAAAATATTTCGACACGGACGCCGCGTAACCAGGGCTTATTCGCGTTTCCGATACGTTCGTGTTAAAACCAAATTTAGATAGTGTGAAACTTTGTTACTTCATCTATGACGTGACACATCTTTAAAATCAGAGCGAAACATACGGTTACCAGAATAGAAATTTGGATTATAACGAAAGTGTATATACATCGTCTCGCCCGACGTCATCGTGTCGCCTATAAAAGTTATTTATTATTATAAAAATAATTTATCAAATTTAATACTATTTATCTTTGTTACTTGTTACTCCGTTACTTCATCTATGACGTGACACATCTTTAAAATCAGAACGAAACATACGTATCAGGAATAAAATATGGATGATAACGATAATGTATACATCGTCTCACCTTATGTCATCGTCTTGTTTATAAATGTTATTTATTAATATAAAAATTATTTATCAATATAAATATTAATATTACTTGTTACTTTGTTACTCCATCTATGACGTGACACATCTTTAAAATCAGACCGAAACATACAGAACATCTTTGTTACTTGTCTCAACTTTGTTACTTCATTTATGACGTGACACATCTTTAAAATCAGACCGAAACATACAGGTACCAGGATAGAAATTTGGATGATAACGAAAGTGTATACATCGTCTCGCCTTACGTCATCGTCTCGCCTTTATATATTATTTACTAATATAAAAATAATTTATCAATATAAATATTATTCATCTTTGTTACTTGTTACTTTGTTACTTCATCTATGACGTGACACATCTTTAAAATCAGACCGAAACATACGGGTACCAGAAAAGAAATTCGGATGATAACGAAAATGTATACATCGTCTCGCCTTACCTCATCGTCTCGCCTATAAATTAAATATTCTTGAAATTAATAATTATTTTTATAATAATTATTATTTATTATTATATAAATAATTTATTAATATAAGTATTCATAATTAATATAAATATTAATTATTAATATAAATATTATTTATTAATAAACACCCGATAGACATAATCCCCGATACAATTTAGACGAATGTATGTAATGGAGGACGCTTTGAAGCAATGCTCTGCTGTATTTCAATAGTAGTTCGAGACAGATAGTTTGGTTTGCGTTACATGATTGTGGTGAATCGCTGCCGTAGACGTTTCACATTATGCCAATGGTCGTGCGCCCCGACGTAGCCCACCCTCTTTTAGACTCAGACTATATAAATATGTTTCGATTTCCTCTGGATCTAAGTTCATCCATTAGAAATTGCGAGTCGGGCTTTATTAATAAGATATTTAATTGTAATTCCCTCCCAATAACTAGAGAATGTGAAGCATTGAATGGCCGTAGGTTTGACCTGAAATTTTACTAAGGGGTCGTACATTAATCACGTGATGTTTTTAGCAACTTTTAACCCCCCCTCCTCCCTCCTGGTGATACCTGGTGAGACCAGACTAACCACCCCCCTCCGCCTCTACTCAAAATAACGTGTATATTTTTGACACAAAGTATCCTTAAAATTAAAAAATATGTCTTTAAATACAGGTATAATTTAATTTCATTCTGGAAAATTAAGCACCGTGATAAAAACGTTCAGACAGACCTTAAGGTTGCAGGTTGTTTCTGACTGGCATAAAAAATTATAAAGCAATGCCTGGTAACGGCGAGTCAAGGTCGTTTTTCGGCTTAGAAAATAAATACATGTTATATCTCACTATCTCAAGGGGCAGGGGAGAGATAGTGAGTTATATCTCTCTCCCCTGCCCCTTGTAATATTTCGTGATTTTTTCGACCCCCCCCCCCCCCTCCTTTTAAGCCTCACGTGATTAATGGACGATCCCTAAACTGTTACGTTCACAACGGTGTATTGTAAAACTCTTTTTTAAATAATTAAATTAAAATGTAATGTTTATTTTGTGGTGTGTATTGTTGCAGAGCGCAACAGCGGCTGCGGCATCCGCGGCAGCGGCGAGCAGCGCGACTACATCGGGTTCGCGACGCTGCCGGAGCAGGTGCATCGCAAGTCGGTGAAGCGGGGCTTCGACTTCACGATGATGGTGGTCGGCGAGTCGGGGCTGGGCAAGTCCACGCTCGTCAACAGCCTCTTCCTCGGCGACCTCTACAAGACCAGGAAGGTCCCCGAAGTGCAAGGTGAGCGTGGCTTCCCTTGTTCCATGATCAGTGTAGCGTAACCCCTTAACCTTTTGAACTCCAGGCCTTTCTCGCATTGAAGAAAATACTACATCATATTGGAAATATACCATTTTAATACCACGAAAAATACTATACATATAGTGCGAAAGTACTACTAAAATACTATGAAGATACTACTAAAATGCTAAAAAAATCTTAGAATGGGCCCGATCCAACCATAGTAGAGCGCGCAATCAGCCTGAGAACGAGACTGCGGAATATAAAAAGATTGCTGCATATGGGACTTCCTCTATCCTTGTTTAGTCGCGCATGCAAGGGACACACGTAAATATATCACTATGGCAACGCTTATATATCACTATGGCAACGGTTCGACGCCATAAGTCTGCTATGCTACGGATAAACGCGCATGCGCAATTAGACAAGGATAGAGAGATCGGCATAATATGCAGCTATCTCTTTCTATTCCGCTAACGCATTCAGTCACAGTCCACCTTCGCACTCCCGCGGTCTATTCTAATACTCTACGGATCCAACTGATTTTTTCTGAACATCATGTTAGAAAAATACCATCTTTATACCACGGAAAATACTACACATATAGTACAAAAAATACTACGAAAATACAACTGCCCGGGTGCTGTAGCGGCGCCGCTCGAGTGCAAGAGAGAATATGTAAAGAGTGGGCAAAGTCCCTTTCCATTTTACAACAGTAATAAATTTTAAACGAGGTAATAAAAACCAAAGAAAAATAATAGCAACTTAAAGTTTAATTCATGTATTGTGGATGGACATTATATCCCGTTCTTTCCTTATGGTTTTTTTGGTTTGCGCAAGGAGTTAACCGCTCTTCTATTACAAACTATTTTGTATTCATGTATATTTTTTCGTTATGCGTGGAAAATAAAATCGCGCTTATGTGTTGGAATTTGGAATACATGCAGGCGTGGGCTCTTTTGTGGCATTTTTCGTCACTTTTTGAAGTGTGATCGGTGTAGGTAATATGCGCTATTTCTGCTGGAATGTTGTCATTCAGCTCCCGTAAAGTCCGTGGTTTGTTGATGTAGACCTTTTCCTCTCTCTCAGATAGCCCCAAAAAAAGTCTAGAGCCGTCAGATCAGGCAATCGCGGCGGCCATCTCAAATCGCCGTGTCTTTGGATGACACGATTCAGAAATTGTTCCCGCTATATTATTTTCCACACCTAATGTACATGATGATACATTACTTAAACTTAATTTGTTTTTTTTTTTTTGCAATTCGCTAATGATTTCTTTGACGATTATGGCAATCGAGTTTGGGGTTCGGCTATCAGTGGTCCGACACCCATACTTGGCCGTCCATGTGGAGCACGTTCCGAAAATGATACACGTAGGTCGTGTCTCGTATACGAGGAAAATATAACGATTTAATACATGGAAATACGCATGTTTCAACAAGGATTACGTATATAACTCGAACTGTGGTCCATACGTATGAATTAACATGACGCGAAACGGTGTTGGCGTGACGGTAGTGGCCGTGTAGTAATGTTTAAACATAATTTTATTTTATTACGTCGCGACCTGGGGATCACGCTTCTAAAATGACAGCATGTAGTAGTATACGTACGGTTATAGACGGACAAGTTAATCATGTTGAAACTATATTATACTGTTATTTCCGTATTAACCGTAAGGATAATGTTGATACATATAATCTAGTAATGGAGTTTCAACAAAATTCCTTGTAATTCAACAAAATTACGATTAAAACATCGTTATCCTGTATAAAACCGTAATAACAAAATGTTAATGTAAAAATCAAGCCAATATTTTTCTCAGTGCATGTCAGTAGAATTGGCAATTTTGCCACAGGTTTTAGCGATTTCGTCAACCAACTTTGCCTAGCAGTAAAAATTGCTTTAAATTCATATTTTATTAGCAATTGCTAATGAATATACAAAAAAGACCATATTATACAACTTTTAATGTAACAATGAAGTACTTATAAGCTCGATAAGCTAGATAGGATTCAAAACGCGTGTATTTGCTTTGTTTATTCCCTGAAGAAGTTTGATCACATATCAAACTTTCGCAGGCAAATTGAGTGGCTTCCCATTAGACGATGTCGGGAATTTCACATACTCGTCCTACTCTTCCGCGTACTACAGTCAAACTGTCCTACTTATTTGTATAATCTCTTCTCTCCGCTTTCATCTCATGGCCTTCCATTGCGCTCTCAGGAAAATCTATTACTGGCTATACCTCAGCATTCATCAACTTTCATGTCTAGGTCTTTCGCAGTGCAGGCGGCCCGACTCTGGAATTCCGTGCCTTTACCGATAAGACAACTAGAAAACCTGAGCGGGTTTAAAAAATCGTTAAAGAGACATTTACTCAACTCATGAATACTCCCCTCCCCTCCTGCCTCCTTTGCTTGTCCCTATATTCCACTCCTCCCTTCAATATCGAGTTGGCATACGTCACTAATCACTGTTTTATATTTTATACTATGATGACTATTATGTAACAGCCTTACCAATAAACGAGTTGTAAAATTTATACCTCTGTTATTACTAGGTATAAGAAAATCTGTGACCAATAAACGCCGTATAGCTTACACCACTGATCATCTCGGGTATAAAGCATGGAATAGTGGTACTAGATTTCCATCCGCACTATAACTCCGCTATACCACCCCGAGGCCAGGTATAACAGCGGTTTAACGGAGTATTAACTTAAAAATGGCCGACCGGCGTAACAGCTGTTTCAAACTGACAGCCACCTGACAGCCGCGGACGTGGAGCTTCTCGTTCGCGAATCGTGCGCTTTCGTTGTAATAGCCGTGTTACGACGAGGATACGCCTTTTATACTGCTGTGAAATCCTGCGTTTTAGCCGAATAATGGATTTTGTCGACTTGGATGATATGATCGATCTGGATTTATTGGAAGAAATCAAAATGCGTCGTGATAGGCGACCAAAATTTACAAATTGCGATACGACCCGTTCGATTTGGATGATTACAATTTTAAAACTAAATATCGTTTCACTAAGCCATACGCCGCAAGAATCATCGATATCCTGAGAGCTGACCTGCAAAATACCACTATAAATTCGATCAGCATTCGCGTAACAAAACAATGGGCAAGGGCTTTCTGACAACAAAAAGTGACATTTCATGTGCATTTCATGCCGCTTCAGTTGGCCACACTGCTTCCAAGCGGGCGTTGCCATGCTAGAAATATGACTTGTCTTTGGTTTCAGGGAGTAGTTATAACCGCGTTATAACTGATTTATTGGTCACGATTTTACAACTTCGTTATAACTCGGCTATACCAGGTATAACAATAACAAGGGTTTAACGCGGTTATAAGATAATTTTATTGGTAAGAGTGTAAGTGTATTCATTTATTACTTGTAAATCAATTTGCCCACATAAACCTTTAGTCACAATAACCCTGGCGGTATGGTCGTAAGATATTGCCACTTGGCAATAGGCCGACCAGACACCCACCACACCACATTGTACTCTTATGTGTGTGCAATAAAGCTTTTCAAACAAACAAACAAACTTACCACACGTATTTCGGCCTGGACCACAAAAGATATGAGCACACTAAAATTTGTTCCGGCACACATCCACTTTCTTTGGCCTATGACAGCAGAATGTGAACTTAAAGAAACCTGCAACCTTGTCATTATTGCTAGTCGTCTAATTAAGATTCACCCAGTGAACGTTTAGTGTATCTCCATTTACGAGGTAAAAAGATATACAACTTTGTATTAAGGATTTTGGTGTCGGGCAAATTTGCTAACGGTAGGCAAAGTTGCTGCCGTTGACGGTACCCACTTTTGTATCCCCATCATTTGTCTGTTCCATTGCCTGGAGGATTTTCGGATGTAATAAGATAAGCAAGCTTTTGTAGCCAGTCGTACTGATCGCGTTTGTGAATTGCTTCCGTATTGCATCGGATAGCACTCCCGTATGGTGAGGTCTTTAATGTTCGTTTATGTTTGTTCGTAGAGCGAATTGAAAAGACGACTAGCATAGAGCGGAAGAGCATGGACATCGAGGAGAAGGGAGTTCGGCTGCGGCTGACGGTCGTGGACACGCCGGGTTTCGGCGACGCCATCAACTGCGACGATTCTTGGCGCGTCTGCTGCTCCTACATCGACGATCAATTCAGACAATACTTTACGGACGAAAGCGGACTCAACAGACGAAACATGCAGGACAACAGAGTCCACTGCTGCCTCTACTTCGTACCCCCCTATGGGCATAGGTTTGTCTATTATGATATATATCTATGATCAATTAGCCAGTAAGTATGTAGGCTCAATATACTCAATTTGAAAAATAAAAAGAAAGTCTTTGTTTTGCAGCAGCCAAATCAGTGTATTTTGAGTATACCTACCGATTATATAATCTATACGATATTATATATAAATCAGTATATAGTCCACATATTAAACACACATAAAGTAATGAATTTTGGAATTTGTTTTCTATTTATTTCTCAGGCTGAACTGAGTGGATAATACTTGAATTGTTTGTTTGTTTCTACTCTTTAAAGTGAAATTTAATACGGGGCGGGTTTATTATCATATAAAAATCTCTTACAATCAACTCTTCTATGAAGTGTTTATAGGTTAGCTCTAAAATATTGCCTGCAGGCAATAAGCTCGCCTTTTCTTAGGAATAAAGCGTTTTATTATTATTATTATTATTATTATTTATAGTTATGTATGTGTGCGTATAATAAGTCCATGCGTGTGTTGTTATTGCATTCGATGGACAGAGTTGAAATGCAATTCCGGTAATTTTATCTTAACGGAATGATGGTGACCCATCTGAGAATCGAAACCGGAACCTTATATTCTAAGATCATGCAACCTAACCACTATGCTACCGGACCGTGAGATATAAATAAAAAGCACCACTAAGTATATAATTAAATGATTGATTATCAGTGCCGGTTTTAGCACATTCAAACCCATACGAAAAAAAGACAAGGAATATAATGAAATACTCTCTTGAAACGACCATCGGCTACCCGTTCCTGGGTGAACAGCCGGGCAAAGGATGCCGTGGTCCACGATAGATTCGGTATACACCGTTTCACCGCTTAGGGAGAGGACCGCGCAAGCGGCCTCGAACTCGCAACCAATTGAGAGACCGGAGTATTCTGGTCGCAATTCGAAGTAAGGGCGTGAGTGTAAGCCCGCTGAGTAACACACCTAGTTATCTCGCGGTTAAGGCGTTGGCCTCTTACGGGCATTGGCGGAGCTTGACGGTGGACTGTTTTGTCCAAGTCTTCTGCGTTCACTTCACTGGAGAGAGAACGACTAATCGTTAAAACTTCCTGAGGTGACGGGTTCGCCCGTTGTAGTTGACAACTCTAGTTGCACTAACACCCCTAATACAAAAGTCGAGGGTTGAAAACGTGCCGTCGTGAGTTTCATTCTCATGTCTAGCTTTCTAGCTTTCTAAGGGTTGAAGTTATCATTTGGTAGATATTGTAATATGAGCACATAAGTAATATGAGCTAAGATAAGATATAGTAATATAAGCTATTAACTTTTGCACTAGGTGCAAAAGTCATAGCTTTAAAATAGCTAAACTTCTGAACATAAAGACATCATCATAATTGTATTTTCATTTTTTACAGTCTACGGCAAATGGACTTGGATATGATGAGAAGATTACATCGGAAGGTGAATATAGTGGTGGTGATTGCAAAGGCTGATACTCTCACAACTGCTGAAGTGCATAGGTTGAAGAGGAGAATATTGAAAGATCTTGAGGATAATCAAATCCAGGTATGTATCTACAAAACCTCAAGCTCCGAAAATGTATAGGTTCTGCCAAGGGGCAGAGGAAACTCCCCTGCACCTCTTGTGCGAGTGTGGCCCGCTGATGCGTAAAAGATCACTTGGGTGGTCATTACCTCCAACCTGAGGGGGTAAAATAATATGGCGCCAAAAGCCTGTTGCGGTTCTTAAATGACATGAGGCTTAGCGCAGAACTATAATAGGCGGCGAACACAATAGATCAGCAATGGTCGCAGTGTTACAAGGCTCATAAAGACCTAAGAAAAGCCACACACAATAAATAATAAATAATAAAAATGTATCTACAAAAAATACATATACAGGTATTTTAAATAGTATTATGGATGTGTCGTTTAGGGCCATTGACATATCTGAAAAACATGCTTTCTAGACCAAGATATGATTTATACGTTCATCTACATCAGTGTTTTTCAACCTTTTTTAGATGCGATCCCCTTTTATGTAAAAAAAAACTCTTGTGTGACCCCCCTTGTAATGTAACTTAGTTCTCTCGACCCCCCCCCCCACTTAGTCTCTTCCACAGCTGTAACTGAAAGCATTCAAAAATATATATTTTTTGTAAAAACAATGTCGAACACCTTATTAATTTTAACTGTTTTTCGCTTTCAAAGTTTTGTAAAAGAAATAGCAAAAAACACATAATGAGTAATGTTTCTCTTCTTAAGCTGTAATTATTTGCATATTATAAAATAAAGATTTTGTAATATTCTCGATTTTTATTTTTAGATAGCATGTGACCCTCCGGGAGTCTCTTCAATCAGTGGGTCTTTTTGAATCAGTGGGTCGCGACCCCCTGGGGGGGTTGAAAACACTGATTGAAAACACAAATCTACATAAATAATGCATTGTTTCTCCCTCACTTTCACCTCGTGCCACCGAAGGCGCATTATTCAAAGGCTGGAAGCCAACAGTTGTAGCAAGTTTGAAGCGAAGAACCATATACCACCCTCTAGAGAAAAAGTCCTCACATATTTAAGCCATACCGCATAGTAGATACCGTAATCTATCAATAATATTTCCGTGTCTTTTAGTTATATAGTGGAAGTGGAATACAAGAAGGGAGTTCAAAAATATAGATCCCGCGTGGAGGCACAAGTGTGAATACAAGGGCTGTGGTAGTAATCCAAGCAATCAAAAAAAGCTACTTTATCCACAGTATACCACAAAGTAGCGTCTCTTAGAACAAAATTGAAATCGAAACGATATACGTCAGGAGTGCTAAAATCTCGCATATGGCAGCCACATCGTCGGGGTAGTAGTACCCCGACGATACAGATGTCAAACGTTTGAGAAATTCGCTAACCTTCGTATGCGTAACGCTAAGGTGTCCGTCGAGACTTACTCTATGGTCACTTCCCTCACACCCTATCCCCGCAATGCCTTGTCGATCAAGAGTGCATCCACTGTTCTGTCGATATACTATGCTTCAACGATGAAATTTATATAAAAAAGAACGACTCAAAAAATGTGTTTGTTTTTGTATAATTTAAGAGCCTTTAATTAACTGTCAAAAGAGCAGACATAGAGGCTCTATCGTCTGTTAGACCTGGAAACAATATGAAAAATCAACGCTCAACATCAAGCGTTACCATGAGAGAAAGTGAGGACAGCTCTTTCACTGAGGATTCTAGCAGATACTTAACTTCCTCATTGCCCCTCTGAGACAATCCAATTGTCGAATAGGATTCATTATGGTATCTCTATTATATCTTTAACACTGCGGATCGATTTTATTCACAATCCAATGTGCTGAGGTATCGTCAGACTTATGTTAATTATTTTCCAAAAAAGACCTCCTTCTTAGACAAAGAATTTCATTTCTCGGGTATGAAATCCACGTAATATTTATACAGAATGTATCATTAATGAGTATGTACATTTTTTAAAGTGGTAACTAAGTACACGGAACCATAGTAAAATAAGAATAGTATAACATCTCCATAGTACGCACCGATTTCGCACTCATACAACCTGTTGTCCGTAAACTACCACTACATAGATTCTCGGGCGCCTCGGTGCTAGCCAGTCAGGGCTGACGCGCGACAGCTAAGTATACAAAAGTGGAATGTTTTCTGTACAGGCTGTAATGCAACCTATCAGAAATTACATTTATGAGTATTTACATTTACGTTACGAAATTACATTTACGAGGTAACGTTTATTGTTCATTTGCGTAGGTAAGTGTGTCTAGGTAAGTAGGTGCATAGGTATGTAAGTGCGTAGGTAGGTAGGTAGATGCGTTTTTGTTAACTTACTAAAATGTAGATATTTTGAACACATGCAACAAGTGATGAATGCTGTCACACAAAGTCAGCACTAACTCATATATTCTGCTACAGTACAATTTTGGGAACCGACTCATAATCTATAAACCAAAAATACATAAATGTGCATAATAATTATAAACAATTGCATTTCTGCTTTAATGGGATCACAGCTTGTGGCAACCCTGGTGGTTCGGCGAAGCGTAGGTACTTATTTCGAAAACGAACTCGAGATGTCCTACTGATGTTATTTTACTATGACGGAACTAAGTGACAAAACTGAAAAAAAAATATTCTTTTTAAATTAAACTTTTTTAGCAACACAAACATATGGTTTTATTTACAATGGCAAGGGGGGAACCCCCCATAGTGATACATCACTGTGTCACAATATGACCATTGTGCACTTCCAACAAATTGCAATATCAAAAAATATTCCCATTCTCAGTCCCAAATTAGGCATAAAAGTCGGTAAAAAGCTATAAAGCTAAAAATAGTGACCGTCACTCAAAGAAAGTGATGGAAAGTGACCACCGCCAAAAAAAACGACCAAAAGTTAATATACCAGCCTTGTGGGCACCCAACAGCATGGGTCTCTACTGGTATCTCGATTGCCAGTCTCTTGACAGTCGACTACATCCTAACATAATAAACTTCCCTCCATTATAGTATTAATTCATCGTCCCCAGGTGTACCAGTTTCCGGAGTGTGATAGTGACGAAGATGAAGATTTCAAACAGCAGGACCGGGAACTGAAGGCGGCTGCACCTTTTGCAGTTGTGGGCAGTAACATCACTTTGGAGGTGGCCGGGAAACGAGTTCGCGGCAGGCAATACCCATGGGGGGTTGTCGATGGTATGTACGAGCTTCCAATCATTATAATATTCAGGTACGGATTCAAAACCCTGCTCAAGGAGGGGCAGGGGTCATAAAGTTGCTGGAAGTATAGTCTAATTTATTATAGCGTTGCCCTAATTCTTCGAGAGTGTTTTTTTGGGTTTAAAATTTTTATTTCATAAGAAAAGTGCATTATTGAGTAGAACGGGGACAAGGATATGAGATATTAAAAAAAGGTATTAAATATGTTTTACTGGTGTAAACTACTGGTTGGGATTTATTTAATGGCTAATTTTTCGCTTTATAAAAATGTGCCCATTATGTTTGGTTGCAATAGCTCAATTAATAGCCGGACCCTACTATCCAGTATGCAAAATGGACTGGTAGAATAGCCTCAAAATTTGTTTTTTTTTGCGGCACCAAAAAAAAGACCGCGCTGGGATTTCATACCTTCCCCATCCATCAACCTAATTTCTCTCAATGCTGACAATCGTTCTGAGAAACAGATAAGGACATTTATCATACCCTTAAAACGATAAATTAATTATCATAACCTTAGTTGGTGAAATCCCAGACTTTTGTGGATCCCTCTGTGTACACCAATTAGACGGGAGGAGCCCACTTTGCTACTGGTAGAGGGGTAGGTATATCTATACCAGTACAATCTTGCTTAGGAGTGGATAAAGCACAAGGTGGAGAAGAACAAACTTGAGTCAAGCATAACGGGCAACTAGGGAAACCACAATAAAATTAGCTACTACCTAATATCTTGGAATAGTGATGGGTCTGCTCATTGGACCCTGCCGATTAAACAAATATATGCATACACTAGGGATAGTCGACGACCCCGTTTGCCCATTTGCGGGGATTGTAGAATAAAAGATGGGTCAAATGAGCATGTCCGGCTGTAGCCGTAAGATCAGAGAAAATAATGATTACATATAAAACTTCAATGGCTGTCTAAGGTCTAAGTAAAATCAATGATGATTACGTCTACTTAAACTCTTCTGTCTATGTTAATTGGTTCCTAACGGTTCCATGCAGCTTGGGCCTGATGGCCTACCTGTGTTTCCTTAGGTCGGACCAACTCACGATTCAGCTACCATCTGGTGGCCTCGTCAAAGAGAGACTTGACCAGGAAGGGCCGCTGTTAACTCTACTTGCGGCTGTAACCTGCAGTCGTACAGTTGTGACGGATCTGAGAGAACACCTCGGGTGGAAGTGGTTTGCGGTTTGCGCACTGGGCTGCGTCAGCCAATCGCTTGCGCAAATCTAGCGAATAACCGGGAATGTCTGGAGACGTACGTTCCCTAAAAAGCAACTTGGGTTGTAGACTACAGCGGGCGAGCCCGTCACCTCAGGAAGTTTTAACGATTAGTCGTTCTATCTCCCTGGAGTGAGCGTAGAAGACTTGAGGACAAAACAGTCCACCATCTAGCTACGTCACAAGCCCGTAAGAGGCCAACGCCTTAACCGCGAGATAGCCAGGAGTGTTACCCGGCGGGCCTACACTCACGACCTTACTTCCAATTGTGACCCAGATTACTCCAGTCTCTCGATTGGTTACGAGTTCGAGGTCGCTTGCGCGGTCCTCTCCCTTACGAAGCGGTGAAACGGTAATTACCAAATCTATCGCGGACCACAGCATCCTTTGCCCGGCTGTTCACCCAGGATCGGGTAGCCGATGGTCGTTTCAAGAGCAGTCGCCGTAAGGTCCGCAACCACCCCCGCTCTATAGGAAACAGTACTCCGATAAATTCGATCTATGAATTATAGATAAGTCTTTATGTTCACACGATGGGAGAAAGGATGGCGATAAGTCCTCATAACTGCCAGGGGTGGCGGGTTCGCCTGTAGCAATTGACAACCCTCAATGTCTATGTTAATTGACAAGTGTACCATAATCACAATCAAATAAACTTGGTACTCTCGCCAACATTTAGTTGTACTCTTAAGGTGGGTATCCATTAGGTTCCCGCATCAACTCTGCTCCGCGCATCTACAACTTCTCAAATGGAGACGGTTCGCGCATCAACGGAGTGCTCCGTAGTTTTCATCATCAACAAGTGCTCCGTAGTTTTCATTCAAACATTGAGCGAACATGTCGTCGCCAGAATTTATTTTTAAAATCACCCTTCGGATCCGACAGCACTGTATAATTTTGGTACCCCCCGATTAGAGCTAGACATTTCTCTTCGGCCCACTTCATAGCGATGGATTCGCGTTTACTCAACGTCGAACACACTGCGCACCGCGCATTTACTGCCACCGCTTGGAGCGCTCGCCGCGTTGCTTGCAACGTTGCACGCTCCAGGCAGGAGCGCGAACGTATCCACTACTGGAGCAGTTGCAGATGTGCGGAACAGAGTTGATGCGCGAACCTAATGGATACCCACCTTTAAGTGCATCACTATTAATTCTCAACCGATATTATTATTAAATCTGGCACCTCTCATGTTTTTGTTTTGTTGCAGTTGAAAATCCGAAGCACAGTGACTTTGTAAAACTACGGACAATGCTTATTTCGACGCACATGCAAGACTTGAAAGACGTGACGCAGGATGTACATTACGAGAACTTTAGGGCGCAGTGCATCTCGCAGATTTCCCAACACGCTCTGCGAGAGAGAGGGTAAGTCTATCTTGAGCACATTGTTAAATGAAATGTTTCATATTTTTGTAAGACAAAATTTTTTGTCAACAGGAAGTTAAAAAGGGATTCCATCGGTAGCAACTTTGACGCATCGACAATTACAGACACAGACAGACTTTTACTACAAAAAGACGAAGAGGTAAGCATGGAAAAAAATAATTTGTCTTGTAGTCTTTCATTTTTTTTTTGGCATGCAGGTCAATACATAATAATAACGTTCTTTAATGTTCAGATAGACTTATTAGTCTATTGATGGCATTCTATTGGCATCTATCAATGGCATTCTACTGGCATATATTGATGGCATTCTATTGGCATCTATTGATGGAATTTTATTGGCATTTATTAATAGCATTTCACTGGCATCTATTAATGGCATTCTATTGGCATATATAGATGGCATTATATTGGTATCTATTGATGACATTCTATTGGCATCTATCGTTAACATTCTATTGGCCTCTATAGATGGCATTTTATTGGCATCTATCGTTAACATTCTATTGGCATCTATTGATGACATTCTATTGGCACATATTGATAGCATTCTATCTCTCCGTATTATTTCTGCGATGTGATCAGCCTATAAAGAAATGCGATAGATGGAACTAATTATTGAATGGTATTATTATCGTTGGTTAAATTATCAAGTCTTTATAACTGGTCAGTCCTTTATAAAAAAAAACCATTCATATAAATAAATACAAACGGAGCTGCCATGGAATTCACCAACCGGAGTCGGGCCCATCATAATACTATTTTTTTACACTTCTGGGGGGTGAGCAGTGGATTCCGGACTTACGAACCGGCTGTGGTAGGTTTAGGACAGCTGTCTTGCCACATGTGAGCGTTCACCTTGCCACCCATTCACTCCCCCTTCGAAGCCATAGAATTTGAGATGCGCAAATCGCAGTTTTAGATAATTTTTCTAAGAAAGAGTTGATTATTTTTCTGGAAAGGCCAAGATCTTTAAAGAGGTGAAATAGAGATTTAGCTGGCAGGCCACGAGCGCCAACTTCCACCGCGTGAAGGTGAACAGTGAAGCCGTTCCGGGTTACGGCATTTGCGAGATCATGGTATTATAAATTGCCGAATAAATTGCTATTAGTTTCGGATAGTGCTATCAGCACCAAATGCATGTCGCCGGTGTAGAAGGGTTGCCAAAACGCCCTATAGCATCGAGCAAGTTAATACCATATATAATTAATGATATTGGCTACAGTGTAACCCTTCAGGCCCCGATTGGCCGATATCGGCCACATCACGATTCAGCATGCCCGTTTTAATTTAATTTGTTTTATTTTATTATGTTTTATTATGTTAATATGTTTTATTTTAATTATGGGTACAGTGGTTTGGCACTTATTAATGTTTTAATGAGACTGTGTCATAATAAAAATTTTTTACTAATTTTTACAAAAAAAATTTGGGACTCAATTTGTTAATCGGCTGAGTGGGCGAGGCCTGAAGGGTTAACAACCAAATTCACAGTCGCTTCAAAGTCATTCTTTACTGTATTTTTATTTGTTTTTTGAATTTACAGATCCGTCGAATGCAGGACATGCTGACGCAAATGCAAGAGAAGTTGAAGGCCTCCGACAAAAAAAACGACAGTGTCATCGACGTATAGCATACGGTTACCCGCTAGATATAAGTGTACTTTCATTATTACCCTGTTATTTTCCGACCCTTGTTCTATTTCATCTCGATTCCGTTTAAGTTTAACAAAAAAATCTACACTTTATGCAATAATTAGAAGTTTAGAGGAAATCTGATAATGGAAGGGAAATTTAACGCACAATTATTCATAAGGTATATATTTTTTCTATTTCTACTTTTTTACACGCTTATTTCCGATTGCTGCGGGAGCAGTGGAGAATGTCGTTTGTGACGGTGCGCAGTTTTACCCGCGTGCGACACCCGAGCGAAACTGCGCTAGAGCTAACCGTCGACGACGTTTTCAACCGCCGAGTCCAGAATCGGTTTATTTTTATTTCTTAGCGTAATCTAGGCTAGAAGCGGGTCGCTCGCGAGGTAGACACGCGCCGAGCGTTTAAGAAGAACCCACCGAGCGCGGAACATTTCAATTTCCCGCGGTCGGCGTAGAGGCTCCGACGAACGCGGCGAAATGCACACTTTTAAGTTACGTTTTGAAAGACGGTTTCATTTCTCGCGGGAATATCGGATGGGGGGTTCCCCGCACGTCGCAGCGTCCAGAAACGGCGCGGAGCTCAGCTTCGTCCGGATCGCCTCATCCGATTCATCATTGTGCGTATACCCTCTTTTCAACAAAAATTAGCATACGTAATAATAAGTTAAATGTAAGTTATCATAGATTAAAATTAAAAAACCCGAAACGGGGCGATACGCTCGAACCGCCCCGCATAAATACAACCGTTTTGCTCGTTTTAATTGTTTTATAGTTATTTTAAACTGTTTTAAACCCGGATCCTTAGATGTAAGTGTTCTCTACGATTGGGAACTAGCGTTTTCTCGGTGTTTCTATGTCGGGGAAAGGGGCTCACTCCGGCACCGATTAAACGATCACTAGTTCTCGACTCTTATTTCGATAATTTCAAAGTTGTTTTATTTTAGTTTGTTGCTTCGTGGGTTTGAACGTATAAACGCCGCCATTCTGTAAATATAGTTAGCGGCCATCATTTAACGCTCGTCGAGTGTTTATCCGATTTGCAGCAGGACACCTAAGAGTGAGAAGAGAGACGGTTCTGCAATAGTGGTTGCTGCTGTTTTCCCTTTCTCTTCCCTCTCCGAGGTCGCCTACTCTAAATCAAAGTATTTAAAAAAAATGTACATATAATTAAGCTTGATCATAATTTAGAAAAAAATAGGGAATCACCATCCATAGATAATAAAGTCGTCTTTGTAGATAATAAATTCCATTTCGTCGCAACTGACAGGAATTTGTATCGAATTCAAAATAATATGATTATCATTTATTGTTTTGTAGATAGATGTAACTGCATTCCTATTCTTCCTACGTAAAAACAAGCCCCGAATAACATAATATCTAATGTATAGTTTTTTATAAATTAAAATACATTTATTTGAGTAGTTACCTAGTCCTGCGTACATTCCATTATTATTTTGTACGATCATATTTGTCGAATGTATTTGATTTACATCGAGATTAATAGACAATTTATTTACGAATAAATCTTTTACAAAATATTTTTTTTTTCTGAATGCCTCCGAGTTGCATATACACAATAAGGCTGAAGTCTACATATACACAATAAGGCTGAAGAGTTTGTTTTTTGTTTAAGGCTCCCTTCCGAGTTGACGCGACTAAAAATTTAGATATTTTTGCAATGCCACGCGCCTGCATGCTTTCGATGTATACATAAAGATGTATAGGTACACCGCGGCAACAAGGGAATACGTCTCACCGTTGGCAGTGACCAATTACGAATGACGATTTCGGCTTCGCGCGTTGTCTAATATAGTCGATTTGGCTTTTCAATTATAATATAATAAATTATCAAATGAATAGTTTTTTATAAAGTAAAAATTAGATTACCATAACAAAATAACTTGAGATCACTATGTTATTTTTTATATCACTCAAAAGTATCTTTAATAAATAGAAAAAAAAAATGTTTGGCCATAACAGTTCTGGAAATTACGTAATTTCAAACATTTTTTTCTTATATTTTTTGTATGGAAGTTCCAAAAACTGAGATACTATGCAAATAGACCATACGCTGGTGTAAATAGTATTTTTTAATATTGAGAATCATCTCTAGGTTTTTCAAAAACTGAAGACAAATCTCGCTCGTTTTTATTTTTTTGGAAAACTGACAGAATAAAGATAATTTACAATTAATATGGAAATAAATATAAAAAATAAAAAAATAAAATACAAACGGAGCTGCCATGGAATTCACCGACCAAAAATCGGGCCCATCATATATAATTATTACACTTCTGGGAGGTGAAGGGTGGATTCCGGACTAACGACCGGCGGTGGTAGGTTAAGGACAGCTGTCTTGCCACATGTGAGCGTTCACCTTACCACCCATTCACTCCCCCTTCGAAGCCATAGAATTTGAGATGCAGAAATCGCGGTTTTAGATAATTTTTCTAGAAAGGAGTTGATTATTTTCCTGGAGAGACCAAGATCTATAAAAAGGTGAAACAAAGACTTAACTGGCAGGCCACGAGCGCCTACTTCCACCGCGTGAAGGTGAACAGTGAAGCCGTTCCGGGTGACGGCATTTGCGAGGTCATGGTATTTATTTAATTTGTACTCGTGGTCTTTTGGGATATTTGATTCCCATGGAACAGTTAACTCTACGATAAGAACCATCTTCCGAGATAGAGAGTAAAGAGTTATATCTGGACGCAGGGCTGTGCTACCGAGACTTTCAGGGAATTTATACTGCTTAGAGACCGAATCGACCTCCATAATCCAATCTGAAGCTTTCTCGATTATTGAGAAAGGTTTTGCAGTGAGATGTTTTTTGCCTTTAGAGCCAACCCGCACAAACTGTATTGGGGGTTTGGAGGATACTGTCAAACCCTTGTTTGCACGAGCCACTGAGAGGCTAAGTACCTCGCGAATAACAGCAAGGACTTTGTCGTGGCGGTAAGTGTACCGTCCTTGATCCAAGGCCACCTTGCAGCCAGCTAGAATATGTCTAGCTGTGCAAGGGGTGTTGCTACAAAGGGGACATGAACTATCCTCGGCATAGCTCCAACGAGCGAGGTTACTGGAGTCTGGAAGTGTATGCTGAAAGGCATTTAAATAAAATTTCAGCATCTCTGGCGTCGTCATACAACATTACTTTCTAGTGCATTGGAGGAGGAATGCAAAAGTCTCCAATTGTTGTCCAATCATTCTGGCATTGAAGGCCAATAGCGTGAGCCATACTATTGCTGTCGTAATCTCCCCGCAAGAGAGACTTCTTCAAGTCCACATCGCTCATGGTTGTACTGCCATACCCCAGACCAGTGTCATTCTGGCTGATTCCAGTAAGGAACTTTTTGCGGAAGTCAACGCAGGCTTGTAGATCATTTGACTCACTACGGCCACTTACTACGTGCTTCGATATTGCCGGATCCTTGGAATTGCTTAGAATCGAATTTTTGGTTATTCTGGAGTTGGCGTAGAGCAGAGAGGGCAGGTTTAGAGCTAGCCCAAAATTGTGTTTGGACCTGAAGAGAGTCGAGGGGTCAGCTGGTTTGGCTAAGGACAACCAGGATTTTAGACTAGCTGTCACCAGTGCATCCAGACGAGACAGTTGGGTTTTGGTGAAATCGTAAATAAGAAAGGGCCATGACAAATGTGAAGTTAGATAGTTGTCATAGATCCAAGCCTTACGAGGGCCAGAAATTAGCAGTGCATCTATCTTTTCCAGGCAACTACTGAAATGTTCTATAACATGATTGCCAGAGGTCTTTTCCCTGGCAGGTGATTTTCCTGCCAAGAAATTTGAAGTGGTTATTTGGGTCTATAAGGGAGATAATAGAGCCCTTATAGACCAATTTTGGGTCATAGGACGTAAATTTTGTGCCTATGCGGGCGAGTCCAAGGCAAAAACATTTGGAGGGCTTCACTTTTATACAGCCTGACCAGTCGCAGAACAGCTCCACTTTCTGTAATAGCAGGGAAAGCTGCTTGGGGCTCCTGGTGATAAAAGTTAATTTACCAATTTCGTTTTAGCGAAAAGATAGCTTAAGGACCAGGTTTTTAAAATCCGGCATAATTGTATTAAAATTAGTTTTCGTGTTCTCACAACCAGGCCACAAAAATATGCTTCATAGAGCTTTTGGCCGCCACGGCCGGCACGGCCTTTTAAACACACTAATTTCTAGAACTGCCAGGGCCAAGCAGAGAACGCTAAGCGAAAACGAAGTAATGCACAGGCGGGCGCCGCGATACGGTCGCGGTGGGTCGGGGGTGACGCGAGGGCGGCCATTCGACGAGTATCGAGCATTCCTGGGTAGAGCCGAAGTGTGCATTATCTAGATCAGGTCACGGCGAAAACCGGTATATATGAATACCACATGAAATCTGACTAAAAATGTTGTCTATGCCGAAGTACTTCAAATTATTTATAAATAATCCGATTTCATTTAAATTAAACGGCGAAAGAAACCGGCAGCACGCAGCTAGTAACTAATAAGAGAGAGAGTAAGACGCAATTCAGATAGAGCAGACGTGACAAGGGCGTCTGCCTAGTATAAATAAAAGGCATTCAGTCACTCTTGAAGTAGTAACGATGCCAAAATTTTGGAGTACTGATGATTACCGTGTGTTGCGGCCCATCTAAAGTTGATGTTATAATACAGGCATTGTGCATATTACACAATTACAATTCGGAAATGCAATGGGGAAGACAGCGTATTGAAAATGCTATAATAGGAAATTAAATGGACATACAACAATGAAGAGAAACTCCTCAAAACATCAGAAAATATCTTAGCAAATATTTTAAAGAAAGAGGCCCGTCGCATCATTATTATAATTATGTACAAATATTATTATAATTATGTACAAATATTATTATAATTATGTTTGTTTATCTTGCCTGTTTCCTTTAATTTTGTTGTGATCGAATCCGTACATACATTGTCTTATTATTCCTATTGCAATATTCTGAGCGATTGAATTCATATAATAATGGATGTTTTTACTCGCAAAAATCAATATTGTGTTCAATATCGTCACACATTTTCGTTAGAAGTCAGACGCGACTCTCCGCTTCGGTTCATCGCTTGAGACTGCCAAGCGATGAGGCGCCGGCGTCGAAAAGGCGCCCCCCTCCCTTCTGTCTTGCAATGGTGGCGCCTCTTGCATTTCATGTAACTAACTAATAAAATCCATCATTCTGTAATCCATATTCTATCATTATCGATCCAACACCTGTTACTGTAACTATTGGAAATGAATACTGATTGATGATTGGTGTGTTCACTGTTTCATCAGCATAACTGATGGTTGAAAATGCATAATCCGCTGAATTTCGTATTGTTTTAGCCAAAATAATTAAATAGTTTCAGGTCGGGCTCTAATTAATTGTAACTTCATTGGTGTTCCTGTCGGTTCTTCATAAAGGAAATGGGAAAGACTAAAGAGAAGTGATTAAAGAAATAACTTACATTTAATTAAATAATGATATCACAAGTGAACTTCATCAAAACACAATTGAACCGACATAAAGATCCTCAGATAAGCAACGAAAAATAAACATAAATTTGCCAGCTTTCTTGAAACGCTAATTGCAGCAAATTCCCAAGGCTCTGAGCCACGACAGGAGTTCTGCATTTAAAATACTGTACAAAGAGTCTGTTTTATAGCTTTAAGTTGATCTCATGACCATATTATCCCGTAAATATGTGAGGAATGAGTGAAGCAGGATTGTCTCCTCCGAGTCGGGGTTGAACTGGTAGCCGGGCGGGGGCTGGTTGACCTTCAATACTTTGCTGGGAGTCTCCCAATGCCAGAGAAGTCGATTCTGATGTGATTCCAGAGCATGCAGACATGCTTCCAACGGTTTGTCTGCCCAGAATAGCGACTTATACTTAGTAGTTTTTTTATCGGGGCCATAGAAGTATTTCACATTTCTCTTCTTCGACATGAAGCAGTGCCATGGATCTGAGGAAGATAATACAAGAAGATAAATACAAATGGAGCTGCTGTAGAGGGTTGGAATTCGTACTAAAATTATAGTATTTGTACTACAATTTATTTATACACCTATGCGGATCAATTTTACCTTGATTTTTTAATACAATTTTTGAAATTACATTGCACAAAGTGGTACAGAATTTATACCGTCCGAGGACATGTTACCAAGGCCGTGCCCAGATTTTTTTTTCGGGGGGGGTCCAAAAAAAAAAAGTTTAGCGGAATACTCCTAATGTATTTTTTGCACCTAAAAGTCGATTTTATCTAGTGTAGATCTATTTCATTTTGGAAAGTCGATTCTATCTAGTGTAAATCCATTTCATTTCGGGGGGGGGTCCGGACCCCTCGGACCCCCCCCCCTGGGCACGGCCTTGCATGTTACGTCCATAGAACCTAATAGAATAGAGAGCAGGTGTGGTAAGGTGGAATGTGAGTGAATGCGTTCACCGAATAGAAAGAGATAGCTGCATATGAGGCCCCCTCTATCCTTGTCTAGTTGCGCATGCGCGTTTATCCATAGTATAGCAGACTTATGGCGTCGAATCGTTGCCATAGTGATATTATAAACGTTGCCATAGTAATATATTAACCCCTCACGTTGCGAGGTAAAAACTCACCTATCACTTTTGCGCGCGACATATTCGCGCAAAAAATCGACGCGAGTCAACGGCCTTGAGAAAAACGATCATAACTTATAAACCACTAAACGGAATAAAAAAAGATAAAGAGAAAAATGATCGCATTGAAATTTGACATATAAAACATTATAACCTTATCTCGTAAAACAATTAAGATAATAATGAATAAATATTACAAAATTGGCAAACTGAAAAAAACTCGCCTATAAAATCATTTCGATTTTTTTGTAAATACAGTTTTTGTAAATATCAAAAATTGTAAATACAGTTATGTTCTTTATTAAATGCTTTACCAAAACGATATTTTTTTTTACTTATTTGCATACAAAAATACGGAAAAAATATTTATTTATTCAGCCAAGAAAAATTTTATGTATTCTCGTAAAAAAAAAATTTTTTAATTTTTAATTTGTGACTACTTATGGTATTTTTTTATTTGAAATTCTTTCAAAATAACTTTATTACTACATCACTTCTTCTTAGAAATCACACCAGAACTTTGACCTTTGTCTGATATTATAGAAAAATCTAAAGTTTTGAGAGTTTCCGCGTCCGAACCTAATAATAAACTTTGAATGCCCATAATATAAAATTCGTTAGATTTTTTCAATTATATTCTCTTATCATAGACTTATTATATGTCTAATAACTAATTACTATACTCCAAAGAGTCACATTTCATCGAAAAACTATGGAAAATCGCACTTTTTTCTCTCATAGTAATTATCAAAACAAGTTTCATTTTCGCGAGCCATATTAGAAAAACCACATATAATGTTCAAAATACGCCTAATTATGTGATAACTTAGGATGTAAATGAAGCAATACCTATTTTATTAGTAAATTAAAGCGACATTACGTCATGTTTCGCGATATATAGGGATATTTCACAAACATTACAAAATAAAAACGGCCATTTTTTCGCGAGCCGTTTGTTGTTGCCAAAGTGTTTTCTTCGAAAATTCGTGAAAAACAGCAAATGGACTGTCTAAATTGAATAATCCTAATGCCTAAACTACTTAAAAATGGAAATTACTCACTTTTATCCGGTATACACTGCACTTATATCCACAAAACACTTCACAAAACAAACATTTCGCGGAACTATACGCCGCCGCGGGGTGGCCGATCGACACTGCTGTTTTGACGTCTAATGCTGACTTTTTAAATCGGCGATCGATTTTATCGTCGTTGGCCGGCGAATGAAAGATTATTTGGCCATGTCGTCCCGCGGTCAGAAAGCATTAAAGTACGACGATTCGAATCGTAAATTGCATTTTTCGCAGCGGCGAGCGCGATATCCAAAATCGGATGTTACGGATTGTAGGCGGCCGCCATACATGTCCCCAAATGGATGTTACGTGCTCAGCGGGTTAACCTGTCTCCCGTTCAACTACTCAAGGATAGAGGGAGTACTATATGCTGCTTGTCTCTTCGGCTGACCCCCGCGTCTAGTACTTATAGGTCAATGGTTACATGACATTGTTGCCAAAGATGACGTACCAAATTTAGAAGAATTGACTGATATTAATGTTGTTTTACCATGAGCATTTTACTTTTAATTATGATTAGTTAAGTAATGATGACAAACCTAAATCGTAAATGTTTTTTTATTTAAATCTATATCAAAATGAATGCATAAATAAGTGTACTATATATTTTTGTGAGGTACTATCCATTTGCAGTCCATAGACAATAATTTTCTGAGAGCCTGATTCCAACCCTGAAAGTAACCCACTAACTGTTTAGCTTATTCCGCTCTGCTGGCATTCCAGAGGAGAAAAAGGAAAAAATCATTGAATCACCGGGTGAGCACACTAGTAATATTAATTCATCATCGGCCCTACATCCGACTTTCATAATATAATATTGACGAAAATAAAAAATGAAAATCCTACCTAGAGTGCTTTTTATAAGCAGTATACCGCCAACGGCATGATACGGCTGGTCAGAGCCGTAATCCGTAAGTTGCCTGGGCAGCAAGCTGACCGACGCCGGCATACCGTTCTTCATGTCCCTCGTCTCCAGATCCTGCAAAACCCGCTCGGCTTCTTCGAGGCCCCACATTCGCTTGCAGCGGATCAAGCTCGATCCATTGTCCAGAGCTGAACAGAAAATCCTTTAATAGCATTCTAAAAGATTGAAAAGTCTAACAACTCACTCTTTGTCTTATTTCTCACCATGCCCCAATTTAAAAGTACGAGGCGAAATTTCTAGCAATTGACCAAGGTCATAAAGAACCAATTTTCCATTGCGACCCCGTAAGCTCGTCCCGATAACAATACGCTTTCTAGATTAACCTCCTAGCTGCGGTCCCGATGGGAGGTTAACCGTGAATTGAGCCGACTCAAGGTAACAAAGAGGTCAAGTGGCACAAGCTGCATGGAACCGTTAGGTGCCTATGGCTGCGAAATGTGAAAGGTAACGTTTGCTATCAGTAATAAGCTTCAAATCTTCGTTAATAAGTAAGGCACTTCGCTGAATAATGCACACCTCACAAGGTGCACACCGCACACCTCGGCCACAGCCGAGCCGTATTTCCAGGATGTATAGGATGATAAGTAGGTAATACTGGGTGTCTCAAAAGAAAGTTTATATTTGTTAAGTTTACTGCATGAACGCAACGAATCCAAGGGGCGCGAGGGGTACGTCAATCGGTAGCCTGGCTCTTGGAAATTCAGTCGCTACAGAGCGCTTCTCGGGAGCGGATTGCGCATTGTGCGTGCAAGAGTTTTACAAAAACAGTGATTCGGCGACTGTAACGCGTAGAATATTCTGCAATATTCGAGGTTTTCGACAAATAAATGATGCGCCAAGCAAACCTCTTATTCGAAAATGAGTCAAAAACTTTGAAGAGATCGGTACAACATTGGAAAACCAAAATCCGGGCGATCAAGATCATCAAGAACGGTAGAAAACGTGGAGTGTTAATCAGTCTGTTCGTGATGATCCTAGCCTTTCCATTCGTAAGTGCGCAAGTGCTTTAAATGTACATAGATCATAATTACACCGTCTTTTGCACAAAGACTTAAAGCTGCACCCCTATAAAATTCAATTGGTGAAAGTATTAAGGCCCCAGGATGCAAGTCAGAGGCTTGACTTCGTAAACCAGGCAATTGAGCACTTTTCGACGTTTAACAACATCTTGTTTTCGGATGAAGCTCATTTTCACCTTAATGGGCATGTGAACAAGCAGAACTGCCGCTACTGGAGTGCAACGAATCCAAAGCACAAGCATCAGAAACCCCTTCATTGGCCTAAAGTGACCGTATGTGCTGCGATGTCAGCGCGGGGAATTATTGGCCTGTACTTTTTTGAAGATGAAATGGGGTCGTGCAGACATGAAATGGGATGTTAGACGACTTCTTTGTGCCTGAATTACAAAACTTTCCTGACTATAACCAAAGAACATGGTTCCAGCAGAACGGAGCAACGTCATGAAATTGATCTCCAGAAGAGGAGACATAAATTGGCCTTCACACCGTCCTGATTTAACCCCTATGGACTTTTTCCTGTGGGGTTATCTCAAATCTATAGTTTACACCAATAAACCGACTTCCCTGGCGCATTTGAAAGAAAATATTAGTCACGAAACCATCACAGTCTACCTGCCAAATCATCATAGAAAATTTTACTGTTCGACTAAATGAGTGCCGCGAGCGCGAGGGTTTACATTTGGACGGTATTATTTTTAAAAAGTAAATTCCCAAATATGTACTTTAATAATTAATAAACATTTTTTCGATAGATGGCTTACTTTTTTTGTAATCGATCCACTAAATATAAACTTTCTTTTGAGACACCTGTTATAATAATATATGCTGTTGCGGCCGATGACAAAGCAAATTTTTAAAATCAAACGTAATTTTCATAATCTTGTAAATTTGTAATTTAAAGTAATATTTTAAACTTTGTTAAAACCCGTTCAGTTTCTCAGGCATTCTTCTCTGGCGGCCGTATTTGAATGTCCACACACACAATTATACAAAAATGAAATGATAATCTGAGCATCAAGAGAGATGAACTTTGTGGCAAAAGTCGAGTGGATGGATGCCTGAAGCAGGCGTGGGAAGAGTGAGGCAGCCGTAGCAGCTGTAATTGAGAGAGATGGCGATAAACGTTAGCAGGTGTCTATTTTGGATAAAAAACTGCATCGTGAGCGACGGCCAGGGGTTGCGAAAGGGCGCTCCCGGCAGTTTGATCGACCTCTCGGCAAAGCCAGCCAAGCGCGTTCTTATCTTTTTGCTTGGATTTCATCACGTCATAGGCCCACACCTTTTGTTCTTGCGACAGGTGGGCGCTAAATAAGCGTTGACTGTCTACAGTCCGGTCACGATTAAACCTATAGTGCCACGAGCGGCGGTGACGGTGATGATATATGCGAACCTGAACACAGTAGCTGTAGTTGTTTATGCCTGTCCACGTAGTGAAGATGAGCGATAGATTCTCCTCCGATTACCAAACCGTCAATGAGATGTATTGCTTTTACTTTTCTTTGGGCTTTCCTTTCCTTTCTCATTTCAACTACTGTCTGAAAAATAAATAAAAGTGGTAAAGCACAATTTTTTATTTTTTATAGTGGTAAAGCTCAATTCTGGGAAATTGCTGGATGTGTAAAAGATACACCCACTTGGGTGGTCATTACCTCCAACCTGAGGAGGTAATGACCACCCAAGTGATGGGCCCGACTTTGTTAAAACATTAAAACCTCATTATGTAAAACAATTAGATAATTATGAATAATTATTAGAAAGTCTAAGAAAGAACTGAAAAAAAACTCACTTATTCAGCGATATCGACGTTTTATCTCAAAATACAAAACCCTATCTAGAAATTGTAAACACATTTGTGTACGTTATTACATGCTTTACCAAATCTATTAGTTTGTTTTATTTATTTTGATACATATATCAGAAGAGAAGCTACATAATATCCGAAGAGAAGCACAGATCCGAGCAATGGCAGCACTCGACTAAGTACCCCCAGAATACAAACAATTATATTAGGGATTCTAGACTGCGAGAAGCACGACTGAATAATCGTACAATACAGAATTTATCCGTCTTTCTCACACATATCTAACAGGGGGTGGTTGCACTGTGATTTTGGTGTAAATTCAGTTCGTTGAGAGCGCGGTTTTGTCGCGCCGCGCTGGTACCCGTTTTGGGACGTTACAGAGCATTGAATACAATAGATCGTACCCGATTCGGGACGTTATTGTCTTGTGCGTTTGTTTTTTTGTTTGTTTATACTCTTTATTGTGAAAATGTCACAATGGGCGGGTTTATTGTCATATGACAATCTCTTACAACCAACCCTACTATGACGAGTTATATGTATATTATATGTATGTTATGTGTGTCTTGTTATTGCATTCGATCAACAGAATTGAAAATGCAATTCCGTTAATTTGATCCCAACGGAAAATTGTGACCCAGCCGGGAATCGAACCCGGGACCTTACAATGTAAGATCAGGCGACCTAACCACTATGCCACCGGGCTGTGAGAAGGGGTTAACATGGAAGCCTGGGCATTCACACGAGGCAACGTTTCTGAAACCTTTTAGTTTCGATATCCTTTCAATTCCGATTTCGTTTCAACAGGGAATGACAACAGCCTATTCCATTCTATGGCTTTGCAAAGTTATGAATTAGTTATATTGTAATTAGCAAATATTTTAAAGGCAGCTATATAAAAAAACAAAAATGAACATAAAACTAACCTCACCCCACACAACAGTGAGAGCTGGCAAACGAGGTAGTACAGTATCGGTATTGGTTCCGACTTCCCAGTTTCCTGGTGGTATTACTTTCATGTTTCTTCCACCGAGACCTGTGAATTTAATAATTTAAATATAAATTATTGTAATTGTAAAATATATACAGAATGTTCACGGCGGCTCGACCTTCCTTTCATAGGGTAACTTGTATATGTAAACAAGAAAATAGATTTTTTTATTGACTTTTTTTTGAAAAAAAAACGTGTTTTTGGATAATAGATTTTTGTAGGTTTTAAAAAAAATATAGTTTTCTAAAAGAATTTATATTTTTAAGATTTTTGCAAAGACTGTTTTGCATGTTCCTAAATACAGTATTCAGATGCTTTATCTTTGGTGGGTAGTTCTAATGCGAAAAAGTGACAACCATTCATTATACATTCCGCTCTAGCGTATTGCCCTGTCTCGTTCACACGAACTAATTTCCGATTTTAGTTCACGAAGAAACGCAATCGAGCCCAGTGACTGAATAATAAATGACAGATTTGACAGATGCCACCAAAACAACATGGCCGCCACAGACTGTTAACATCGAGCCTCATTGTAAAACCCTATATAAGCAAATAGCTAAGGGTTCCGTTTCCGAAAAAAATCGGGAGCTGTTGGCCTAGCAAACAAAAAATAAACAATACTCACCAATAAAGAAAGAGCCATGCCCAACTTGGGAGCTTAGGTTATGATCGACGAAGACAAAATGCCAGTCGTAAATACTGAAGATCTTTTCCTTCAATTTGCAGACAGTTTCTATCTTCTCGGGGATGTGGTTTAGTACATTGCTCTTAAAGCTGGAGAGATCAGACGCATAAGAATAACGGCACTTGAGCAATTTCATCACACTGGTGATCACATCGTCCAATTTCATCTGTTGCGGGGCTTTTCTTACTTCTGACGGTATCTAAGACAAGAAGTAATTTAAGATAGTATTTAGTTATTTTAACAGCCATTTGAGTGGCATTTGGTAGAGAAAAAAATATATATATGAACTACTTTCAATTACAACGATTGTTATTCTTGTTGTAGTTGGTTTATACGTCGTTTACGTAATACAACAAAGAATAAAGGACAATGAGATGTCATCGCCCATTATTGACCATCATCGAGTAGTTACAATGGCAACCACTTATAATTTTCCTTAGGTAAAATGTATTTTTGACAGATGAATTTTTCCATTTTTTTAAAGGCGATTGATTGATATGTGGCGATATAAAAAAAAAACATTTTCTCAAAACTATCAAAAATCTTTTTTTTATGGCCTGAATTTAATAAAACATTACACCTCTAGTGTACGGTTTATTTGGCATACTTTTCTAGTCTCTTGGCGATTCCCGCCTTCTGACAAAAAACAGTAATTCTGTAAAAAAAAAAAAAACATGGCCAAAAGATGGGAAATGAAGAGACTTAAGCCATGTGAGCGAATTCGTTTACGGAGAAATGTAGGTTTACTATTTCTATACTTGTTAAAAACTGATCAATTGTAAATCGGGGCCCAAAATTCTAATTTTACAAATCACAATACAATTCGGACAAAAAGTCACCGAAATAACACAAAATACGTCTTCGAAGAAACGAAAGCATTTTGGCTGGCCTCAATATATATTATGTAAATATATAATATACATGGCTAACAAGACTAATTATTATAAAACAAGAGGGAATTCACAAAAAAAAAACGATACTGTTAGTATTTATATACAAAATTTATCAAAAAAGATGCGGCGTTATTTTTGCACACGAAGGCTGGCTTTTAAATGTTTTTGCATATTATATCTTTGTTTACAGGAGAGTGAGATTGTTGTCTTTAAAAAAAAATATTGCCACAGACCTAGCTTAGAAACAAAATGCTGATTAAAGAGCGGGACTATAGTCTAGACTGGATATGGAATGGCGCATTTGAGTCCACGGTTGCAGCTTTCCAACAAAGGTGAGGAAGTCAAAGGAAAACAAACGTTGCATTTTTCCTAGTCATAGAGCATCTCAGGTACGGTTTTCTAAACCAGGGAGGTGAGAATCGCAGCAGTACTAGCCTACATCCGATATCGGATAAGGCACTCGAAGAAAAAGAATCAATCACTCCTCACAGGAGTTTGTGATGCTACCAATCTCAAATGATAAGATAATTCGTGTCTGTTTGTCTCACCTTCCATAATTGAAGGCATTCACTCCGTATTTCTGCCTGTCTTCTTTCTACAAGCGCGGTATCCCGGCAAAATGCGGCTATTTTCAACAACGATTGCACTTGCCGTCCACCAAGGCTAAAAATACAAAATATATTTTTTACTTAAATGGGGATATTCACTGCTATTTACTCCCGCTAGAGGGCGCAGCGGCGACTTAGTTCCTGACAATGCGCGAGAGAGCATCAGGTAGAAATTATCGCAGTCGGACAAAACTGCTGCAGTGCTGCCAGATGACTGTCACATTTTCCTACCATAATGCCGTTAAAAATTAAAAACAAAACCTATCCCCATAACTTAAAATATTTAACACCTTCAATATTGTATTTAATATGATTGTAAGTAAAGATACGAGGGCCGATCGGTCAGGTGAGAATGAAAACCACAGTGAAATTCCAATAACCCTGTGCAGAGATGTGTAGCGCAGTGTCTCTAGTATGCCCGTCGATCGCGTCAGGTGGCAGTTGCCAGTTCTGAGCGCGCAGTTCTGCGCTCGAACAATAGTTTCCCGCCAAGTGTGAAATGCGTGCTGTCATTCGATTTCAGCATGCTGAGGGATGCAAAGCAGCCGAAATTCATCGACAAATGACTAATGTGTTCGGTCAAACTTTCATGAGTGACAGTAAAGTGCAGCAATGGTGCAGGTACTTTGAAGCAGGATGTACAGACGGCCAGGGAAGAAAGCGAGTGTCAACAGATGATCTTGTTCGACGAGTGGATCAGGCGATTAGAGAAAATCTTTCTGTGTTGAGTGATTCGTTTCACGAAAGCACAGGCGGCTGCCTTCTATGGCGAGGGTACTGAAAAGTTAGTACCTCGCTATGACAAATGTCTCAATCGGAGCGGCGACTAAGTAAAGTAGTAGCTGAAAGTTGTATCTAAATGTTTCAAATAAAACAGTCCTGATTTTTCGTAGTTTTTATTTCGACCGATCAGACCTTGCAAAAAAAATGGTCTTATTATTAAACCTGGTTTTTTCTCTCAAATAGTATAGAAATTAACAGTATTATAGCTGGAAAAAGTGCTTTTGGGGAATTAGGGCACTGCAGGTGCTACCTACAAAAAAAAATGTGCATAAATCCCTGTAATGCAATACATGTAGACAGTAGTGTTTACATTTAACAATACATGTAGACAGTAGTGTTAACCTTAAGCAGACAGTATTGTTTACATTTAATAGAGTAAGAGGCAGTGGAAACCTGTATTGTCATTGCCTACATAAAGATGCGATTCCACCAGTGTGCAGAACTGTGCGGCACTGCAATGCACATTGTGCGACACAAATGTTTATTCTGGTCGACTCACTAAAGCAAACAATAACAAATTGTGCGCGAACATTCTAGAAATGTTCGCGCACATCTGTATACTTTTGTGCGAGCACACATGCAGGCAGTGGACTCGCGTCGACGTGTACAAACCTGTTGTGCGCGAACTCAGTCTTGCTTCCGCTACCGGAGTGAAAACATTGATTTGTGCGCGTACATTGTTAATTAACCAAGCTAAATATGGATTGGACGAATGATAAAATTATTAATTTTATTCAAGCTATTGAAACTTATCCTGTATTATGGGATTCTAGTCACAGTGATTATAAAAATAAAAACAAAAAACACGACGCCACTCAAGAGTTGGCGCAAAGTTTCAATTGTGACTCGACTGAGGTAATGAGAAAATGGAAGATTATTTTGGCTCAATACCGAAGAGAAAAGAAGAAAATCGCGGACTCAAAATCTTCAGGTTCTGGGATTTTAGATATATATAAGCCGAAATGGTTTGCTTATGCATATTTGAATTTCTTTCATGGAAGGGATGAGCCGAACGTCAGCTTGAACTCACACGACGAAATAAAAGGACTAGTTACATTAACCAGCAACTCAAAATCTTCGCAAGATATACGTGTGAAGCTTTTAAATCCACTCAATGGATCTATTTTTATTTCTTCTAGAAATTTATTCGTTTCTTCATTCCGTCGCTGTAGTAACGGCCTCACCCAACATCGCGGTTTCTTCCTTCGTTTCTTTTTAAGGAGACTACATAGTAAAACACATGCTGCAGCACAAAGCACTACGTTTTCCTGCCCGTTCATATTAACTACTGAACTGTCTCGGCAGAAACTCTGCTCAGTGAACATGTTCGCGCACAAGTGTGCTGAACTGTGCGCTTACAAAAGTTACGCACAGCCTTACCAGTGGAGACGGAAGCCAAATGCGACACCAGCTTAGTACCTGCACTGTTGGAGTTTTGCACAAAATGTGTGCAAGCAAATGTGCTGCACACTATTTTGGTGGAATCGCACCTTAATGAGCAAGTAAATATAGTTTCTTTTTTAAAATATACGACTAGTTTAAAATATACTTAGTAAAATACACGACTAGTAGTAAATATATTAGGACCTTGCATTGAAAACTTCGATTTCCTAAGAAATACCTAACTTATATTTCTAGTTATTTATCAAATGGCAAAATACTTCATGTCAAAGCGTCAACATTAGGATTCAATTATCAGTCTGTGTCATTTCGTTGAAGTGTCAACAACGGTAATTTTGTTAGGTAGCTTCGTAGATGTCGAAATTTGAGCCGACAAAACATCATTTGCGGGAAGCAATGCTTTTCTGCTTTCATCTTAAAAAAACTGCCGCAGAATGTCATAGATTGCTGCTGGAGGCTTACAGGGAATTTACTGCGGCAGAAAGGACTGTTGAGACTTGGTTGATTCAAAAGTGGTGATTTCGACGTGCAAGACAAAGAGCGCGAAGGCCAGGAGCAAAAATTTGAAGAAGCCGAATTGGAGTCCATACTCCATGAAGATTCGAGTCTGACGCAGGCAAAGATAAGTGAAGTGCTTAATGTTCATCCCTCAACCGTTTCGAGACAATTAAAATCTATGGGAGTCATTCAAAATGAAGGGCATTGGGTTCCTCACGAGTTGAAGCCAAGAGACATCGAAAGACGTTTCATGACTTGTGAAATGCTCCTTCGTCGTCAAAAAAGAGAAGGTTTTCTCCACCGAATAATCACCGGCGACGAAAAGTGGATCTTTTACGAGAACCCCAAACGCAAAAAATATTGCTCGTACCCCGGTGAATCACTTCCATCGACCTTAACAGTCACGCGGAACAGAGACATCCACGGATCCAAGGTAATGCTTTGCATTTGGTGGGACCAAAAGGGTCATGCTCTTTACAAATTATTTATTTTGTTTAGAAATCTTAAAAATGTTCCTATAATTTTTATTACATGACATTATTCTTATTTAATCAGACGAACAACATGGAGGCCAGAATTTGCAGCTAGCAATTTTTTGTTTATTTCGTTTGAATGGCATTTCTGTGTCATTTCCGATAAAACTACTAGTTTTCATGGGAAACGAACAACCTATATTCGTATTTATTTTCCTTCATAATCTACAATAACAATTAGGGTAGTGACTTTGTGCGGCATAAGACTTTTTGGTTTGTGGAAATTTTTTAATGTCTCGACATTTTCTCAGATTTAGGCACATCACATAATAAAAATATCTATGTCGCGTTTTTTGAGTTATTGAGCAAATTTGTCGCACGCAAATATATCTGTTGCAAATCTGGCCCCTGAAATCCTGATGCTAGTAGCCCCCCCAGTTAAAATTGCCGATTCCCCTGCTGATGAATGATCAAAAGCATAAGTAGTTGAAGTATATATTATACTCACGTGTTGTTGCTATTGCAAATATAGTCGAAGAATGCCCTGTCTTTCTTTATCACTTCAAGTGGTACGAGCTGGGTGACGTCGAGGTTCTCAGCTTCGTTATTATATTTCCACATTTTTTGATTTACCCTCGCGAGATGTCTTCCAATGACGTCGCTGCTCGCTCGTTTCCACTTACAGATGAGGTAGCGCTCTGAATTTGCAGGTCGAGAGGTTCGCGGCTTGTGAATGCATACTAAAATAATAATTAACTATATAACCATATAATACGGATAGGCGCCTCCAATACGTTTTCTGTACAATATTATTAGTAATAAAATAGACAGTCCCTATTCTGTTGGCAAAATTTCCTACCGAATCCCAAATAATAAGTCAAGGGCTCGCGACTTATTTTATCTACCGAGAGTCAATACCAATTATGGTCAAAATATGTATTTTTATAGAGCACTTCGATCATATAACCTAAATTTTCAATATTTGAATATTTTTAATTTATCTTCAAATACTTGCTTCGAACAAATTAGAAATACGATAAACAGCCTTAGGGTATAATTGGTATTTCTTCGTCCGTTAGGTACGCAGGCTGTGGTATTGTTTACTACACTATAACAATGCTTTTTAGCCAGTATAATATTTTCTAATATTTTCTATAAAAGTTCATATGTATATTAACATCATAAATATATTGTGATTTATATTATATATATATTTATATTAACTATAATTTTACATTTTCGTATTATTTATATTAACTATAATTTTACCTTGTCGTATTATTTATATTAATTTATTATTTGTGCACGTGTATGCATGTATATATGTATGTAATGTTATATATCATCATATATCTTAAATACATCTACATAACTCATAATGTGAATTCCCTATCCCTTTCCCCTTGTTTAAACCTGCATTTTTTTTCAAAGCTCGTTGCACTGTAACAATAGATTTAGTTTAATTGTGAAAACTTTTAATTGGCCTTAGATTTGTATAATATGTGTTAGCATTAAGTTTAAAACGCTGTAAGTTTTCCGAAAAATAAAAATAAAATAAAATACTATCTATACTCTATACTAAGAATTTCACAATAATTTTATAGGCTACTGCAATTTTTTTAAAATAAGAATAGATTACAAGGGTCAACCTCTTGTGTGTCATTATTAATATATTAGTTGTTCTAAAACCATTCTTTACCCCTTAGATATCGCACAAAAGTCGGTTTTAAACATTATCATACGAAAGCCATATCGTTATCCTTCGGAAAATCTTTTCAATGGATATAATGTGTTGGATACTAGGCAACTATATTTAAAAAAATAACTATCATTTATTAAGTTCAATCAGATATTTTTTTTTTCACAAAATACCCTATCAACGAGGTATTCCGAAGATATTAATATGATAGTACCCAGAAGGTATACTACTTTTGGTCAGCGCATCTATACATTCATTGCCGCAACGTTTTTCAATGCTCTTCCTGGCGACATAAAATCGGCGCAAAATAAGACTTACTTTAAAAGGCTGCTTAGAAACTGGCTTGTACAAGAGGGAAGACAAGGAATTTTTAAAATATTGGAAATTATAATCTAACCTGGACATTTGAATATTTTGATTCTTATATTATGTTATAGTTATTATTTCAATTTTTATTATTATAATTTTTTGTTTTAACGTATATTATGAGATAATTTGTTTTAGTTTTAACCCTTGGAGTAAATGGGTATTTTCATGGATGCATCCGCATCTGTCTCTTTTTTGCAGGATTTTCGGCGACATCGACCTTAAAGTACTATAACTACGAAACTACTACACTCACTACTAATCATAAAAAGAACAACTGCACAATGATTGCATTGAAATTTCGAATATAGAATATTGAAATATCATTTTGTAAAACAATTAGATAATTATGAATAAATATGAGAACGTCAAAGAAGTGAAAAAAACGCGGAACCAAATCTGGTCGTATCATACTCAACGGATAATTGTTTCAGAACCAGATTTGGTCGTATCATACTCAAGGGGTTAACACTATTTTATTTTAGTTATAAGTAAAATGAAGGACTATTTTGTTTAAATTCTTCTTCGACTTTCGACTATTTTAAATTTTGTTTTTTTCTGGTTTTAATTTATTTGCTGACATTTTAATTTTCCACTTCTAACTTTAAGTATTTAGTCATTTTTGATATGGTTTTGCAATTCTATTATTTTGTGCATACATGGAATATATGCCATTTTTATAAACACGGTATTGTTGCAAGCACATTCAAAAATAAATGTTTACCTTAGAACATGTCTCGGCCTAGTTAGGTGACGTTGCCACTAGACTATGTGATGTATTCTTTTTTCTGCTTTTGATTCAATTTTGTAAGTATTTTTGTGCATAATTCCTACGCTGAAATTGTTCACTCTTATTTTATATTTGCATTACTTAAATAAATAAATAAATAAAATAAATATATTAGTATTTTAAAATAACTTTTTTACTTCTGTGTGTATTGTACGGTGACAATTACGAATTAGTTTATCAAATGGTTGACTGTAAATGGCGATAAGTCTGACATTTATGCATAAATTGTCTTTTTTTATAAAACCAGTGTATTCATAGTAATGTTTTTATAGCACAATAAAGTTGTTCTATTCTATACTACATATACCACTATTATAATAAAGATTGATGTTCTAGTAGCACAAATTTGTCAAAAACGAATGCAAATAATTCAGTAGAGCTAGTTTATAACGATTGTTAATGCAAAAGATTTTAATTAATGTAGTTTCAAGAAGTGCCAAATAAATGTTGATTCCATAAAAAAGTGTTGTTTTTTTTTAAATATTTTTTAAATAGATAATTAAGAGTTAGAACATATTTATTTTAAACAACTTATGTTGTCATTAGTACATTATGTATTGTTAATTTGCAGCCGTCTGAGAGATGTCACACCAGCATCTATGACCTGGCTAAACCTCGTTAGTACTCAAAGATTAATAAAAAATGAGCCAAATATACTATTTCATATAGAAAAAATTGAAATTTTGATATACAAAAATGTGTTGTCCTCAAACATATCAACTAAATACGTGTTACATTCTGTGATAATGGGAATATTACCTTTTTTGAAACTCTTATACATGAGGTAGACAAGTCCGACGCTGAACGGTGTAAATAAATCAAACAGTTTAACCACAAAATGCCCTCCCGTCCTTACGAGAAACAAAGCTGCGATGCACTGGCATAGATAAAGGCGCTTTGAGAGTATTTCTTGGATGTTCTCTTGGTTTTCGACAGAGAATCCCTGAAAATAAGGAACGAATTCAAGGGACAGTTGGCAGAAGTGATGCAGTTCAAGATTTATTTTCGGGTGGTAAAATAGTATAGATACAAACTGAGCTGCCATGGAATTCACCAACCGGAATCAGGCCCATCGTAATATTATTATTATATTTCTGGAGGGTGAGCGACGGACTCCCGACTAACGACTGGCTGTGGTAGGTTTAGGACAGCTGTCTCGCTACATGTGAGCGTTCACCTTACCACCCATTCACTCCTCCTTTCCCTAGGATGCGAGATGTGGAAATTGAAGTTTTAGATATTTTTTCTAGGAAGGAGGTAATTATTTTCCTGGAGAGACCAAGATCTTTAAAAAGGTGAAACATTTAGCTGGTAGGCCACGAGCGCCTACTTCCACCGAGTGAAGGTGAACAGTGAAGCCGTTCTGCGGCATTTGACAGATCATGGTATTTATTTCATTTGTACTCGCGGTCTTTTGGTATATTTAATTCCCATGGAACAGTTATAATAATAAATAAATACAAACGGAGCTGCCATGGAATTCACACCGGAGTCGGGCCCATCATAATACAATATTTTTTTTTACACTTCTGGGGGGTGAGCAGTGGATTCCGGACTTACGAACCGGCTGTGGTAGGTTTAGGACAGCTGTCTTGCCACATGTGAGCGTTCACCTTATCACCCATTCACTCCCCCTTCGAAGCCATAGAATTTGAGATGCGCAAATCGCAGTTTTAGATAATTTTTCTAAGAAAGAGTTGATTATTTTTCTGGAAAGGACGAGATCTTTAAAGAGGTGAAATAGAGATTTAGCTGGCAGGCCACGAGCGCCAACTTCCACCGCGTGAAGGTGAACAGTGAAGCCGTTCCGGGTTACGGCATTTGCAAGATCATGGTATTTATTTAATTTGTACTCGTGGTCTTTTGGGATATTTTATTCCCGTGGAACAGTTAATTCTACAATAAGGGTTAAGGGCCACCTACCGAGATAGAGAGTAAAGAGTTATATCTGGACGGAGGGCTGTGCATCCGAGACTTTCAGGGAATTTATACTGCTTAGAGACCGAATCAACCTCCAGAATCCAATCTGTAGCTTTCTCAATTATTGAGAAAGGTTTTGTAGTTAAATGTTTTTTGCCTTTAAAGCCATCCCGCACAAACTGTATTGGGGGTTTGGAGGATACTGTCAAACCCTTGTTGGCACGAGCCAAACTATCCTCGGCAAAGCTCTAACGAGCGAGGTTACTGGGGTCTGGAAGTGTATGCTGAAAGGCATTAACCCCTCAAGCCCCGATTGGCCGATATCGGCCACAAACTGATTCAGCGTGACGGGCCCGTTTTAATTTTGTTTTAATTTAATTTGTTGTATTTCATTATGTTTTATTATGTTCATATGTTTTATTTTAATTATGGGTACAGTGGTTTGGCAGTAATTAATGTTTTTGGTGAGACAGTGTCATAATTCAATTTTTTTACTAATTTTTACTAAAAATTTTTGGGACATAAACTTGTCAATCGGCTGAGGGGCCGAGGCCTGAAGGGTTAAGGGCCAACTTCCGAGATAGGGAGTAAAGAGTTATATCTGGACGGAGGGCTGTGCATCCGAGACTTTCTGGGGATTGATACTGCTTGGAAATCAAATCGACTTCCAAAATCTAATCTGAAGCTTTCTCGATAATTGCGATAGGTTTTATAGTGGAAATGTATTCCAAATAGAAAGCTGACGCTGTCAGAAGTGCTAAACCTATGTATGAGGGTGTATTTTCATTAGCTGCGAGAGGGAGCAGATAAATTAGCCATATTCACAGATTTCTCTTGAGACAGTGAGGAGGGCCAAGAGCCGGAATAGAATGATAGGCACTTTTGTATGGAAGATGCCCTGACCACCAATACAAACCACGTGTACAACAAATGAAAGCTTTTAACATTTGCTTCAGCTTTAACATTAGTAGACATAAGTTTCATACAAAATCATTCTTTATTTTATAAAAGATGCAAATACAACAAAGCCTTTATTCAGCTTCAATACTGCAATATTAGATATGTTCTAAAAATATCCAATTAGGTATTGTTGCCGCCGATGACGCAGAAAGTAAATTTTAAAAATCGTACACGTAAATCGTAATATATCTTGTAAATTTGTAATTCAAAATATTTTAAACTTTGTTAAAACTCCTTCAGAGTTTCTTGGGCATTCTTCTCTGGCGTGGTAAGAGAATGTCTAGACACATAATTATATACAAAGACCGATAATTCGAGCAACATAAGAGACATGAACAGGGTGGCATGAAGACGCCTGATGCAGGCAAGGAAAGAGTAAGACAGCTGAAGCAGCTGTGACTGAGAGAGACGGTGATCGACGCTTGTAGCAAGCATCTATTAGGCAAAAAACAAAAGGACGCCGAGAGCGGCGCGACCCGGAATCTGTTCGACCTATCCTTATAAGGCGGCCGCGTGCGTTTTGATGTCTTGTCGCTCGAATCCTTTGTGCGCAAATCGCTTATTTATTTCTTCTCAATTACATTAAATAGTAATCTAAGTGAGTTATCGATGTGCTGCTAATCATATCACCTGCCCACACCTTTCGTGCTGGGGAGTTCTCAGAGAGTTGATCGCTTTACAGTTCCAATCACCATTAAACTTAGTGCCGCGGCGGCAGTGACGTGTGACAATTATTATATCCTATTTAGTTGCCTACTCAGGGCACCGGATGTAATCTACTAGAATTTGATTATTAATATCTCGGAGATCTTAAGTTAGATGCACAAGTATAGTGAAGCTTGAGAGAGAGTGTTCTATATCACGTTTCCTCGGTAATCACAACAATATTTAAATAGCTGAATTACACCTGCAATTCACATAGGTTAGCTCTAAAATATTGCCTGCAGGCAATACGCTCTCCTTTTCTTAACCTTTCAAGGCCTGCGACTTCTATATCAAAGTCAACTGAATGCGTCCAGGAAAAATGATTTGATTGGGTTTTTCGTGTCATTCCGTATTCAGTTGTATTTTATTTAAATGCACGATGATATTTGTATGATCGTACATTTAAATAAAATACAACTGCATACGGATTGATACAAAAAATCAAATCAAATCACTTTTCCTGGACTCGTTCAGTTGACTTCGATATCGAAGTCGCGGGACTTGAAGGGTTAAGAATGAAGCGTTTAATTATTATTATTATTATTATTTTAAGTGTGCAAAAATAACAATAAATACTCACCCCGTCGGCCATCAGAAAGTGAACACCAAGGTCCTCGGTATACTTGATTACATAATCCCTGAGAGATTCTAAATTTTGAGGGTTCGTCACATCCCCGTCATCCTGTACGCCATAATAGGGTGTGAATGTTTCAGGTGGGCCAGCATAGAAATCCGATAATTTGAAGTCGTTCTTTTCTCGAAGAGTGAAACCGAAACCTGTCGATTTGTGATAGTAATAATTACATACAAACAGAGCTGTTACAAGTGTATATAGATGAGCCCAATGTAACTTCCAAGCGGTACTTTAACTCTATTACAAAATATTTTTTGGTTTTGTTTTTTTTCTTCTTCAGAACGAGATACACTTCTTACAGCTCAATTTACATGATATTTAATTCAATATTTCTGATGTGTTTTACTAATTACTGCAACCATTAAAATGACCATTCTTTCTGTCGCATATTTATAGATGTTTACGCAATTGTGCGCGAAATACTCGCGCACAAGTGCGTAAGTATTTCGGTGCACAGTGCATTCTAGCTGGCTGCAAGGTGTCCTTAGATCAAGGACGGTACACTTACCGCCACGACAAAGTCCTTGCTGTTATTCGCGATGTAATTAGCCTTTCAGTGGCTCGTGCCAACAAGGGTTTGACAGTACCCTCCAAACCCCCAATACAGTTTTTGCGGGATGGCTCTAAAGGCAAAAAACATTTCACTACAATACCTTTCTCAATAATCGAGAAAGCTTCAGATTGGATTCTGGAGGTCGATTCGGTCTCTAAGCAGTATAAATTCCCTGAAAGTCTCGGATGCACAGCCCTGCGTCCAGATATAACTCTTTACTCTCTATCTCGGAAGATGGCCCTTATCGTAGAATTAACTGTTCCATGGAAATCAAATATCCCAAAAGACCATGAGTACAAATTAAATAAATGCCATGATCTCGCAAATGCCGTCACCCAGAACGGCTATCCCGTGACATCCCGTACAAACTGTATTTGGGGTTTGGAGGATACTGTCAAACCCTTCTTGACACGAGCCACTGAGAGGCTAATTACCTTGCGAATTACAGCAAGGACTTTGCCGTGGCGGTAAGTGTACCGTCCTTGATCTAAGGCCACCTTACAGCTAGCTAGAATATGTCTAGCTGTGCAAGGGGTGTTGCTACAAAGAGGACATGAACTGTCCTCGGCATAGCTCCACAGAGCGAGGTTACTTGCGTCTGGAAGTGTATGCTGAAAGGTATTTAAATAAAATTTCAGCATCTCTGGCGTCCAGTCATACAACATTACTTTCCAGTGCATTGGAGGAGGAATGCAAAAGTCTCCAATCGTTGTCCAATCATTCTGGCATTGAAGGCCAATAGCGTGAGCCATACTATTGCTGTCATAATCTCCCCGCAAAAGAGACTTCTTCAAGTCCACATCGCCTATGGTTGTATAACCATACCAGACCATTGCCGCTATGGCTGATTCCAGCAAGGAACTTTTTGTGGAAGTCTACGCGGGCTTGTAGATTATTTGACTCACTACGGCCATTTATTACGTGCTTCGATATTGCCGGATCCTTGGAATTGCTTAGAATCGAATTTTTGGTTATTCTGGAGTTGGCATAGAGCAGAGAGGGCAGTTTTAGAGCTAGCCCAAAATTGTTTTTGAACCTGAGAGTCGATGTCAAGTCGAATATGGAGGCTGGCTGAAACAACTACTCGTAGATCTATCAACCACAGTAAAAAATCGATCGGCCTTTTTGGCATCTCTACGGTTAATGAAAATCAGAATAGCTTGAGGATGCTCCCAGAAAGATAATTGCTCCATAGAAGATAATTGTGGATTTTCTTATTGTCCTATTTATTATAGTTCTGTGTATGTATATTAGATATTGTATGTAATTTGTATTTTTAATAGTATGTATATTCATTATTACTTGTAACTTGCCTTATCAATAAAGATATCTTATTACAGACTATGATTAAAATATAAAAATACCTTTTGCTCTCCACTTCTTTCTCCAAAGGACATACTCAGAAAAGCCACCAGGCCCCGCACACACATCGGCAAAATAAAGCAGTGTGTTGTTGTCGATGATCTGAACACCTTTCTCGTTTTTGGGGTCAGTAAACATAAAATCGAATACGGCATCCATATTTGCCATTTTTACTGCAGCTCGATTCAAAAATAATACACTGCCTATGGTTTCGTAAGGGTTTGAGCGGGTTCGGGCTTTCCTTAGCTCCTCCTCTTCCAGTTTGTCGAAAATTGTCTGAAAAAGGGGATACAATTAGAAAGGGTTGAGAAACGCTCAAAACAAATTGGAATCCTTTCGAGGGTTAGTGGTTTTAAAAAAAAAAATTGTTAAAAAATCAGTTGGTTTTATGATAAACAAAATGATTTTGTACATTAAAAACTAATTAATTTTGAAAGAATAATATCCATTCTAGAGGATTAATCAATATTGACTTATAAATTGACAATGGGATATGATATTTTAAAAAATGGAATTTGAAACTCATTATAGACATTTCGGCTCATTTTTATTGATATATATATATGTATCGAATATTTCTAATAAGATATAGAATATAAGTACATACATACTTTGGTCACATAAAATTGTAGGCCTATAGAAATTGTAGTTATAATATTGTAATAACATCTTTTATTTTAATTATGCGATGTGATATTTAGGGTGGTAGGTCTCTTAAAGAAGCTCTACTTACTGTACGAGGGTAGATTATAAAGTTTAAAGAAGGGGCGTCGCATCGCGCGTTTACCAGGCAGTTTTGAGAAGCAAGTCAGGAACTTTCGCGAAAAAAAACGAATTTCATGCAGTGATTAAACATTTCTGTATGGATGGGAAAATGGCGACGGATATACCAGATATTTTGTAGAAAGTTCATGGCTTCTCTACACCTTCATTTTCGACTATCAGTTTCTGGGTGAGCGAGTTCAGATGTGGCCGTAAGAGCACCAAGGATGAACCACGTACTCTCCAGACCTGGCCCGTGCGATTTTTTTTTTGTTCCTAAACATGAAAACTTGTCTCGGGGCAAGTGATTCACTTCAAATGAGGTTATCGCCGCCACGAATGCCTATTTTGCAGAGTTCACGAAATCGTATTATTCTGAGAGCTTACAAAAGTACCGCTGGGAAGTGTATTGCCCTGGAAGCGGACTATGTTGAAAAATAAAAACAAAACTGTGTTTTCTTTCCCATTCCGGAAACTTTTCAATCTACCCTACATATGTATATACAAAGTAGATTAATTTTCTGAAAGATTTTTTTATATATTGACTAGCTGTACCCTGCGCGCGTTGCTACGCCAAATCGGTCGCATTCAAAATTCAAATTCGCCGCTTTAAAAATTATTCGACTATAAAAAAAAAAGAAGAACTCACTCCTGTCTTCGCGGTCGCATTCGAAATTCAAATTCGCCGCTTTAACATTCATTCGACTATAAAAAAAAGAACAACTCACTCCTGTCTTCGCGGTCGCATTCGAAATTCAAATTCGCCGCTTTAAAATTCATTCGATTATAAAAAAAAGAAGAACTCACTCCTGTCTTCGCGGTCGCATTCGAAATTCAAATTCGCCGCTTTAAAAAAAGAAGAATTTTGGTTTTATTGAGGACACTAAAAAGTTCCTTTGGTCCGATCGGCACCAAACTTCACAGGAACCATTTCCAAACAAATCTAAAGTTTCCCTCAAAATTTCATCAAAATCGGTCGAGCGGTTTAGTAGTCCATAGCGGACTCACAGACAAACATTCATTTTTATATATATATATAGATTAACATAATGTTATCTTAGAAACAAACCTTTGAGCTTAGAACATGTCGGAGTATATCAGGTTCACAGAAATTTGTTTCATCGTCAATAGTTAGCTTTTTGGGTCCTTCGGCCAACCAGTCATCGAGGATATAGCTGCTCAGCTCCTCATCTGCCGTTTCCGGCATCCAGGACTGCCAAAAATTAATAAACGATAAAATCGAAGAGATAAACCTGACTTTATTTTATTAATTGAAATATTCAACATTTTGTTTTCTTTTTTTTGTCAATGGGGTTTTTGTTTTCGTGAGTAATTTTCTGATATATTGTTTATGTCTTTATGCAACTGGTTATATAGTATGACTTCAGGATCATACGCCATGATAATGTTCACAGTGAAGAATAAATGTGGCAAAAGAGAGACATCCCAATTGGCTACTTTGTATCGATCTAGCTGTCGTTAACTGATGGTGGTAAACGGTTTCGTGCAGCTTGGGCCACAAGATCCATTTTATTCTCGGATCGGCTCAACTCACGATTCAGCTCCTATGCAGAAGCCTCCTCGAGTGGAAGACTACGCCGGGTAAGACTCCCGTGTCTCGGGCCTCGGAGCTGGTGGACCGGTTTCTCCCGGCGGGATTGCATCCCGGCGCCACTGGACGGATTGCGCACCGGTCGGCGAAGCCAATCGGATGTGCATTCTGACTAATTGCTGAGGAGGTCTGGAGACTATGGAAATACACTGTTTCCTAAGCAGCGGGGGTGGATGTTCACCTGTTGTTATGCCACTCTTGAAATGACCTTGGGCCACTCCACCCCGTGTGGTACTACGGGCAAAGAACGCCCAGGTCCGCGATAAATTCAAACTGAATTACTGCTGTAATACAACAGGTAGAGGTTGCGTAAGCGACTTCGGACCTGTCCCCAGTCGGGAGGACGGAGATATCCTTAAGGGTAATTCCAGACGGAGATATCCTGCCAAAACTGGTAGTTAGGGGGTGAGGCTGCCCGCTAGTACCTTTCCCGGTGCCAAGCCGTAAGGAGTTGGACTCTTAACGGGTTGCTGGTGAACTAGACAGTAGATTGTCTTGTCCCCAAGTCTTCTACGCTCATCCCACGGCTGAAAGAATGATCTATATCGTTATACCAGCCTGGGGTGACGGGTTCGCCCGTTGTAGTCGACACCGCCATCCTGTCGTTAACTGATTACTAGACATATTTGCATTTTGTGGGGATGGGGGGTCATTCCTTCACAAGGTGTGGCTGGTTTGGCAATTAATCAATAGCAAACCTGGCAAATAAATCAAGAAACAGATATTCGGCAAAACTAATAGCAATTTATTTAGCCATCTATAATAACATTGACTATAAATGTATTTTTTAATAAAGGACTGATTGATTATAAAAACTTAACAATGATAACAATAACATTTAATTATTAGTGCCATCTATCGCATTTCATATAGGTTGATTACATCACAGAATACCATCTATCAGTCTATCGGAACATTAAAGTGCGTAATTATTAAGTATCAAAACCTCTATGCCAAATTAAAAATTCACATCTTTTTGTAAATAATATTAAAATAAAATATATGATTTCAAAATTTGTTATTATTTTATTTTGAGATAGGATACCGTATAGGCGTGATTAAATGCGCCGCCATACTGCCATACCACAAACGCCGCCATATTGGACATAAGAGAAGATTAATCAATGTTTAGAACTATGCGTGTGTCCGTCCTTATGAATGGCCTCCTTGGGTTCTTGTAGGGTTCGACGACGATGTTTAAAAACCTCTGCCTTAAGGTAATGCCATAAGGAAAAGTCGCAGGGGCTCAAATCAGGGCACTTTAGAGTTGACAAAGGTATTATCACTATCACGGTATATATCACATTGCGTTTCGTAGGAAAATACAAGCTGCCAAAAAGTAGATGGCATTGTTCCATTTAATACCCTATATAATATAACAAATAAATATAATATTATAATAATGAATATAATATATCCTATATAAGTAAATAAAATAAATGAATATTCAATGACTTAATCAATAATGAAGGTTTTAAATGTAAGGTGCTTATTTTTGTATAAACGCCCATCAAATTAGTAAACAAAGTTGAGCCAGCCACTCATATAAAAGTTCTGAAGAAAACTTTTATTATTTTTTTAATTTTAATCTTCAAAATGTTAACTGTTTCATAATAATACTGCATAGATAAGTAGTTGCCAGAAGGGATTTTTATAAACATTCTGCCAAATTTAAATTAGTTACAAGCATAACTAGTGTATACGAGGTGTGGCAATGTTTCTCTACATTTATTACGTTTCTCTCTATTTATTACGTTTCTCTACAACGTAATAAATAACATTTTTGACAGTGCGTATCCGGTCGAAAAGATATCCATTCTGGCTCTGTTTTATATAAAGAGATATAACTCTAATTACACGAAACATTTCTTAATAAACAGAGCTATGACAACGTATAACGATAGGTTCGGGTACATTGATATTTTATCATAAGTTAAAAGTCACTTTAAGGAAACCATTAAAAAATCCTTTCAGTCCTTTGTCCCTCGTATTTCATATAATGACTATTAATCGCTTGAACAGTTTACATGAATAGCTTTTTTGTAATTTTATGTTTTTGCAATTTTTTGTTTTTTAAAATGTATCTTTGGTACAAAATAATTAATATTGTTTTTAATGTCAATGTAAAATTTCATTTTCATTTGTTTTTTGTTCTTTTTCTATAATATTAAATTTGCTAAAAAATGTATATATAAATAAGATATAATAACGGAGATATGTACTGTACACATTATAGATAGATAGTGTTAACATATAATTAGTCATAGTTTTATTGTTATATTTTGTATTTGTTATGTATACACGCTGTTTGTTAACCAAATAAAATAAAATTTAATAAAATTAAATTCCGATAATTTAGTTGCGGCGTGCAAACCGGCAACACTGCATAACTGGCGCGCACGCGCCTGTTTAGATGGGTCCTTCCACTCAGTCGCAGTCAGTGTTGCCAATTTAGGCGATATGTCGCCATTTAGGCTACCTCGAATGGGTTATCGGCGACAAAAAATACCAAAAATCGCCTGTCGCCGATTTAGGCTACACCAGTTGTTTACGGCGAGGACGTAAACAACTGGTGATTTTACGGCGAGGACGATTTTATTTATTTCTAACATAATGGTGCCGAACATTTGGGTAACTTGTAATGTTTCTAAAATAAATAATTTCTCCTTTATTAACATTAAGTTGGTATGGTTTAGTTAAATATTATGTAATAATTGTGTTTTTGCATTGTTAATGTAGGTTAGGAAAGTAGTTAAGAAAATTAGTTTTTTTCCATAATTTACCTAGTTATAATAGATAAATGGTCATATTACATTGTATATTTATGTTTGGTTCGTGATATAATGTCCATAAATAGCTTTATACAAAATGGTAATCTTGATACCTATCTAGGAAATTTTATTTTATTTTCTGATACAATCTTATTCCATCCAATGTTTGTTTTTTTATATACCTACCAAGTTTGGTATTTTTTTAAATTGTCTAGAATGACTTCAATTCTTTTATTTAAATCTATGGCTTGCAATTCTTTTAATTTTTTTTAAATCGGCTACTTTAGGCTATCTTTTCTGCTGACATCGGCGACTATTTAAGTCTGGCACTTGGCAACACTGGTCGCAGTGAAGATTTCATAGTAATCGCACATCTGGTTCGTTTTTTACGGGCATTCTTCGAAGACAAGTTTTTAACTCGGTCGCAGAAATGACTGACTTAGTTTTCAAGCAATGTGATGTGATCCATTTTTTTTGTCATAAATGGTGAAAAACCTGCAATAATCCTACGAAAATTACGGCAGGTGTATGGACATGAGTGTCTGTCACAATCACGTGTGTTTGAATGTGCAAAACGGTTCATGGTTGTGAATCGTTGGATGACGATCCGCGGTCAGGAGCGCCAATCCTCACACGCATAGATGCAAATGTCAACCGCCTTTGAGAGCTAGTTCTGTCTGACCGTCGCCTAACCCTTCGTGGGCTATTATACGAGTTAAATATAAACATAGAAACAATTGGGAAGATGTTACAGTAAAATTTGAATATGCGAAAGCACTGTGCGAAGATGGTGCCCAAAATTCTCACAATCCAACATTTGACAAAAAAAAGTATCAAAACGTTACCGCATCTACCCTACAGCCCCGACTTGGCCCCCTGTGACCTTCTTGTTCCCTAAAATGAAGAGTCACCTTAAAGGAACCCACCTTGGCACCGTAGAGTCCGTCCAGGAGGCTGCGACCGTCGTCTTGAAAGGCCTTAATTTAGAGGACTATCAAGGCTGCTTTCAATCGTGGGAGAAACGTTGGAAACGTTGTTCTGAGTTAGGAGGGGACTACTGTGAAGGCTGTTAATAAAGTTTGGTTAATAAACTTGATTTGCCTGTATTTTATTTACAAATTCTCGGAATTTAATTGCCACATCTCATAACAGTACGTAATATCTATATTTACTTAATATCTTACGAACTCAATTATTTGTTGAAATTATTAGAGATTATTTTTTTGTTGATTCATTGATATATCAAGCCAAAAAATAATGAATCTCAAATAAAGTTGTTTCGTTTACCTATAGACATTTATCTATAGACATGTTTTGTGCATATTGTAGCGTTTCGTGCATATTTCAATATTTTGGCAGTGAATATAATCTAATATCTACGAATGGCAGTGAATATAATCTAATGTTACTTGATGCACCACACACACAGTGTTTGCTCAATAAGAGCAAACACTGCTGCTTTCTATTTACAGAGTGACTACTGCCAAAGATCAAATAATATTACTAGCATTAAGATATTAATGAGCAAGTGGCACAAAATTAATAATTATTTTATGGTCGCAATTTAAACGCATGTAGCTGAGTACTCCCGCATTCAATATAGGATATCTAATTTATAGACCAAATAAATGTTATCCGAGCAAAATGTATCAATTCCGCTAGACAACCCTGTTTCCTTACAACTGCATAAAACTACTTCGTCCCCCTTCGCATCCCCTCCTCATCTTATTTTGCAACTTGGTATGGAGTGGGGGTAACCTGATAATGCCTTTGAGCCTCTCTTTTGACATATTCATTTTCTTTAAGTGCACACTCCCTCTGGAAATTATCTTCTTGAAGACTACTCACAGGTACTTCATCGGGATCGGCATAATCGCACTCGGGATCCCAGGTTATGTCTTCGGGCATTTTCCCGAGCATATTCTGGTATCCTAGACCGGTTCTTCCCTTCTGCGTGGAGGCTTCCACTGGTATCGTTCTGCCCTGACCCATTTTACCAAGACCCTTGCCTTCAGAGTAGCCCATGCCTTTCATCATCCGCTGGGCCTTTTCGCTAAAATAAAAGAACAAATAGATGTTATTTGACATGCAAAAAGAAAATGCATTTACCTTCAAGTGGTCAAAACCATGGCGCTTTCCCCATGTAAAAAAACTAATAATTCTTTTAACTCGCTATGACATGTACTGAAGAGCTGAACAAGCTATTCATTTTTATCGTTGCGACTCCCACGAAATGGATGAGAATTTTTAAAGTCGGATGAAATATATATAATGGAGATGTTCACCGCCATTTTCTCCCGCTAGAGGGCATAGCGGCAACTTAGTTCCTCAAGGTATGAAGTGAGCGATGCACCACTCGAGCATTGGGGAAAAACCATCACTTTTAGACAAGACTGGCGCTATGCTGCTGGTGACGTTAAACCGCATCCATTATTACAGTGAATAAAGAATATAATTAGTAATTAAACTACAACAAAATTTAACGTACAGAATACCTCATGAGAATCGATTACCTGATAATGACGCTGGGTTTAGGATGATGCTCAAAACCTTTTAAAGTTTTTTTTGGTGGTTCCGTTTGGTAAGGCTCTTGACCACCGAGCCCTTTGCCCGGAGTGTACACGAGGGAATCGACTGGAGAATCACCATTTTCACTGTAAAATAGAATCAAAATGGCAATGAAGGGGTGGTCGCATATTCACAGGTTAAACCTTGGATTTACTAACCTGTACATCCTCTCGCGTTTTGGGTAATCTGCTTCGTAGTTTTTGTACATGGTTTTTCCAGTTGGTGGCCCCATTTCACCTTCAGATTCAGACTGCGATGGGCCTGAAACATTTCTATACTTTTACGTACTGGCCTAAGAACGTATTGGGGTCGATTGCGTTTCTTTGTGAACTAATATAGAAAAATATATCAAGCGAACTAGACAGAGCAGTGCGTTAGAGCGGAATGTAAAATCGTCGATCATTTCCCGCACAAAAACTACCTGCCAAAAATAAAACCATCTGAATTAGTTTGAAAACATATCATCCGCTCTTAAATTATGCCGCTTTCTGTTTGATTAGTAATTTATGTTGGATAATTCACAATTGTTAATTTTATATTCCTCTCTAATGTATTGCCTTGTCTCACTGGCATGATATAATTCCAATTTTAGTTCACAAAGAAACGCAATCGGGCCCACAGTGTGCCGATGATATAGTTATCATAGCAGATAGACTAAGTACAATAGAATCCATTGAAAACCTCCAGCTTTAATACGTCTTCCATAGGGATGCAACAAAAATTGATTTACCGATTACGACTCTGATTATCGGCACTGGGATGATGTAATTCTGATTATTAGTTCACAAAGAAACGCAATCGGGCCCATTGTGTGCCGATGATAAAGTTCTCATAGTACATAGACTAAGTACAATAGAAACCATTGAAAACATCCACCTTTAATGTGTATTCCGTAGGAATGCAATGATGATTTACCGATTACAATTCTGATTACTCCTAAAAATAATCACTGATTACGATCCCGATTATTGTCACACTTCTAATTTGATGATAATGCACAAAACTGTGCAAAATATAACTGCTGCATAGTAGATAGCTTCCGTAACGTAATATTCATACCTATATAATAAATCTAATTGCATGTGTGTTTAACCTACTTACCACATTTAAAAAAAAATAGTTTTGGCAGATTTCAAATGTTGAGAGATATTCACCATTTTGTTTTAAAATGAGTCTTTCCAAATAAAAATAAAAAATCATAAATCTATTAATACTGGTCCTACAAAAATAAATAAATGTGATTTAGAATTCTGAGGACATGGCCTACAACTCTTGCATATGTCACGGTTTTGAATTAGAAATCTTATAATCTGAAAATGAAATATTTTATAACTCTGTTATTATTATACTAGAAAGAAAAACAAAAATGTCCTAAAATCCAAAAAATAATACCTCTAAAATGTTAACGTATAGGTTTATTATTTTTTTTTTAAATATATGAAAAATAAAGAACTTGAAGATAGAACCTAAAAATTGCATTTATTATAGCCAATAAAAGATGAAGTAAAAACAAAGAGAAAAAGAGAAACCAGATATTTGAAAATCAAATACAAATAAATTATTGCACTTATTATATAGCCAGTACTTAGAAAATCGATGCATTGTATGTCGCTTCTTAACCCTTGGAGTAAATGGGTATTTTCATGGATGCATCTGTCTCTTTTGCAGGATTTTCGGCGACATCGACTTAAAGTACTATAACTACGAAACTACTACACCAATCATAAAAAGAACAACTGCACAATGATTGCATTGAAATTTCGAATATAGAATATTGAAATATCATTTTGTAAAACAATTAGATAATTATGAATAAATATGAGAACGTCAAAGAAGTGAAAAAAACGCGGAACCAGATCTGGTCGTATCATACTCAACGGATAATTGTTTCAGAACCAGATTTGGTCGTATCATACTCAACGGGTTAACCAATGGGAAGACAGCCTTTGCGCACAAAAAACTGCACTGCAACTGTTTGGTCAATTTTGTAAAAAAAATACTAACAATATATTTTTTTCATGAATTCCCTCTTGCTACCTAAAGCCTGTGCTACATGGTATTAAACGGCGGTTTCAAACAGAGGTTTAAAACAGTGCAGACAGTGGTTTTATGCCGAATTTCGTGTGACCTCTAAACACCCTTGGTAGCGAGGCGTGCATTGCAAACCAGTGGCAGAAGCGTTGGTTTAAAACTTGTTCGAAACAGTCTAGCCGCTTGTTTAAGACCATGCGAACGACAGTCGCGCTTCTGCAGACGGCGAACGCAGACGCATGCATCGCTCTGAGCACAAAGTGACCCGACAACAAAGTGAACATGAAGTGATTAATCAAGTTATCGAGTTGTATAGAGACTTGCCCTGCCTTTGGGAATTAACTTCTGAATCGTACTAAGACTCCGCACAAAAAAAAATGCATGGGATATTTTAACCTCATGTTTGTATCTTTTTTTAGTTATAAATGACCTGACCATATCCAATAATTCGTAAAAACTGTCTATCTATTCTTAGGAAGTTATGTATGTCGTCAAAGTCCAGCAGGCTAATTAAGTTTATATGACTAAGGGTTAATCTTTCCTGTAACCACCGCTTCATCCATATCATTCTTTTTCTTTCTTTTTTTCCTTCACTTGCACACAAAAGTGCAAGACTCACCCCAACTTTTTGTAGTTTAGATAGGTAAGGGCGCCATGACGTCGTTGTAGTGAATGTACGGTACGAGCGTAGATCCGTCCTCTCTATGCAGCGTTCAAAGTATACTGATATTTGGGATTGGTTTTAAACAATGTGGCCGGCGACAGGCAACTCGTTTTTCTTCAAGGTGACCTTGGTTTTAAACCTGGTTTCAAACCGTGTATACGATGCTCAATAATTAACTTGTTAGTCATGGATATTATATATTTATATAATACATATAGTGGCTGGCCAAAACGGCTACGTGCGGATCTGTCAAACGATGCAAAATATCTAGTCATTGTTTGCGTCCAACCGGTGCAACTTTTCAATGGAGGCTATTTTTTTTGTTACATGTTAGGACATCACCGCGAGCCACAAGGTAAGGTCACTGGATCCGCTGGCCTGCCTCATAATTAGGCAACAAATGTCACTCCATCGAACAAGTGACGGTGCAGACACGAGAGCGACCGTGCCGCGTGCTACATATACCATGGTTCATGGTATTCTTCTACAAATAAGTAATTTAGTACCGTCTGAAGCTCCAGGATAATTAGAACTGCTGGAAGACTGCGAAGACGCCCCCAAAGTGTTAGATCGCAAGCGTTTTGCCGGTCGCGGTAGATTATCCGCAACTAATTCATTATGGGTCGAGTACTCCTCATCAGACATATCGGAACCTGATAAACGTAAAAGAACATACAATATTATCGGTATTCATATTCCTATCGGTACCTTTTCCATTTTTCAACAAAAAAAACCACTACTAGATTCGATCATTTTAATCAGTTTGATTGTTTGACAGTTTGTTTAAATAGAAAAATAAAACCACTAAGGAGAAAATGTTTAATAAACTTTGTGATCCGACTAATAGCATAATTGTTATAAATTACTGACAGTTAGCAACTGCCAGTCTGTGCGATCGTATTTTGTTTTTACGCTCGTCTTTGCTACATGATATATACTAAGCGTTGTTAGAAATGTTTAATGCCCACTTTGCCGGATTGGTTCGTCATTTTTTTTTTTTCTTTACCCACAAGGTAGGTGTCTTTTTGTGGAGCCCGCCTTGTCGCCTATCGGCAACAACTTCTAGCATTATGGTGGGCATTTATAGCATCACGCAGTCAAATACTCAGGCGGTGACCCATCCAAGTATTGACCGCGCCCAACGCTGCATAACTTCGGTAACAACGAGGAGAACCGGTGTCAATGAGGCTATGGACGTTGATGGTTCCGTGCAGCTTGGGTGGGCCTGCCCAACTCACGGTTTAACTCCTATCTGGTAGCCTCCTCGAAGAGGGGCTTACTCTGTCAGGGCCGCTGTGAGCTTCCGCCACAGCTGTAATACTGCTGCCGCAGGCGGTTGGGATCAGAAGATCGCAGATTAGGGAAAATACCTCGGGCGGAACTGGGCGGTTGAAGCACTATCTGCACTTGCAGAAAAAACGGAAAAAGCCCCAGTCGGCGAATAACCAGGGGGTTTGGAAACGTATGTTTTCTATGATAGCAGAGGGTAGTTGTCGACCTGCTGTCTTCAACCCTCGAATCGATCCGTCGGCCACCTGATCCCGAGTGACCACAGCGGGCAAAGAGCGTCGCGGTCCGCAAAATATTCAAACTGAATAATCGCTTACATCAGGTAGAGGCCGCACAAGAGACTTCGAACCCGTGACCAGACCGGGAGACTGAGAAATTTAGTCAAATCAGGTAGTAACGGCGTGAGGTTGGCCCACTGGGTTCACTCTCCAGTCTCGCGGTAAAGCAACGCCTTCTTACAGGCACGTTGGCGGAGCTAGACTGGGGACTGTGTTGTCCCTAAGTCTCTGTGTAATCACCTCATGGCTGAAAGAACGATCCAGTTTCGCTTGTCGCAGAAGACAGCTCCAAAGGCCTACTTTGCTGGTGCAAATCATGTTTTGTTCCACTATACCGTCATCAGAATGTTTGTCAGCCCAAAGGGGCCCCGAAAAGTGCAAAGGGGGCCCCGAGATATTGCCTAACCTACCGCCATATAGGTGTTTATGAATTGTTTAATAAAACTAACAAGCTGCCGAAAAGTAGGCGGTTGACGCTTCTTTAACCCTAGAAAGTTAACCCTAGTCGAGCATCTAATAAATATCTCCCTCTCCCTTTCTAATTGTTTTACCTACACACTCGCCGCACAGTATACCCAAAGAACAGTAGATGCACTCTCGAGCGACAGCGCATTGCGGGGACAGGGTGCGAGGGAAGTGAGAAGAGGGGTACGTCTCGACAATCGACTTTGGTTAGCGTTACGCACAGGTGAAGGTTGGTGACTTTCGAACAAGTCAGCCGAGGCGAACCCTTATGACTCATGACGTAGCTCGTCTTGATTTCAATTTTGTTCTAAAAGAAGCTACTGACTGGTATACTGTGCTAGTGGCTTTGCGCCGACTTATTGACCGCTAGACTGCATTGCGTGGTGGTTGCGTTTAGCCGGTAAGTAAGTCTGTATTTGAGATCCTACTTCATACTTGTCAGTTTGACGAATAGTTAGCTTATACGTAGCTTTTACAACAGTACTTGCTTCTGTAATAAGTCAAAAAATCTAAGTAATTTGATTACATTAATTTCTAGGATTTGTAAATTAATTATATATTTAATACCAAAGAAAAATAAAATAACTTTTTAAACGATAGTACCTGGTTTAGTCATTATAAGCATAAGAACCTTATTGACCTCAAAGAAACATATGCCATTTAAGATTTGTGATTTATTATATAAAAGGTAAATAAATATTCATGTTTGTATTAATTATCTTTAATGTATGTCCCATATTTCTTAAAATACAATAATCTTGATTAAACTATAATAATGTTTGGTATTTATTAAGTATTGCTACAGGTTTTACATTGTTGACTTTTTGTTATCACCCGACTATCTTCACCATGCTGATTCCGAAACTGCAATAATCTTTTGTTGGACTCAATAAATAAGACAGATATAGGCATTTAAAGAAGTGTCAAACACCTGTTATTTTAAACCGTTAAAAAAAAAAAAAAACAGATTAGCATTGAAATGATCGAATTTAGTAGTTTTTTTCAAATAGGCAAGGTAGCAATACCTAATAAATTTTTAAAGTTTTAATAAAAAAACATGATTAAAAAATTATAGTCAAAAACATCAATATACGATGACGGTCATCTAGAAAGTAAGGTTACAAGTTTTATGTAGGATCGAAAAATGATTCTATTTAGTTGAAATTCACAGGAGACTTCACAAATATATTAAAGTATTTTTCTACAGAATCGCAGCTTTTGTATGACAGTGTCAAAGACCACCGCCGTCAGCTATTTCGGCCACTTTTTCACAGCTTCCTCGTTCTCCTGACCTTTGTAAAAACGTTTGACCCAAAAATTCCTTTAGTTTAGTGAAAAGGTTATAGTTCGAAGGCGACCAGTTGGATGAATATGGGGTATGGTCGACGACAATATCCCATTCAAACGATGTCAGCAGCTCCTTTGAAACTCGCGGTGTGGGGCCTGGCGTTGTCATGCAGGAGGCTGACTCCCTGGGTCAGCATTCCCCTTATGTGGTTCTGAATGGCTCTTCTGAAGTTTATTTACGGTGTTGCAGTAAGCCTCTGCATTAATGGTAGTACCTCTAGGTATACAATCCACCTAAAGGATCCCCTTACGGACCCGTAAAACAGATGCCATGACTTTTCCGACTGAACATTTGGTGGCTGGGGTAGGTGAATGACGCCACTGAAGTGATTGTCTTTTGGATTCTGGGGTGTAGTCACATAACCTCGTCTCATCCCCTGTCATCAGAAGGATATTCGCGGCGGTGTAGTTCTGCAAAGTCAAAAAATGGATGACCGCGCGAATCTCGCACGGACGGGAGGTGGCAGGAACGCGCGACTACCTCTCCATTGGAATAATTTACTGTGATTGAAGAAAATAGCCATTAAATACACAGGATCAAACAAAACGACACCAACTTGGGTATAAAAAAATCCCCTGGCCTCAGGAGGCATTGTAACCTTACTTTCTGGATGACCCACGTATTAGGTATTTACTGTATTGTAAGAGACTGTTCTACATTGTTAATTTTTTAACTTATAATATTTATTTGGTCTCAATAAATAAGCGAGATATAGGCATTCAAAGAAGTGTTAATCGATACATTTCCGTAGGTTGTCAGTTTTTTTTAAAATAATACATAAACACCGAATCTGCAATAATATTTATTTGGTCTCAATAAATAAAGCGAGATATAGGCATTCAAAGAAGTGTTAAATCCATACACTTCGATAGGTTGTCAGTTTTTTTTAAATAATACATAAACACCTAAATGGGGTAGGTCGATTGTTTTTTTTCTTCCTGGAAATATTATGCCTTCCAGGCGTTCTTCTATCACATTTAGCATTACAATGATCGAATCTAGTAGTTATTTTTTTTTCGATTTTTGAGAAAAGTTCTTATACTGCATATATTCCATAATATATTATACTGATAATGGTCAAAAAGTCGAATGGTTAGCGAATCATAGAAGTTCAGGAAAGTAAGCTATCTAGGATTAAAATGCCTGTCTCGCTTATTCATCGAGGCCAAAAAAGATTGCAGTTTCGGAATCAGCGTGGTGAATATAGTCGGGTGACGTTAAAACATCAACAATGTAAAAAAAAGGCACCAATATTAGAATAATATCACTTTACGAACGATAATACGATAAACGAAAATTAGATAACCAAACAAATACAAGAAACACCGTAATACCTGACGAAGCTCTCGAATATTCCTCCATTTTAGGGCGTTTAGATACTCGCTCAAAAAGGTTATGAACATCGCCGACTGCGGCGAGACTGATTTCACCGTATTTGCGATTGTTTTTGGAAAAATATTATTGTTTTCTTTTGCGCGACCCTCACCGACAAACGACATGCGCGATCAGCCGCCAAATAGTGTTGTGCAAAGCGACGGACGGAAGTCAGCAGAGCGGGAGGTCGACTAAGATAAACCGTGCGACGTAGTCGAATCAACAACATCCATCTCGCATATTCATTTCACAACAAATCAAAGTGAGGCATAGAGGACTGTGCGTAATTTTTATAAAAGGTGTATCCAGAGTGTACCGTCGAGACAGATTTTGACTTTAAACAAAAAATCAATGTACATTAGATTTAATTATGGTAACAAACTTTCAACCACTTTTCAAGTGAAAGTCTATAAGTTGACTATAACACGGAAATATAATATTAAATTAAATTTTCACACAAAAAAATACAAAACCTACTGTCTCATGTTAGCTGCCAAAGTTGCCATACTTGAGACAGGCGTGAAAAATAAATGAAACAATTATGTTAGATCCTTATGTTTTACCTTGAGACATTTTAAAACTTATAAAGAATCGCTGTGAATAAAATACAAAAAAACTTTCGTAATATTTTTATTTAATAAAAAATAAAATCACCGAAATATTTAAATAAAAACGTTTATTAATGTAATTTGTGGTGCCGAATCAATGGCATTAACGTTAATCTTCTCAATTGTTACAAAATATACCTTAGAGATCTTAAAATCTACCTTGAAAACCTGAAAGAAAGTTATTTCTATCACTAAAAAAAACCAAAACCTTACGAAAAAAATATTTTTATTACTGCATTAATGCAAATATTAGTTATATGGTTTGTATTTAGTAGTACACTAAATAAATATGTCTCTTCTTTTACATCACAATATATTTCGAAGTTTATTTCGATAAAAACAAAGCTTACCTAAATCGATAATTGAATCGACAGTTAAACTAAACTCCAATAATAATTGTAAAGCAAAAACCAATCATGTCCAGTATCAAAGTAAAAACGAAATCATATGAAAACAGAAAACACTCAGAACACCCCAACGGAAAACGAAGGAATGACAACGACCCAGGACTAAGCAAAACCTTACCAGTCATTGGATGTTTCTATTTCATCAATAACCCTTGGAGTAAATGGGTATTTTCATGGATGCATCTGTCTCTTTTGCAGGATTTTCGGCGACATCGACTTAAAGTACTATAACTACGAAACTACTACACCAATCATAAAAAGAACAACTGCACAATGATTGCATTGGAATTTCGAATATAGAATATTGAAATATCATTTTGTAAAACAATTAGATAATTATGAATAAATATGAGAACGTCAAAGAAGTGAAAAAAACGCGCGACCAGATTTGGTCGACTCGTACTCAACGGATAATTGTTTCGCGACCAGATTTGGTTGACTCATACTCAACGGGATAAACTAAATTAAGTAAAAAAGTAAAGTTATGTAAAGATAAAGAAAAGTAAAATTAAAAAAGTAAAGTAACCTAATAGAGTAAAGTTCAACTCATTAATCTAAGTCGTATTGGAATTATACACATCCCAAGTTTTGTATATCTTGTTGAAAACACTCAGAACACCCCAACGGAAAACGAAGGAATGACAACGACCCAGGACTAAGCAATATCTTACCTCTTATTGGATGTTTCTATTTCATCAATAAACTTATTTACTGCTTTATCTTTCGGGACATGATAAAGTACTCACTCGGTAATAGGCAATTATTTTTACTATCAATAGTTGATATTGATATAAGTGTATAGTTTGTGGTATGTCTATAAATTGTATATAGATATAATTTGTACATAAATAATATAAACAACTTATTGTTTAAATAAAACGTAGTATGTAAATAAGGTATTCTACAAAAAATATTGTAATTATAGAATATAGTTTTTGCCATTTTAACACTCTATACCTTTTTCAGCCACGTATTTCAGCTTAGGTGCTGTAGAATAAAAAATTACACTTTACGAGTTTTGTTTCGAAGCTTTCGTTTCGTATATGTCAAAAAGTTACAGCAAACTTCGCAAGTGGGTACGAAATTACCTGATTATGATAGCTTATTATTTATTGATTTATATTAGTCAATTGATTGATTTATATTACTAAGCGCAGCTTTGCTCGGCCTGTTTTAAAATATGGTAATCTGGCATCTTCTGTGGCGATGGCTGCTGTGTTGCGAGACCCGACTGGCGGTCGCAAGCAAGTACGGCTTCCGGGCGTCTGGCTACCTGGTGTGCAGCGGAGCGAAATGACGGATGTGCTCGTGAGGCGAGGTCGTTCATAATGCGCCTATACGCCGGTTTTATAGCAAAAAAACGGTGTGCAAAATTGACAGAAATTTTGAAGGACGGGGAAGTCGACTTGAATGAGACGAGTCGACTCACGGCTAGTATACGGTAAAAAAGTCGTCCAGAATCTAGGACCATACGAACACAATCGATGTCGAACGTTATTTGTTTTTGTGTTTGATTATTGATATTCAAATGAGCTACAATACCAACTTTGTAACCACAATAGTTACGACTTCATTTTATTTTGCCTGTATATAAAGCCGAAAAGATATAATAAATACGTCGTCTGCGGTAGGTTCACGAAATTCCGAGTCGGTATTCCGAATTCGAATTCGAATACCTTATGGCACGAAACAAAACAGCAATAAAGCTGGCCGGGCAATATTTCAGTATTTTCAATTGCAAAGCGATCGTCCAGCAATAATGGCCAGCAACTTCGGCCATACGACAAAAATATGTGGCTAAATAGCCGGGATATACTAACAATATTTCCGTATATTTCATAGTATGGCTGGTATTGCTTGCTAGCAATGTTACCGGGCATTGTATTGCAGCAAAAATGTGGCCCTTTTAGAAGCAGCCTATAAAACATGTAAATCAAATGGACCACAGACAAATTTAGCATGCTAAAATTTTCAAGACTAAAGGTACTGACACACATGCTCATAAATGAGAATGCTTATGAGTATGCTCAAAATTAGCATGCTCCTCAACTATACACATTTGCTTATTTCAAGCATACTTATTTTAAGCATAGGTACTCTTGAATGAGTGTGCTCAAAGCAAACCATTGTACACATGTGCTAGTTAAACGCAGGCTCTCGGCCAAAATGGAAGCTAGTTCTGTCAGTTCTATCCGCACAGAACTCAACATAATACCTAATACTAATGCTTGCGACGAAATTGTTTAAGAAACTATTGGGAAAAAAAAAGAATATAAAAAGGATGATTTGGGTCCGTAATTGGATAAATAGAAGACAAACCATTGTAGCGAGTACCTAATCGATTAATTATTAGTGGAGATGCGAGGAAAAGATGTCAGCGGCTATAAAAATAATTTACGCATGCATCCGCAGAAATTTGATGACCTACTTTCTAAAATTGAGAGTAGCATACAAAGTTGGGTCGTTCATGTTACTCAAAGTTGGGTCGTTCAATCTTCATAAATTATCTCTTGCTACCTATGTAATTTTTTTAGAGAGGTATTCCAAAGACATTCGTGACTCCGATGAGTCACGAACAGCAATGTTTTATCGTTTCCCCAACGAGCCATGTCTTTTATTATTGTTTGTGAAGGCGTGCACATCGCCCGCGAGGAGAGAATTGACACTAGCATGCTCATACTAAGCAAACCTGTTCACACGTGCTCAAGGGCACACCCTCTTCCACCCGCGCCACAGGTAGCATGCTCGAAAATCAAACAACTTATGAGCATACTCGAAATGAGCATGCTCAATACTGGCAATGCGTCGACACACATGCCACCAAGTGGCAATTGCTCAGTAGTAGAATGCTCTTGTGCTATTAATGAGCATGTGTGTCAGTACTTTTAACCCCCTGATTCCGAAACTACAATAATCTTTAGTCGGTCTCAATAAGTAAGCGAGACATAGGCATTTAACATAGCGTCAAACACCTACATTTCGGTAGGTTAGGTTAGTTTTTTTAAAAACATACACCTAGGTATATGGCGGTAGATAAACTAAGTTATTTTTAAAACAATACATAAACACCTATATGGCGGTAAGTTAAGTAAGTTCTTTTAAAAAACTAAGTAAACATTTTTTTTGTTTTTGTATGTACATTTGTTTTTTTGTCATGAAATATTGCATGTCTGTGGTTTTTTTTTCTATCAGATTTATCATTACAACGTTCGACTTAGTAGTTATTTTGGTATTATTGCAGTATAGGTACCTCTTCTAGATTGTTGATTTTTTAACGTCACCAGACTATATTGACCACGCTGATTCCGAATCTGCAATAATATTTATTCGGTATCAATAAATAAGCGAGATATAGGCATTCAAAAAAGCGCCAAACCCATACATTTCGGTAGTTTTTTTAAAAAATAATACATAAACACCTATTTGGCGGTAGGTTAGGTTAGGTTAGGTTAGGTTTTTTAAAACAACCTTAAAAACTGAGGTAAAAAAAAAATTTTTTTTTTTGTATGTAAATTTGGTTTTGAAAATTTACGCGTCCGAAGCTTTTTTCTTTCACAATTAGCATTACAATGATCTAACCTAGTAGTATTTCTTTGTTTTTTCCATTTCTGAGAAAGGTACCTATACTGCAATAATTCCATTAGTTTTGATAAATGAAAAAGGTTCCAATACATTCGTGCATTCGTTATATACATACATGCATTCGTTATTTCTTCGCGATGAGACCTCGTTTTGGTCCACTTCGCCTCGTCTTATGAATGTTCTATATATTTCTTTACGTTCTATAGTTGATGGGTCCTCTCTGTCGGTACTCACTGCTATTTTTATTTATTTTGCAAAGATAATATAATAATGTTATTTTGTTTATTCACAGTCACTACGCACTTCGGTTCGACCCGCAAACTTTCTTATCGAAAAATAGTGCTGTGTCGTATCGACCACGTACCTATGCCACGTATCGACTGATTCCGAAAAATAATGCAGCCACAGTCATGCAGCTATCTGCTATGCAAACTACACGAAGGTAAATCCCCGAACGCCGAACACCCAAACATCAAGAATCATTGCAGCCAACGTACAGGAACAGCAACAGTGCAGCAAACAGTGCTGCCAGCTTCATTAATTTGAGCACTCAGACGTGGTAGTGACCGACTGAGCCCACGTACACAACGGCCGCACGCATTACCGCCTGTTCCCACCTGTCGGGTGTCGGGCCCGATAAAAAGTCGGGTGGCCTAGTGGCAGAACATTTTGTATGGAGCTGTTCCCACTTATCCGACACCGATTTTTTGTCGGCTCCGACAGGTTTTCTCGGTCGGCTTGCGAGCGCCGCACGCCCGATAAAAAATCGTGTCGGATCTCGCTCGCTTATGTATTTGCATGTCGCTGTTCCCACTTGTCGGATGTCGGGCCCGATAAACTACCTATCCGCCTACCTACCGCACGCAGTGTTGGGCATTTTACTTTTGTGAATTACTTCTGTGAGCTTCAAACGCTTCATCCGATTGAGCTGAAATTTGGCATGCAGGCATCATTTGGTCATGGCATGAGCTGAAAAGATTGTGGCTGAAATCCGTCCACCAAGGGTTGGCTCCCAACTTGAGGACTCCTCAACGGTCAACAGCAGAGACCCAACATTTTGTATACGCATTCATTTATGATAGCAACTTCAAAGTTTCACCATGACATGGCTGATGTACCCTGGGTTGGCTTCTGATGAGGGAACTCCTCAACGGTCAACAACAGAGATTCAAAATTTTGTACACGCTCTGAAGTGTGATAGACCCTTCCAAGTTTCACTATGAGATGGCTGATGTACCATAGGTTGGCTCCTGATAAGGGGACTCCTCAACGGTCAACAGCGAAGACCCAAAATTTTGTGTACGCATTCAATTATGATAGCAACTTCCAAGTTTCAACATTACATGGCTGATGTACCCTGGGTTGGCTCCCAACGAGGGAACTCCTTAACGGTCCACAGCAGAGACTCAAATTTTTGTATACGCATTCAATTATGATAGCCCTTTCCAAGTTCCACCATGACATGGCTGATGTACCTACCCTGGGTTGGCTCCCGATGAGGAAACTCCTCAATGGTCAACAGCAAAGACTCAAAGCCAACCCAGTGTATATCAGCCATGTCATGGTGGAACTTGTAAGTTGCTATCATAAATGAATGCGTATACAAAATTTTGGGTATCTACTGTTGACCGTTGAGGAGTTCCCTCATCGGGAGCCAACCCAGGGTGGACGGATTTCAACCACAATCTTTGTAGCTCATGCCATGACCAAATGATGCATGCGTACCAAATTTCAGCTCAATAGGATAAAGCGTTTCGGCGCTATCGTCAGATATTATTCTGCGGTTGTATGGAATCGGTTGGGAATGGCTTTGCGATCGAAATCAATTGCAGTATTTAAGGACCACTTTAAAAGTTTATTATTAAAGGGAGATATTTAGATGTCATAATTTGATTTTATTTTAAAATAACTATTGCTAATTGGATTATTACTATTGTCTTCGTTTATTTATTAATTTGTAACCTGATTATTTAATGTTAAATATTTTGATTTTGATTATTTTTGATTTATTATATTATGTAGATTATTAAATTTATGTAATTACGTTATTTTCTTTTAATATCATTTGATGTTAAATATCTTGATTTTGATTATTTCGATTTGTGTATTTATTTGATTATGATTATTTGGATTTTTTGTTTTAAGATTTATTTGATTTGGTTATTTTATTTTAAAAATCATATACCTATGTATCAATAATTAATAGGTGTGTCCTGAAAACCAGGATAAGAGATATCCTGAGGATACCCCTAATTTGCAGCGTTTGTAGCTTTATTTCATAGTCTTTGTCTATTTATAGTTTTAATTTTTAATCTGTGTGTTCTTGTTTTTTTTTGTATATGTTTTTTATAACAGCTGCAAATAAATAAATAAATAAATAAATAAATAAGATGTTCATCGCGCAAAGTCGCCTCCTAGAGAGTGTCGGACCCGACATCTGACAAGTGGAAACAGGGGCTCCGACACCCGATTAAAAATCGGGTCCCAACACCCGACAAATGGGAACGGGCTGTTAGGGGCTATCCACATTTATTTATTTATTTATTTGCAGCTGTTATAAAAAACATATACAAAAAAAACAAGAACACACAGATTAAAAATTAAAACTATAAATAGACAAAGACTATGAAATAAAGCTACAAACGCTGCAAATTAGGGGTATCCTCAGGATATCTCTTATCCTGGTTTTCAGGATACACCTATTAATTATTGATACATAGGTATATGATTTTTAAAATAAAATAACCAAATCAAATAAATCTTAAACAAAAAATCCAAATAATCATAATCAAATAAATACACAAATCGAAATAATCAAAATCAAGATATTTAACATCAAATGATATTAAAAGAAAATAACGTAATTACATAAATTTAATAATCTACATATAATAAATAAAAATAATCAAAATCAAAATATTTAACATTAAATAATCAGGTTACAAATTAATAAATACACGAAGACAATAGTAATAATCCAATTAGCAATAGTTATTTTAAAATAAAATCAAATTATGACATCTAAATATCTTCCTTTAATAATAAACTTTTAAAGTGGTCCTTAAATACTGCAATTGATTTCGATCGCAAAGCCATCCCCAACCGATTCCATACAACCGCAGAATAATACGAAAAGCTGCACTGGAAATGTGTAGTTTTGTGCTTGGGTATTATAGCAAGTTGTTCACGTGCCCGTGTTGAATGGACATGCCGGTTACGGGACCACGTCATAATCGAGTAAAGATATCGCGGCTGTTTATTGCGTACTACCTTGAGTACAAGGGTCGCAAGATGAGTACATATTACGCAATCACCGAGGGGGAGAAGGGTGAGGGTTGGAGCTGAGGCTTCCGTTTGATTACATGGGGGGGAGGGGGTGCCCGTCCTGATTACATAATTTACTTTGGTCACCGCATTGCATTTTTTTTTGGTTTAAACCTGCACATTAAATGCGCACTTTTTTTCTCTTTAATTCCGTCTTTACAGCCACTGCAGTCTGAAGATTGGGATCTGTAAAGTAAACCGAAGAGTTTGAGATTTTGTAATTATTTTGAATTAATAAAGTACATTTTTAAAAGCATTAGGTATACAATGTTTTTTTCCACTAACCGTCTACAAACACTTTACAAATGCTAGGTTCACGATTCTTCAAATTTTTCGCAAATTCGGTTGATTACGTAATCTGAGGGAAGAGGGATGGAGGGTCAGGACGCTGATTAAGTCTGTTGACATGGGGGAGGAGGGAGGTCGAAAATCTCAAAAACGTGATTACGTAATATGTGGACAGCCCCTTATGACATCCGGATCCCTGAATTCGCATAACAGATTACTTAGGGGTCCGACACACTGGGCCTACGTACGCAACGTACGCAATGCATGATGACATCTGGCCCTTGAATGTAGATGGAAGCAGACCCACTTATACCACGCAATTTTGCGTAGGATAAGTTTGTGCTTTCATTCAAGTACAAGGACCAGATGTCATAATGTGTTGCGACATCGCATTATGACACGCACTATGACATCTGGCCCTTGTATTTTAATTAAAGCAGACACGTTTATCCCACGCAATGTCGCTTAGGATAAGTGTGTCTGCTTTCATTCAAATACAAGGGCCATATGTTATAATGCGTTGTGTACGTTGGGTACCTACCTATGCCCAGTGTATCGGACCGCTAAGGGTATATACGCACCTGTTTCATGTACGCAACGTTTACGACTCAACGCTCCCATATTGTGGTGCACACTGGTCCCACGTATGCAACGTATATATGGCATCAGACCCTTCTGTCACTCCTCAGAAGGTTCGCTTGTATCTCCACACCACAAAAGCACAAACGTTAAGAAAAGAAGATTCACGAGATAAATAGACCAACTGTGGTAGCGGTGCCTCTGGCACGGCCGATCGGTGGTCGGTGACCCAGGACTGTAAAAAGAGGTCCCACCGATCGCCGCTTGTCCGATTTCTCGGACGGCCACGTCACCGGAGCAAAGCCTCGATAGCCTCAGCAACCTTCTATTACCACTGTCAATTTCCCTTCTCCTCCCAGCACCAATAAAATACGATAATTGTCTATACGGCTTTATTCGCCTATAAATCACACACGTCTATGCAAATTAGTAATTAAAGAGATGGTAAGTATAAAAACATATATAAATCACAAGTTGCATAAATTTAAACAAGATGGAACACAGGTGCAAAAAATACCTTAAGCTGTAAAACAATTAACAGTTTGTAAAACATATATGACATAAACAAGGTGTAACATGAAACACAAAGAAATATTAATTACAGACAATATACAAGTTAAATTATGGCTTTATCTCTCTAGTGAACTTACAGTCATGACAGTACTGTACTCGCTTTAATAATTCGTTCAATTCTTGCACATCATTGCAATCAATAATTTTAGCGCTTAAAGCTGCGGCCTTAGCGCTCACAGCTGCCAGTTCTCTGGCTAATAATAATTTCTTTGTCAACAACACCTCGTTGTCGTGGTGGAAAGAGTCGTAGGGGTTAGGTTCCACACACAGAACGTGCGTGGCGTCGATTTCGCCGATAGTCTGGGTGGCGACGCTTTTACCCCTACTAGATGGCGTCGGTCGCGCTTGATCGCGCTCCGGGCTTCTCGGTGGAGTGACCGTCCAAGTGGGCGCAGCCGTCCTTGGATATTTGTGTGTGGTCCGTCCTAGTTCGTTCCAGTGACTCCTGTCACCGGCGCTGATGGCCTGGTTGATTTGACCCTCAGGATGTTGGTTTCCGGCCGCGACGAATGCGATCCCTCGCACTGGTGGTTTTCCGGTCGTCGTGGGGCGCGGATTCCGTCGTTTATTCATAGGGGCATACATCCCCTATGAATAGTTGAGGGTTTGCTGCATAGGGGGTACCCCTATGCAGCAAACCCTCAAGCGGCCTCGATTTTGTAAGATCGGAGCGGCGAGGGATTGCTCTGTGGACGTCCAATGGTGTTGACGGTCCCTTCGCTAAAAACTCGCGGTTGCGACAGTTTTTAGGGGTATTGACCCTATGCACAGGTGTCAATCTTGGCGACACGGTCCGTGTCGCCGAACTTTTTGGTGCAGATGTCAGCGACAATCCACTTTACTTTACTGGGATTCGCTACTGCGACATTCCCACTAATTCCCAGGAGCATTTCGGGCCGGGTCCTTGTTGACTTCCTTTTGGTTTCCTTCCTTGGGATCTTTGAGGGCCAGCTGCCCGAAGATGACTGATTTGATGCCGTCGTAAATATCTACCTCCTGGGTGAGCACATCCTGTGCGGACCCAGTGGCATTTCCCAACACGCGATGCGCTTATTTGGGGCGTCAGAGGTGACCGGCCCACAGACCGGTCATGCTTTTTTGTGTGCTACTAGGGTAGCGGGCTTCCATTTAGGCTACTCACGTAGTTGAACAGGTGTCTTGTGTAGACGCGGCGATCAGCTGGGCGGCGGCGGACGCGGCCGCTGATTCCGCGGAGTACCCACGTCCTCCGCTTACTGAGCCACGGGTCAAGGGCTTGAGACGCGACGATCAGCTGGTCGGCACGATTGCGGCCAAATCGCGCTACCGATGCGTCGCGGGGTGCTGGGGCTTGAAGACACATCGATCAGCTGGGTCGGCGGCGTGCGGCGCGGGATGGGCCGGGACCGGGACGGGTAGGGTGCAGCGCACGCGGCTACTGATGACGCGGGCCAGGGCTTGAGAAGCGACGACAGCTGGGACACGGAGTTCGGCCTACTCGCGATGCTGGTTCGACGCGGGGCGGCGTTGAGAGGAAAAGACGTAGACCGGCGGCGACAACTAGCCAGTGTCCACTCACGTTGCCGCGCAAGCGGCCTACGGACCGGGCGGCAATTGCAAGACCGACCAGCGCGGACGGCGCGAAGCGCGTCCGCGCGGCGCGGGTAGCAGAACGACACTTTTGCTCACACCTAACGACGTTTTCCCGCCCGGGTGCGTATTTGCGTGTTTCGCAGGTGTTCATCAGGTCCAGTATGGGGGGCCAATCCCGGCGCTCGACGCTCTGTTGGCGCTGGGGAGGGGGTAGATTTCGTTTAACGCCGCTATGCGTACACGTCATCATGGGTTGACAATTTCTGGTTTCTTCATACGATTTCGCACATGATCCTAGGGGCAAATCGTATTTTCGGGTTGTCGACTCCACGCTTCCCCATCCCCATGTTTCGCCAGCCAATCAAATGCGCCGTAGATGACGCCATATAATCGGCGGCGGTTTTTATACTAGAATTGCTCTCTCGCTCTTGCCGTATGGCGCTGTCTTGTTCACTCTTTTAAAAAACTCGCGTTTTCTCAGCTTGGTTATGGAAAACTCATTTTCCGTAATTGTGGAAAAATCGGTTCAGGTACCGACTTGCTTCCTGCCAAGTTTCTTCGCGCTATCACTTCTTTTCGCCTCATGGCATTAATTTTGTGACAGCCTAAAAATATGCCATGATTTTAAGCAAATTGCCATCTGGCCGAGCTCACCGCCTTCGCCGCACTCGTGAAAGGGCCTTTATTAAATGTGCTAAAGCAGGGTGGTGGTACCTTGATCCGTAACCGCTACAGTTTAGGGTGCCTTTGCCTATTTTATATGTCATCTGGACATGGGTACTATGTCTTTTGATGCCGGCACGCCTTTTTCGGTTAACCCGACTTAGCCGTCCGTCGCATCTTCCCTGTTTATATGTGGTTGTTCATTTTGACATGGGTACTAGGTGACTTAATGCCGGCACGCCTTTTTCGGTTAACCCGACTTAGCCGTCCGTAGGTAGTATCCTAGTGTTTTATGTGTGGCAGCCCGCCGCAACACCAACAAAATAGTTTGGAGAAACCCATACATTAATGCAGAAATTGGAAAATCATGAAGAACGATTCTTTATGTACGAGTAAGTACATACTTTTGCATGTCTTTTCTCTAGGCACGCACCGACATTCTGTTTGTCTGACGCGTAGCGAACGTAAGTTCTAGAAATACACTGGTCTTATGCCCGCTCCACACGTTCGCCGGCCTTGGCCGCATCGCCTATGCCCCTCTCGCTCTTTCCCATACATTTTTCTGACGTCACAGTGGTGCCGTCTCATTTCCACATTAGCAAGATTGGCGAATATTCGCCAACGTGTGGAGGCGGCATTACGCGTGGCACAGCGTACGTGTCGCTTCACACGTGCCGGGTGAATCCACCCGGCGCCGGTCCGATGCCGGCTAGTGGCGTAGTGTTGTATGGACAAGTACCAACCGTTTCACACGTGCCGGTCAAATCGGCCGGCGCCGGGCCGACCGCTACCTGCCGGGCGGCTGCCGGCTAGCCGGGCCGTCAGTCAGCCGGTTATTGCGATTACAGGAGGTTTTGTTTTTATTTCGACAATGACAGAAGAAATTGATATGGAAATTTCGATGACCTTTGTAGAATCTCGCCCCATCTTATGGGACAAGACTCTAGCAACATATAAAAACAAAATATTAACGAAAAATGCTGGAAAGATTTGTGCGAAGCGCTTGATCCAAAATGCAACGATTAGTGCAGTCACTTTAGCGAAAAAAGGGGGTAAATCTCGGAATGAGAGATAATAAACTGGAAATTGGTATACACCTTTATTTCAGCGTTCTATACGTTGTCTTAAAAGTCTCATAAAATCTCGTGTCTGCGTCGAAAGTTATTCTAGGTCAAAGGTCACCAAAATTGGTTTCTCGCAATTATCTAGGTTTCTATAGCTCCAATGATGTTAACATCTATGACAAAAAATGTAGAGCATACGATTTGCGACAAATTTTGTATGAAACATTTTTTATGCGCTTAACCGTTTTTGAGATAGAGGGCGGAGGGCGGAGAGCGCGCAGCACTCAGCCATGCTGTAATGCAAGGTCAACTGTGAACCTCGGTGAGTAATACCCTGTATAACATTATTAAATCATTTAAATATCATTAGCAATAAAGAATTTGTATTATTTAATAGCTATTAGCTATTGTATTTGATAACATTTTACTTATCCTACTATAATATTATAAACGCGAAAGTTTGTATGTATGTATGGATGTTTGTTACTCTTTCACGCAAAAACTACTGAATTGATTTTGATGAAACTTCACAATAATATAGCTTACACATCAGAATAACACATAGGCTATAATTTATACACATGGTTTTCTATCATCATTATCACAATTTTCCATCACCACATCATTCCATAGTATCTAATATATTCATTTAATAGTACCTACTTACCTACCTACTTTGTATTATTTAAAACTCATTAAATAAAATACTTATTATATATTTTAATGATATATAATTATTTATTTGAAATAGTTTTTAAGTAGAAAAGTAATTAAGTACTTTACCTTTAAATGAGTAACCCCTAAAATACTTCTTTTTCTATTAGGATTATAACTGGGAACGCTGAACCCTATAATCCGATATTTTTCTATGAAATATATACCTGTGAATGCAGTACCCTCAGTATGCGCCTTTCTTTATTTATAATTAGATCTTGAGACAGATGTTTCTTTGTTTCGTTTAGATCTCGGCAACGACGAGCGTACAATTTTGAAAATTATGGCTGATTCGTGTTTTATTTGTGAGAAGTCACTTTTATAATGTGATTCTGTTAATGTAGTGCGTGGCTTGAAACTTGAAAAACTGCAAGTATCGAAAGAAATGACGGTCACATAGACTTCTTAAATACTTTAACCTCTCCGATTGTGCATGTTGAGTGTCGAAAAGTGTACATTAGTAAAAAAATCCATAGCAGCATCGAAACGACGCCTAGAAGAAGGTAAACCTTTACCATCATCCAGTGTATTTCGTAAAAAAAGGAGTGAAGTGTTTGATTTAGCAGTTAAGAAAAAAAGAAAAGTACCGACGCACGATCAGTAGCGTAAGTACTTTGGAATTTAAAGGTAATGTCATCAAAAGAGCAGAAAAACAAATGGATTCCTTAGGATAATTAGTCAAAGATCGTGTACTTTATGAGTATGACTTGATCGCAGCTGAAGCAAAGTACCATACCGTTTGCTATCCTCATTTCTTGAATCGAGCACCATCTACTGAGAATAAGCCTCGCCGTATTTTCACGCTAGTGGTCACTTTTTATATGCGCAATCTGCTCATTTACATCTTCAAGATATGATGAAATTGGAAAATACAACGGATAGAATGACTTTTGAGAACTTTAAAAATGGATTCTTCACTGTAAAACGAACAGAAAAAAAATTCTGGTACATGGGCGGATATGGCAATCGAACAAAGTCTTATGAACTCTATGAAGACAAAACAAGGAGTATCTCGAGGTCAATGTACTCAAGAAAGTGTTTTATGTAACAAGGTTTATGCTATGTACGCTACAAATACAATTTGTGAAGAAATTGAGAAGTTTTGTAACATTTCGTTACATTTTGCTGAACAACACGTTGATGCAAGATATTCAAAAGAAAAAAGAGATAACATTAAATGTTTAAAGATTTGTAAATGTCACCGCATTAATTTAAATTGTAATAAATATACAGCTGCTAAATAAAGAAAAAAAAATATTTTTACTTGTTTTATTTCTACTTAAAATCTACTTTCGATAAATTAATATAAAATTAAGATATACAGTAAGTATTTCATTAAATGAGTTTTGAATTACACAAAGTAGGTAAGCAATATTAAATGAATATATTAGATATACAAAGTAAAATGTTGTTAAATAACATGTAAGTACCTATCATCTAATAAATAAAACAAATTATTAATTGTTAATCATAATGTAATGATTTAATAACTTTATTCAGGGCATTATTTACCGAGATTCACAGTTGACCTGGAATTACAGTATGTATGGCTGAGCGCTGCGCGCTCTCCGCCCTCTATCTCAAAAACGGTTGAGCGCATATAAAAATGTTTGGAACAAAATTTGTCGCAAATCGTACGCTCTACATTTTTATCATAGATGTCAACATCATTGGAGCTATAGAAACCTAGATAATCGCGAAAAAACGATTTTAGTGACCTTTGACCTTGAATAACTCACGACGCAGACACGAGATTTTATGAGACTTTTGAGACCACTTATAGAACGCTAAAATGAAGGTGTATACAAGTTTCCAGCTTATTATCTCTTATTCCGAGGTGAAACCCTAATTTGACTGGACTAGATATGAATGACGAGGAGAAAAACAAGTTTGGTGAGTAATTAGATATTTATAAAAAAACAGCAGTAAGCAAAAGTGGACATACAATGTTTGTGCTTTAAACGATCAATATATAGCGGTGAAAAATAAGTACCTATTGTATGATTTGCGCTGTAGCTGAAAACGGAAAAGGGACATCTCCCGATCACATTTGCCTCAAAACTACAGGTTCTTTATAGGCGCTTGTATTTTTATTTCGGCAATGACGGAAAAAAACTGACATGGAAATTTTGACTCCTTAGTAGAATCTCACCCTGCCTTTTATGGGACAAGACTTTAGAAAAGTATAAAAATAAAATGTTAACGAAACTTTAAGTCTTTAAATGTTAAAGACCCGTGCCAAGCACTTCATCCAAAATTTGACGACGATGTGAGAGTGGTGAGGACAAAAACAAGTTTGGTGAGTAGTTATTATTATTTACTTTTAAAAAAAACAATATAGCAGCAACTAAAAGTGGACATACAATGTTTGTGCTTTAAACAATCGATATATAGCGGTGAAAATTAAGTATTTTATGATTTGTGCTATAGCTGAAAATAGAAAAGAGACAACTTCCGATCATATTTGCTTCAAAATTACACAGGCTCTTTTAGCGGCATGGAGGCAACAACTCTCGTGAAACCTTCCGGTTTCAAAACTTCAATGCAAATTCCTGAATTGATATATATTCTAAACTAGTTAAAGAATTTCTGCGAAAATTTCTGCTCATTTTCTAATAAGTCACCGAACAATGTATAAAAAGCTCCCTCAAGGTGTCTTTTTTGAAACATAGGATGCGCCCTATACATTCTATAACTTTTTTTCTGGAGGCGGCGACGCGACGCCGCCGATGCAGCAAGGCCACAATTCGTTTATGGCTCCCACATTTAGAACATACTATACTGCCCGGGTCAGAGAAAATCGGCCCGGAATCGGCTACTGCGTGTGAAGGCAATGTCGGCGTCGGACCGACGCCGGGTGAATTCACCCGGCACGTGTGAAGCTAGGCTACTGCAGTGGGGCATTTACACTCTCGCGCGAGGCGCGAGGCGAGAAGCGAAACCATACAGTAAACAAACGGAACAGAGGCAAAGCTTCTAGCAAAGTAGGTAAACATTTTGTACGTCGTTAGAAGCTTTGCCTCTGTTCCGTTTGTTTACGATATGGTCCCGCGTCTCGCCTCGCGCCTCGCGCGAGAGTGTAAACGCCCTATAAGGAGTCCGGCACACTAGTCCGACGTACGCAACGTACTCAATGCATTATGACATCTGGTCCTTGTATTTGAATGAAAGCAGACACATTTATCCTATGCAACGTTGCGTGGGATAATTGTGTCTGCTTCCATCTAAATTCAAGAACCAGATGACAATGCGTTGCGTACGTTTGGTACGTAGGCCCAGTGTGTCGGACCCCTTAATGTAGACCGACTGAGCCCACGTACGCAACGCATCCAACGCATTATGACATCCCGACCCTTGAATTCGAATAACAGATGACTTAGGGGTCCGGCACACTGGTCCTACGTGCGCAACGTACACAGCCCATGATAGATTTCTCTACATTCTATAATTACAATTGCTCTCTTTCGGTACTCACCGCTATTTTTATATATTTTGTTTATTTACGCCTCACTTCGCACTTCGGTTCTACACGCAAACTTTCTTATCGAAAAATAGGGGTCCCATCAAACTTGCAGAAGGCAAATTTGCAGACGGCAATCTTGCAGACGGCATTCTTGCAGGTGGCAGTTTTGCAGAAGGCAATCTTGCAGAAGGCAGTTTTGCAAATGTCAAACTGACGTTTCGAGAACCTAACCTAACCTAACAGAAAACCTTAAAACATTTTTTTTAATGTTTAGTTTGTTGTACTAAATCATCCACTACAAGGATGCCGGTAATTAATGTCACTTCGATTTTAGGGAAAGAAAAACCTAACCTAACCTAATCTAACAGAAAAACTTAATAATGTTTAGTTTGATGTACTGAAGTTTGCCGCCTGCAAGGTTGCCGCCTGCAAGGTTGCCTCCTGCAAATCTACCCTCAACAAATTCGGAGCTGTCAAAAGTGACATTTGTGCAAGTTTGCCGCATGCAAAACTGGCGCCCCCCAAAAATAGTACTGTGTGCTAGATATCGATCGATTCCGGAAAACAATGCAGATATGCAAACTACATGAAGGTAAATCCCCGAACGTCGAACACCCAGACGTCAATAATCATTGCAGCCAACGTACAGGAGCAAACAGTGCTGCCAAAACTATACCTTATGAAATCTAAATTATAGCACTCCTCGCTAATTAGATGCTCCTTGAGCTGTTTTTTAAATAATCGCGGATTCACTTCCCTGACCAGAGTTTTGAAATGATTGGGCAAACCATTGAAAAGTTTAATGCCGACATAATCGTGCATTAATGTATGGGTATTCGCCAAACTTTTTTCTTTGTGTATTAATATCATGAATCCCATATCTTGTTTTCTTAAGTTTTTTAGCGTACCTATATAATATGTTCACACAGTGGTGCGAACATATTAAATAGCAGACATTCATTTAAAAATACATATTCATATAGGTACCTACAGTTGCAGACATATTCATTTAAAAATAACAAAGTGAGTAAATCGTTTTCAAACTCACTCTCAGAATCAGAAAACATATTTCTACAGCTTCTACACAATACGCACAGTGCACCTCCTAAGAAATAGCAGCTTCTGATGCCATGAATACTTGCATACGTGGGACAAGTGTGCACACCAACATGGGTGCGTTGCAGCATCGTATAAATACGTAGCGGTTCATTTATTCCACAGGGTTCAACTCTTTCTGTGCTTAGTGCTTCTTTACCTTTCCTGTAGTTGTAAGGCATAGTAGCATCCTAGTATACGCCGATTACGTCATACTATATTGGTAGGGAGAAATCTCCAAAACCCCACTTAGCATTTTAGGGGTTGAATTCTTAGGGATTCTTATTAATGAAAAACTGTCTTGGAGAGTCCATAATGACCATCTAAGATAGAAGTTGGCCTACTAAGAAATATCATTGATGAAAAAGAAGGGATAAATGCATATTACTCGCTCGTGGAGTCTCACTGCGCTATGGCATACCTACTTCTATGTGTCAATGCCGTGAATATATACGATATATTTAGTTTTCGAAAAATCCGGTATGTATAATGATGATACCATTGATTTATATATTCCGCCATAACTTCTAAACGCTTAAACCGATTTAGAAATGTGGTATTTCGTTATGTCATTCCGTACGTCATAGGGTACCTGAACTCTCCAAATGTCTAAACATACTTGTCCAAACGTCCAAAGGTCAATAAATTACAATATATACATAGCGTCAAATCGAAGACTATCGCGGTTGTTTGACATTATAAATAGGATAGAAACGAATTTACCGCGTGAAATTTGTAGCACCCGTCATTTCGGTGACGTTGCAGCCGCCGTTGTCCAGGGTAGACTGAAAGAGCTGCCAATCCGTTGTTCCGCGGGTGGGCCGCATACCGCTGCCGCCACTGCGCAGGTTATACAGTGGTTGGGGGCTGGGCTCGGAGCGCACGAATTTCGAAAATCCGTCTTGCACACAACACTCACTGTATCCTGTCTTACGTCTTTGCGTTCGGCGTTCGGAGGCGGGAACATTTTAAGAAGAGGGTTTCACGTAGAAGAGAGTTTGTAACCGTCGTCTCTATTGAAGTTCGGGGTTCATATTTCAATTTCTACCCGGATCATGCGAGAAAAGTAAAATTGTTCATTGGCTTTTGAAACTGTATCCAGTGGCTAATTCCGCTATCCAATATATGTTCGCAGATCGTCGATTTTTCTCACTGAACATTTTTAACAGCTTTGATGTGTTCTGTCAGTCGCGTGGCTATGTGCCGTTTCGTTTGTCCAACGTAGGCTAGATCGCAACTGCATTCGACTTTATACACACCTGGGCTTTGTAGTGGTATTACATCCTTTACAGGGCTCAAAAATCGAGCTATATTTTGGGTCGGTTTGAATATCGTTTTTATATCGAATCTGGTTAGCACCTTACTTATTCGATTGTCACGCGCTTGACTGCTCGATTACTAGGTTTCGTCTGTATTAGATCGTGTGCGTGTCTCGTAATATTTTCCTTATCCATTTCACCTAAGGACATCATTGACATGTTCCATCTCCTGCGGAAAATGCTCAGCGTCGCATAGATCGCGTGCTTGATTCACGAGCGACGTTTGCACTCGACGTACATGGTATAGGGATGATAGTGTGAGCTTGCATGCAAATATCAGTACGTATGTGTGGGCTTCCGATATACCGCTATATCGGAAGCCCACACATACGGACATCATCTCTACCATCTACGTTCAGTGCAAACGTGGCTCGTGAATCGAGCACGCGATCTGTGCTCTAAATAAATGTTTTATAAAAAAACGCAATAAAAATAATTATAAATAAAATTGTTCATTTTCTGTAACAGTAGTCGTGTTTTTTTATTCTATTTAATATATTTACTTCTTTGGTTTCTATTTCTCTATAGTTCTGATACCGAAAAAGGGTGTACAGTGCCCTAAAAACCAGGTCTAACAGATCAGAACACAGTTAAGGTAAGTTCGCCATTTCTTTTTTTTTAATGTTATATTTTCTATGTGATATATGTAATTAACTATGAAATAAATAAAGGTTTTTTTTTATAATAATTGCTCTTATTTCTAGGTTTACTTCTCACAATTGAATTATGCAATATATGCATAACCCGATATTTTGTGAATGTTTTAGATTACATTGCGTTATTTTTTTTATAACAAAACCTAGTAGCTAATTGTTGTAATCAAATAGAGGACAAATTTCACTATAATTGTGACACATTGTGGTATTGTGGTTTCTATCTCAACTTGTATCATAAAGTTGTGACATCTTCCTGTAACCATAAAGCATCAAAGACAACGCCGCTTCCTGAGAGTAATTGTGTACATGTGGATACACGTGCTATATTTTCCGTTGAACGATATGTTTTATTTTATTAATCGACTTCAAAAAAGGAGGAGATTATCAATTCGGTTGTATCTTTTTTTTAAATGATTCTTACCTCATAACTCCGTCATTTATGAATCGATTTGGAATTTTTTTATTTTTTTATTTGAGAGGATATTCTTCCAGTTCGTTCTCATTTTTCATCAAAATTTTGTTCTATTTATGGGATCCATGAGGAATTAAGGGAACTCCTCAAATATTATCATATGAAGTGGAAAATTTACATGTTGGTTCAGTTCCGATGACAATGCATTTTTTATGGTAAGCATGGCCTGATTCTTCACCCAAGGTTGGCTCTCGACGAGGGGACTCCCCAAAGGTCAGCAGCACAAGCACTAAATTTTGTATAAGCATTTAGTTATGATAGCCCATTCTAAGTTTTACCATGACACGGCTACTGCACCCAGTGTTGACTCCCTACAAGGAAACTCCTCAACGGTCAACGGCACAGCACATACACGAAAATCTGTATAGGTATGCATTCAATTACGACAGCCCGTTTTAAGTTTCACTAAGACAGGACTGCGGCACCCAGGGTTGGCTTCCATAGAGGGAACCTTTCAACGCTCAACAGCATAGACACGAAATTTTGTATACGCATTAAATTATGATAGCCCGTTCTAAGTTTTACCATGAAATGGCTGCTGCACTGATTAAAAAAAATGAAGTCGGATTTTTTTGTAATTTTTATTTGGGAAAACTAACAGTCAATTACAGAATGATGAATAAATAATTGCTTATAATTGTAGGTTTCTTATAATGCTTACACAAAGTAGAATTATTGGTTACACAATTAATACAATTCAAATAACAAAATCTTTTACATTACCACAAATACTCGTTAAATCGATGCATGTATCGCTTCCATTCATTTAAATTATTGCCTCTGCTGCTGCTATTCAAGCCAAGTCGACTTCTTGGACTTGGCAACAGTCTAATTTCAGAAGATCTGTGACCTACGATCGTACATCTACTGGCTTGCGTAGACAGTTTTCAATAAATATTGTTAGAAATCATCTGTAAAAATCTTTCAATTAATAAGGTCCAGGGTTCGTTTCCCAGCTGGGTTACCATTTTCCGTTGGGATAAAATTAAAGGAAGTGATACACTTAGACAAATGTTACACGCACATATACTTATAAATACTTCATAGTAGGGTTGGTTGTCAGAGATTGTCGCAAGTTAATAAACGCGCCCATTGTGAAATTTCACGATAAAGAATAGAAACAAACAAACAAACATAATTTACACACCCCTCACACGAAAGAGTGAATTCTGTAAAGGTGAAGTTTTTATTTCGATTTATTGTAACATTATTTTCGACTAGTGATTATTTTGACTCTTTTAATGTTGTTTATTTGTGTTTTTTCATTTTAAGTTTTATCTATTTTTATTTTAAATGATTTATTTTTAATTATGTTGTTTGAAACCAATAGAATAGAAAACATCATTTTCTTTATATTACAATTTGAATTGATAAAAAATTGGTGTCTTCCTTGGAACGGGCGCTGCCTATTTAGGAGTGACACAGAATTAATGTGTTTAAAGAATATCTTGTATATTTTATAAAATAGATAAATAATAAATATATAATAATATAAAAAAATACATAAATAATAATAAAAAATATAAAAAATATATAATTGATGAAATAAATAATAAATAATAATAAAAAATAGATGCTGAGAATAATGCTTGTAACTTTGTTGTAAGTCATTTCCTAATATCTTTATGACTTTGTTGTAAGTCATTCCTAAATTCTCAAGTCGGTTTAATAGGTAATTATTTAAAAAAATAGAAAATTAGTAAAAAATAGAGAATTTAAACCTAGAAATTGCGAATTTTTTAGCTGAAAAAAACATTTTAATTGAATATACAAAACGAAATAGGTTGATCATCGAATGCAGATAAATTATCGCGTTTATTATATAGCCAATATGCAGAACAGCGACGCATTGTACGTCGCTTCAATAGGACGAAATTCAGAAAAATATATTATTTCAACCAGATTTTGATCTCTCACTGATATTAATTTAAACCAATTTGCTCACTGGTGAAGGAAAAATGGTACCTTCACTTACCAGTCACATATCGCACCTCCAATCAAATACAGTAATACCTTGAAAAATTCCAGTTATGATGTTTCTTTATAAAAATTACCGCCATTTTTAATTTTACTCTTCCAAAAAGTTCACTAATTCGTCAATGACACTAAAGAAGTAACAGTTACAACTCTTTTAGGAAGTGTAAATTAAAAAATGGTGATAATTTTTATAAAGAAACAGCATAATTAGAAATTTTCAAGTTATATCTGTATTTGATCGGAGGTGCGAATATGCGTATCGAAGATAGTGTCTGGCCTAATTTATGTAGAGAAAACATCGGGTGTATTTCCGGCGGCTCGATTCCCTGTTAGAATGAAGATTGGAGAGAGCTAGAGCGGTGGGGCAGTGGGGCGGCGAGTGTAGGGCGGCGGGGGCGCGGGGGAGGTAGGGCTGGGGCGGGATGCTGGGCGGGCGGATTCCGCCTGCGCGACACGCACGCGCCCTTCGCGCCAGGGCGGCGATGCAAACGCCGCCGCCGCCGTCGCGCACTGTCTCTCGGTCGGCCGTCCAGCTTCATTCCGCCCCAATGTGAAGCGGCCACGATGCTAGTGACGTCGGTGATGTTATCCGTGTGGGCGTGCGTGTCCGTCGAGTGTCGGCCGAGCGACCCCGACAGCGCGCCTCGGCCCGTCCGCGACGTGAACCCTCCCGCCAACGCGGACGTCAGAGGCGACCGCCGGAGTTACGCCTTCCTCATCAGCGTGCCGGTCCTCAACTACTCCGAGCCTTTCGCCCTTCGCAAAGACCAGACCCAGGCGACCAGGGCGCCGTTCGTGCCGCCCAGGTCCGCCTGGCCGGTGCCCAAAGCCCTCGCAATGATACAGACCAACAAAACTATCTCCGAAGACTACGTCGAGCTGGTGGAAGTACCGAAACGCATCAAACCTATCAACGATACGAAAAACATCACGGGATTCTTCGTGGAGAACGACTCGCCAGGGTCGAGTAAGTTTATATTTCGAAATCTTTAAAATTCTTGATATAGGTTAAGTTAGTATCTATTCCAAAACAATACACAGTGTATATGTTAGATATAGTATATACCCTGTGTACAATAAGCTCTCATTTTTGTAACGAATAAAGAGATTCATTAATATTATTATTATTATTGTATTATTATTATTAATTTGTATCATTTTTGTTGAATATCGAATCCGTTTGGAGTTTTGTCAAACCACATTAAACCAAAAAAACCGAGCATTCTGACATAAATCTATCAAAACACTCTTTTTTAAACGAATGTACAACAGAAAAGGAGTGTAATGTGTTCAAGGTTCATCTATGTGTGTTTTTCGTATCTTTATTCCACCATAACTGCTAAACTCTTAGACATATTTAGAAGTAAGTTGTATTGTTAAAATGTCATAGGGTACCTTAAGTATCCAAGTATCAAGTAAGTAATTGTCTAAATGTCCAAATGTACAAATGTCAAAAAAATAACATAAATATATCGTGTTTAGTGTATGCAAGGTCTGATTGAGTATATTTTGAAAATATAATGTCTGTCTATATGGATAAATACATAAACCACAAATATAATTATATATACGATAGTTCACTGTCTGTAACAGCAGTCGTGTTTTTTTATTCTTTTTAATATATTTACTTGTTTTGCAATATTTCCCAGTCAACAGATGGGATGATAAACGTCAAAAGGTGAACTTATTGGGTCGTCAAGTAATGCCTTTTATAACCCCTTCAAAAACACTTGTTGGAAAACGTGTTTATTGTAATAACTGCGATCGTGAATTGTCCTGAATCCGATCTGATATTTCTGGTCATTAAACTATAACATCGTAACCTCACGAGTTGAATTCTATGATATAATTAGCTTCACATGACATCCGAAGAAGAACCTAATACAAAACGTTAAAACTTTAAGAAAACACGAAAACGACAACGCAAAACAAACAATTTCAAACTAATTAATTGACTTCGGAAGAAAGCAAACCGAGATTTTAGCAAACATTGTACCGAAGTAAGAGAAAAAGATAGAAATTACAAAAACTACCTAATTATAGTGTAATTAGGTTAAAATATTACAATGCATTATAATTAGGTAGAACACTTTAACAGCGGCCGTTTTTTATAGCGCGTGTTACGTTGCCCGCGGGCGTTTTTTGGCATTATTGTAACGACTATAAAAAAATAACCTATAAAAAATATAGATATAGAAACAATTTGTTTTGTATATGTAAACGGTTTCGTGCAGCTTGAGCCACAGATCCATTTTGTTCTCGGATCGGCTCAACTCACGTTTCAGCGCCTATTCAGAATCCTCCTCAAGTGGAAGGCTACCCCGGGTAAGATTCCCGTGTCTCAAGCCTCAGAGCTGGTGGACCGGTTTCTCTCGGCGGGATGGCATCCCGGCGCCGCTAGACGGTTTGTGTACTTGTACGTACTTGTACATACACTTGTTTAAACACAATGCTTTACCTACCTGGATGGAGGGCTGTGCATCCGAGAATTTCAGGGAATTTATACTGCTTAGAGACCGAATCAACCTATATAATCCAATCTAAAACTTTCTCGATTATTGAGAAAGGTTTTGTAGTGAAATGTTTTTTGCCTTTAGAGACATCCGGTACAAACTAATTACCTTACGAATAACAGCAAGGACTTTGTCTTGGCGGTAAGTGTACCGTCCTTGATCTAAGGCCACCTTGCATTGGCATTGATTGGGTCTCTAACGCGAGGCACTAGGAAGGGCACCCAACGGGCAGCCTTGCCTGGTTTTGGTAGAATATCTCCGTCTGGAGTTAACCTTCAGTATATCCCATCCTCCCGACTTGTTACGAGTCCGAAGTCGCTTACGCGACCTTTACCTGTTGTATTACAGCGGTAAGTCAAATAGAATTTATCGCGGACCTGGGCGTTCTTTGCCCGTAATGCCACACGGGATCGAGTGGCCCAAGATCATTTCAAGAGTGGCATGACAACAGGTCAACATCCATCCCCGAGTACACAACCGATTGGCATCGCCGAACGGCACGCAAACCGCCCAGTAGCGCCGGAACGCAATCCCGCCAGGAGAAACCAGTCCACCAGCTTCGAGGCCTGAGAGGCGTGAGTCTTAACCGGGGTAGCCTTCCGCACGAGGAGGCTGAATAGGACCTGATTTATGAGTTGAACCGATCCGAGAACAAAATTTATCTTATGGCTCAAGCTGCACGAAACCATTCGCTACCATCTAGACGGGACAGTTGGGTTTTGGTGAAATCGTAAACAAGAAAGGGTCATATCAAATGTGAGGTTAGATAATTGTCATAGATCCAAGCCTTACGAGGGCTAAAAATTAGTAAGGCATCTATTTTTTCCAGGCAACTATTGAGATGCTCTATAACATGATCGCCAGAGACGTGTTTTCCCTGATAGGTGATTTTCCTGCCAAGGAATTTGAAATGGTTATTACGGTCTATACGGAAGATATTAAAGCCCTTACAAACCAATTTGGGGACATAGGACGTAAATTTTGTGTCTATGCGGGCTAGTTCAAGGCAAACACATTTGGAAGGCTTTGCTTTTATACAGCCTGACCAGTCGCTGAACAGCTCCACTACTAGAGTTGTCAACTACAACGGGCAAACCCGTCACCTCAGGAAGTTTAGGGCGAACCCGTCACGATTAGTCGTTCTATCTCCCTGAAGTGAGCGCAGAAGACTTGGACAAAACAGTCCACCGTCAAGCTCCGCCACAAACCCATAAGAGGACATAGCCAGGAGTGTTACCCAGCGGGCTTAAACTCACGCCCTTACTTCTAATTGCGACCAGATTACTCCAGTCTCTCGATTGGTTACGAGTTCGAGGTCGCTTGCGCGGTCCTCTCCCTTACGAAGCGGTGAAACTGTGTATACCGAATCTATCGCGGACCACGGCATCCTTTGCCCGGCTGTTCACCCAGGATCGGGTAGCCGATGGTCGTTTCAAGAGCAGTCGCCGTAAGGTCCGCAACCACCACCGCTCTGTAGGAAACAGTACTGCGTCCAGACTAGTTTGTCAGAGTGCACAATCGATTGGCTTACGCCGCACGGTGCGCAGACCATCCAGGAGCGCCAAAAGGTTGATTCCTAGGGGAAACTAGCCCTAAGGCCAGAGTACTACCCGGGCTCGCACTTCATGCGTGGAAGCCGCCGGACGGATGTTGACCCGTGAGTGTGACCAACCCTGAACAGAATGGGTCTTCGTGGCCAACTCAGCAAGGGCCCAATAGCTCCCGAACAGCTCCACTTTCTGCAATAGCAAGGAAAGCTGCTTGGGGGTCCCTGGTGATAAAAGTTAGGTAGTCGGCAAAAGCGAGGCACGATGAGGTGTATTGGTCGTCTGTTTTTAAACAGACGGTCAAAATAAAATTCCATATAAAGCATATTGTGAATATTTTTTTCATGGACAATTTTACCTATCCCTTTCGCGTGTCACGACAAGACGTAATATTTACGTGTTTGTATCAGGAGGTAGCACAATCAATATAGTATGAGAAATTTAAAAAAAACATCCACTAGAAAAATCGGTGAAATTATTGGAATATTTCTAATACGGGATTGCCGTTGTTAAGATAAAAATCGGTTATTCCACCCCAAGACTCTCCCAACAAGTTGCCAAGGACTGATTTTATCTAAATAATAATTTTAAAAATAAAATCGATGCCCTCTCTCGGCCGGCGGACGAACCCACTAACTATGTAATGGAATCTAAGGTAACTAATTTAACCATCTTCCAAGGATCGTAGCGTCATGAAAATTGGCAGCTGTATGTAGTTCTGATGACAATACAATAATATGGTACTGTCGAACTGATCTGATGATGGAGTCGGAAGATATAAACTGGCACTTCATGATGGAACATCGTATCATAGCTGTGTTTGGACTTGTTAGAAAAGTCTTGGAATAAACTTTGACCACGATTAGGTTTCAAGGTCTGATGATGTGGTTTTACGTGCATTTATAAAAGCGTGTTTTTAGGGTTTTTTTAAACTATTAATTATTTTAACATTTCCCCGGGTGACGCAATTCGTTTCTTGACTAAGGGCAGGGTTGGGCCAAGGGCCAACAAATAGCATTAATATTTGATTAAAATTCATGGTGAAATTTAAATGTTATGGTAGCTTGTATATGAGATAATCCAACAAAAAATTGCGTAACTAATGGGATTTTGGTCCAACAAAGCATCTGTATACTAAATTTCAAGTTTCGAGATTGAAATAGCACTAGTGCGCCCCCAATGAAGCGATAGAGCATGATACAAGATTTTCAAAAATTAAACTTATAAAAATATAAATGCACAGGAGCCACATTCGTCCATTTTAAAAACGTTGTCAACTCATTCGCAAACATCTGTACATAATAGATGGCTTCTTTGGGGAAATAGCCAATATACTCTATACGCACAGCTGGCTTTATGCCATCAAATGCAAGACTCCACTCTTTTTGTGGCCAATGGGATAGCATTGTTCGTTCAGCCATTATCAATCCCTCCTACACATTGTTACAGCTCCAGTCAAGCAATCAATGACGTCAGCACGATTCCTAGAAATATACCCATTGCTATATTGATTAGACGATGTACATTCGACGTTCGGTGTCTACAACAATTTAAACTATTTATCAAACGGACTTGAGAGCAAAATACACTTTTTGATCCGCCAGTAAAAAGTTACTTTCATGTTTCCCGTATTAACCAAGACTTTACAAGATTTATTATAAAATCGTCACACATGCGGATCTCTCTAATACTTGTTTATTCAAAGTTCCAATACTGGTTTCTTCATTATCTTAGGAGATATATTTTTCTAGGTTAGGTACATGTCCTAAAGTAACTGGTTTAAAATTGAATATACTAGAACTTTAACCCGATTTTTATCCCTGGGTTCAATGTGAAAAACTCTTTGGGCTCCTGTTAAATTTAAAAAAAAATCGGGATTATGGTATGCCTGCACTGAGAAAAATATAACGCAAAATCACGCATGTTTCAAAATAAATTACGTATATAACATGTACTGTGGTAGGTACGTACGTATGTATCAACATGACACGTAACGGTATAGTTACCATGTCACCGGCATGGTAAATACACCGCACATTCATTAAGGGCGCACAATGAGATCTTGCTTTTACCATGGCAGCATTTTATTACATACGCCTGGTTATAGTCAGTTACAAGAATCATGATGAAGCTACATTACCACTATGCCACACGGCCCGCTGGCATAGTGGTTAGGTCGCCTGATCTTACATTGTAAAGTCCCGGGTTGGATTCCCGGCTGGGTCACCATTTTCCGTTGGGATCAAATTAACGGAATTGCATTTTCAATTCTGTCGATCGAATGCAATAACAAGACACACACTTACAGACATGTTACACGCACACATACATATAACACGTCATAGTAGGGTTGGTTGTAAGAGATTGTCATATGACAATAAAACCGCCCATTGTGACATTTACACAATAAAGAGTGTGAACAAACAAATAAACATTATACCGTTATTTTCGTATTATCCGTACTGAGCATGGTGAAACATATAATCGAGTATTGGGTTTTCCACAAAATTCCTTACAATTCAACAAACTTACGATTGAAACTTCATTATTCTGTATAAAATAGAAAGAACAAAACGACATTGTACCAAGAAATCCAATATTTTTCTCAGTGCGCCTATCTTTTCAAATAATCCTCTTCTTTTAAGACAATTTTCTGTACTTCCTTTTACTATTATTTTTTTTATTTTTGGTCTTTATAACGGTTTTTAACTAATATATTTACACAATATCACGGTAAACCAATTTTATTGTTATTTAAGGAAAGACAAGTGATGATTAATAATTATTAGAATGGTTTAATAAAACTCACATGATTAATAATTATTAGAATGGTTTAATTTGACAATAGTTTTTTTCATCAGAACTACGAGATTGTAATATTCGTATGATTGGTTTTATTTAACTAAACCAGAAGGAAACTACTGTTTTTGTTAGGCAACGGCTGATCTCACCCACGCCTAATAGTACGAGTGACGTCAGCAACATCTCTGAATGTTACTTGATTAGATAAAAGAAAATGCTCTCAATAATCTTCTAACCAATAATTTAGAAGATCTCCGACCTTTTGTGCGTATTTTGCTTTGAGGAAGGCAGCCTTATAGGGAGTAGGAAGCTGACTTGCTGACTGTCATTATTATAATGATACAAGGTAACGTTATGTGGCAGCATACAAAAAACATAACAAGTGCGAGTTTGACACGCTATGAGACATTTTTATATAAATTTACTAGAAAGGAACTTTAGCAGTCAATCGTTATTGATTGTTTTAATTTAGTAAATTGCATACGAGTTTAAACACTCTTCTATAGGAAGGATATTATTTCAATAAAGAAATGTAATTAGAAAAATTGCTTTTGAAATTGTTACAAAACGTCTCGTATGCCACATTTATAACTTTTAAAGAATATCTTTTTCTAAATCCACCTCTATAGACGAACAATGAGTTTATTTCGGTAAAGTTCTATTACTATAACAATGGAGACTGGGAAGTTTTGTACAAAAGGTGTGCCCAGAGTGTAACAACTAAATATATTAAAAATAATAAAAAACGCGACTGCCATTGCAGAAAGTGAACTATAGTATTTATAATAAATTTTATTACGGTTTTTTTAATAAACATTTGTTGTTTTAGTATTTATCCATATGTAGAAGTAGTAGTATTATACGAAATGGGGGGCTTGTGTCCAGCCCTTGATGTCACCTGGATCTATAAGATCTTTTGTAACTACCCACTTTGTGTTTGGGTCAGTGGTCTGCTAGTAGCCCGGTACTGCTTAATAGTCCATTCAAATCACTGACCTTCAATTTGGGCAGATCGCTGGGTTCAAGAAAGGCTCGTCTCAGTAAACTGTCTCATTTTGCAGCGAGGCCTGGGCCAACGAAGTGTATGTTGTATTCGGGTTCTTCGCCACATATTCGGCGGTTCTTGCTCTCGCTGAAGCCAAGGTTAAATAGATGTGCTCTAAGGGTCGTGTGTCCGGTGAGGAGACCGATAGAGGTTCTAAGGTTCTTCTTGCTCATGTCAAGTAGAGCAAACATACCTAAATTTCACACATTCTGTTATTATAAATTATAGTTTAGATGACAGCACAGAGGGTAACAAAATAGAGAGCTGGAGTGCGAAGGCGGGCTGTAAGTAGTGATGGGCGTGATTCTCAATTTTAAATCACGCAACAATCACGTTACTGGTATTTTTTCACGCGTGATAATAACTGCTACTCGTGATTTTCGTGATTGTACTGAAATGTACTGTGAAACGTTAAGTAACAAAGTTTCGTCAATGTGATAACTGATAACAGAAACGCGCATTATATTTGCTTAATATTTATTAGTAATTAGAAGAATTAGCGTTCAGAAAGATTATCTCTCTTGCTCTTTTGGTGCTAAGCCAAGTTCGTCTTTCTGAAATAATGTTATTTTATTGCTTTAACAAATCATGAGCAAACTCATTTACACGAACGATTACGACACGAGCGATAACAGTGTCCAAATTCATGCGACAACAGTGTCCAAATTCACGTTACGTACGAAATGAACGCGCCACTCATCAGTCATCGTCCAGCCGGCGCGGGCGTTCGCCCAGAACGAACGGCAAATCACTGATCCACTGATCGCCGATCACATCAAGAATGAACGAAACCAAATGAACGGTTCAATTAGGCGCTCACCGATCATCGTTCAGTGGCGCGCCGCGCGGTCGTTCGACGGCGATCAGTGAGAACGGCCAATCACTGATCATATAATCACGCGTGATCGGTCGCGTCGTAGCGGCGCCGAGTGATGGCAACGCGGTGCTGTTCGTAGCCGTGATTCAAATAGCATGTTCTTTCAAATTCTCGTAACGCGTTCTTCGTGATTGCAAATATCACACGTTATTGTTATTGCTATTCGTGATCACACCCATCACTAGCTGTAAGTGAATGCGTTCACCGAATAGAAAGAGATAGGGGCATATGAGACTCCCTCTATCCTTGTCTAGTTGCGCATGCGCGTTTATCCATAGCATAGCAGACTTATGGCGTCGAAGCGTTGCCATAGTGATATAAACGCGTTGCCATAGTGATATATTTACGTGTCTCCGTGAATGCACGACTAGACAAGGATGGAGGGGGTACTATAGGCAGCTGTCTCTTTATATTCGGCTGACGCATTCTCGGGCTGGTCACGGGGTCTAGTAGTTATACGGTCGATGGATGACAGTTGCGTTGGCCGCTGCTAATTTCTCCCACTAGAGGGCGAGCAAGCGAGCTTGTGCCAGCGTTGCCATATTATGTATAATTTGTACGATTATTTTCGCAGCTGTAAGATGTACTATCAGAAGATCCACTAACTGGATCGCACACAATTAGTAAAATATCAGTTTATTTCTTTAGAAAATACTGATGTAGGTAGAATATGCACGTATTTACTAAAAATAAAATGTCTTTTATAAGGCCACGTTGAGGGTCTTCTTTCCATATTGTATATGACTTTGTTACTTTAACATCATACACGATAAACGTTCCATTAGGAGGATCGTGTCAGGGTGACTCGTGGCTGGTGTCGTATGACTTAATCTACGTGTTCTTACTACAAGTTGAGACAAAAATGTATGGATAGAAAGAAAGTTCAAATGTGGGGGGGGGGGGTAAAATTACTTCGCTCGATTTTAATAAAATTTAATTTAAATATATTCTAAATTATGAAATACCTCAGCGTGAAAGTATGAATTGATCCAGTGAACGCCTAGATTTTTTCGATCTTTATTATACCGTTTTTCTCTCCAAATAAACAAATAAAGTAATAAAATAATCAATAAAAATTTGTGAGGGACCACCCCTCACTAGACTCCAAATATTCGGTGTGAGGTGGTGGTGTCAACTTGGGGGTTATCTCCGTATTAAAAGTCGATTTTGAGTATATAAGAACGTGTTTATTAAAACTTAGATATTGCCAGTTTGTAACGCTTCTCGAATAGGTTATGTTGACGCGAGTGTATTGGCTATCTGCTTGAAGCTACGAGGGTGTATGGATGAGGATTGTACTTGTGCTCCTAGTATCTCGTACTGGGCACGGCTCAAGTCTGTGGGAATGCAGACTGATGCTTCTCGCCTCGACAGAGAAAGGAAGTAAGAGGTAACCAAGAAGCCGGGGTACCGAAGTATGCCGTCGGTATCTTGAGGAAAACCAAGAAGCCGGGGTACCGAGGTATGCCGTCGCTGTCTTGGGGGACGTGATCACTCGAGGAATGATACTTTGGTTGCTTTTTCGCCGGTTTATACAGGTCGATAAATGATGCAATCCAAAATATTCCGAGTAAAAGTATTGTTTCATCGTGCTGATTCATCGCTTACGACGTAGAATAATAGCTGAATTTGTGTCAGTGTATTTCACTGGAAATCAATGCATTTGTTGATTGCATGTGACGGTACTTAAGGGCCGTTACAAACTTATTCATGGACACTTGTAGGGGAATGGGGCCTAAAGCGGGCACCCTCGTGTATACAGTAATTTTAAAAAAAATGCCACTTTCTCGTATCGCGAGGGTATACTGCGCCCCTGTCAGCTGTTGCAGTCATCCTGTTCGCCTGCGAGCACGCGTTTAGAATCTGTGCAAAAAATATATTTTAATATGATTTTTACCAAAGTTTCCAGGTATCTTACTTGTGTTTACTCTATTTTTGTGTTATTTATGTTATTATTAGCTGACCCGGCGAACTTCTTACCGCCTTACAGTCAATGAACGTCGTGTTACAGATTAGCTGAACTTAATTTATGGTTTTATGAAAGTAATACAATGAATACAAAATAAATATCAAGTTCACTACTTTATTAAGATAATAACACAAAAAGAAATATAAAAGTACAAAAATTAAATATATCAATCGCGTGTCAGCAAGACATGATTGAATTAAACTATTTACATACCTATTGTGCAGCATGGTATGCACCCGGTTTAATTCTCTTCATTGAAGCACCTTGTGATATACGACATTTTTTGTTTTTTTATCAGGCGCAAGAACAAATAAAGCGGATGAGTTGCCGACACGTGATTATGCCACGTACAACTGACCACGAGAAAAACACGGATTTACATTTTGTATGGGAAAATGTATTTTATTTTATTTGAATTTTTCAACATTCCAATTTTTGTTTTTAATAGTTATTCTGCTATTCGGGACGGAAACAAATACTACCAATTAAAAAGCATGAAAATCGGTCCAGCCGTTCTCGAGTTATTAATGTTCGAACAAACCCGACTTTGTTTTATATATTATTATTATGTAGATATAGATTACAACCCATTCGTTATTGTTTATCTGGTTCTGATTTGGTTACATATACTTTTACTTGTCTCAATCTTTTGAGGTTAGTTCTTGATGATAACTACTTAGTGTCGAAAAAATACGTTTCCGCCAAATACGTCTTAGTTCCCCCAACCCCCCCCCCCCCCCCCCCCCCACGGGCAAAGCGGGCATTCGTGGAAATTTGGTAATTTGCCTTATATTTTTTGTTTTTATTGTTTCAGCATTTTTTCAAACATTGTTCAAAAGCCTCACATCAAGCTTCTCAAGATAAGAAATAGGTTTCCTATGAAAAATAATATTACCTTTCTCTTAAGGGGCCCGCGTTGGGCCCCCTTCCCCTACTTATCTATCAAAGGCGCTTTCGTCATCATTTCTTTTCGTTTCCTGGCACTTTAAAATCTGAAATAAAATATTTAATAGTTCTCATAATCGCTTTTCTATATAAGACGAGTATAAGACAATCAATTTTCTTTTTTTTGCAGTGTACACAATTTTATCTGGCTTAACGGAAATGCAGACCATCCTCGTCGCCTGCTTTCTCACTATCTTACCACTATTCACGGTTTTAGTGATCACATTCGGCATCAGGTTAGTATTGAATTCGCTAAACGATAAAAAATTATTCATAACTATGGCGCTCTTTTGATCTTAATCGTATCAATACTTTGTAGTGTCACGAATGAAAGCAGTGCGGCCGAGATCAAACCTACAACGCCCCCGCCCCTAGCTTAAGGCTCCCTTCCGAGTTGACGCGACTAAAAATTTAGGTATTTTTGCAATGCCACGCGCCCGCGCGCTTTCGATATATACATAAAGATGTCTATACATCTTGTCGCCACGGTATACCGCGGCGACAAAGAATACGTCCCACCGTTGGCAGTGGCCAATTACGAATGACGATTTCGGCTCCGCGCATCGTCTAATATAGTCGATTTGGCTTTTCAATTATAATAAAATAAATATCAAATGAATAGTTTTTTATAAAGTAAAAATTAGATTACAATAATAAAATAACTTAAGATCACTGTGTTATTTTTTAAATCACTCAAAAGTATCTTGAATAAATAGAAAAAAAATATTGTTTGGCCATAACATTTCTGGAAATTACGTAATTTCAAATATTTTTTTCTTATATTTTTTGTATGGAAGTTTCAAAAACTGTGTTGGTACTAAGCAAATGGACCATACGCTGGTGTAAATTGTATTTTTTAATATTGAGAATCATCTCCAGGTTTTTCAAAAACTGAAGACAAATCTCGCTCGTTTTTATATTTTTGGAAAACAGTAACAGAATGAAGATAATTTAGAATTAATATGGAAATAATTTACCAATTTCGTTTTGGCGAAATGATAGCTTAATGACTAAGTTTTTAAAATCCGGCATAATTGTATTAAAATTCTTTTTCGTGTTCTCACAACCAGGCCACAAAATTATTCTTGACCGCCACGGCCGCCACGGCCTCTTAATTGCTCAAAAGCCAGCATTCGCGCACCAAAAAATGCGCGGCAATCTATTTTTATCCTGTATTTTTTTCCACTACTTTAATTGTCTCAAATATTATCAAAACTAAAATAACTTTCCAGTAATCAAATGAAAAAAACGAAACTGTGAAGGCATGCTCTCTCGGTTGGCAATCATTCGGTTGCTAACACCTCAACATAGGTTATCTTTAGTGAGGTGGTAAATCATGCTATCTATCACATCTGAATCTCTTTTCGAGTAGGTAAGGCTAAATAAAGAAATGTTTAATTATTAATTATTATGCTGAGTTTTTTTAAATGTAATTTAAAGTTAGTGTTTTATGGGTTTAAATAAATAAAAATAAACACATAAATGAAAAAAATATATTTTCATTTGTCCATAGATGCGCATGGAAGAGAATGTGTCCTCATTATAGAGACACTTCGACCGTTGAAAGCGGTGACACCGGCGAAGGTGACGGCGATGACGGTGATGGTGACGGCGATGGTGACGATGGCGATGGCGATAAGGACTCCAGCCACTCCTCCGAAGACACCGACGATGCTGACGACAGGCGCAGAGGGGACTTAGCATTAAAACCAGCCGAAGTAAGTCAACTTTACTATGTATCAAATAGCGAATGGTTTCGTGCAGCTTGGGCCATAAGATCAATTTTGTTCTCGGATCGGCTCAACTAACGATTCAGCTCCTATTCAGAAGTGCGGAAGGCTACCCCGGGTAAGACTCACGCGTCTCAGGCCTCACGGCTGGTGGGCCGGTTTATCCCGGCGGGATCCCGGCGCTACTGGACAGTTTGCGCACCGTTCAGCAATGCCAATCGGTTGTGCACTCTGAAGGAGTTTGGAGACTATGGAAATATACTGTCTCCTAAGTAGAGGGGGGGATTTTGACCTGTTGTAATGCCACTCTTGAAATGACCTTAGGCCACTCGAACCCGTGTGGCACTGCGGGTAAAACACGCCCTGGTCCGCGATAAATTCAAATTAAATTACTGTTGTAATTACAACAGATAGAGGCCGCGTAAGCGACTTTGGACCTGTAACCAGTCGGGAGGACGAATGTATCCTGTAGGTTACCTCTAGACGGAGATATTCTACCAACACTGGTAGTTAGGGAATGAGGCTGCCCGCTGGTTACCTCTAGGCGTTGGCCTCTAAGGGCCGGGCCACACGGTGCGGTGCGGCTGCGGCGCGGCGCCTGAGCGGTGCCGCTGCGACGTCCTACATACAAATATTCATGGTATGTCACACGGTGCGTTCCGGCGCTGCACCTCGCGCAAACCTATAATATGCTCCGGAGTGGCACCGCTTAGTTGTTAAGTGCAATCGAAGGAGGGTACTTACTTGCCTGTTTCATTTGTTTTCACGTATTTTTGTTAATTTTTAATCGAAGTGTTTAAAATGTGTGCAAACGAAGAAGATATTGGTATTGTACTCCCTCATTTTACTAGTCCTACTTACAATTAACTACAACACTATTCGCTCACTGCGGCATCGTAGTAACGTTGCAACGCCGCACCGTGCACGGTACGTGTGAACGCCCATACGACAAAATTTTTGCGGTGCGGCGCCGCACCGTATCGTGTGGACCGGCGCCAACCGGCTCGTTGGCGAAGGTAGACAGTAGATTGTCTTGTCTTTAATCTTCTAAGTTCATGCCACGGATGTAAAAATGATCACATATAGTTATATCAGCCTGGGGTGATGGATTCGCTAGTTCCCGCTTCCGTGCGTTCCGGGTGTTTGCGGACAACTGGGTATCCAATTGGGAGGAGCTGAGACAGCGGGGCTCTCCCCCTCCGGAAGAGGGCCTCTCCTCTTAACGGTGCTGTCCGTGGGCTGCTTCATCGCCCGAAGTCGCCCGTATCGTATCGTGACGTCCCGGCCGCCCCTGTGGGTGTTTGCCTTTTGCGGGTTCTCCCGGTCTAGATGCCCCCGACGGCGCCCCTGCTCCTGTTCATTGATGTAAGTCGGCACCGCACATAGCCACATGGATTGGATACACCACCACAAATCACCAGCGATAGATATAAATAACAGTGATCTAGTATATAAGAGTAACTTAATTTATAAAACTTTTTTCTAATTATTTGTTAGTTTGTAAGCAATATGTAAATAGTTTTTGACGAAAAATAAACGGTTTACGGGTTGCCGGAGGGGGTAGAAACCCGGAGAATCTTCCTCCATGTCTCCGTTCGTTCACCCCTCACGCGCTACCCTTCCGGTACGCGTGAGGTTGTCGTTGCACGACATCCCATGCAGTTATCTGGACGAGATGTCGTGTAGCAGTTCTAACGACCCATGGTCGTTAGAAATGCCCGGGTGGTGGGTGGGGTTTCTTCCTCCCGCCTGTCACCGCGTAAACGTATAATGGGGTGATGGATTCGCCCGTTGTAGTCGACACCGCCCTACTGTGTATCAAACCATGTGTAAAAAATTGCGGGGTAGTTTTACAGTAGTTAAAATCAATTTTGTATCAATAATTCCCTTACAAGAAAAAAGAAAGTTTACCACAGATTTCTTACACAACTGTGCCTTTGCCAGAAAGGTAGTATTAATAATAAATTTTATCAATAATGCAGATAGAGAGCAGTAAAAATATACTGTTCGCAGATACAAAAATATAATAATTGTTGGAGGACGCACCCAGTTAACTGTGTTAACTGGTTAGCTGTGTGTGTAAGAGTGTACAACAGGAGATGTAAAATTTGAAGTATATTATTAGGAATGTTTGTTTGTTCGTTTGTTTCTTCTACTCGTTATTGTGAAATTTCACAATGGGCGGGTTTATTATCATACGACAATCTCTTACAACCTAATATAAATAAACTATTAACAAACTATTAACACCTAAAAGACAAACTGTATTCGATCGACAGAATTAAAATGCAATTCTGTTAATTTTATTCTAACAGAAAATGGTGACTCAGACGGGAATCGAACCCGGAACATTATAATGTAAGATCAGGCTTCCTAACCACTACTGCCATATGTCGATGGTTTATTTGATAGATCTTTTTTAATCTCGGAATTGAAACTTTCTAAAACTTGGTTCTGATATCCCTGCTTAGTACATTCTACATAACAGGGCTGCAGCTGCTTATGCGAAGCTGCGTTGTACATAAAATCAATGGTTGTACGCAGATGATTTGTGCCTGGGTATTAAAGCTGAGTGAGCATTGCAAGAGACCATTTCATCGGGGAGAAATGGTAGTTAGGGGTTTAATACTCAAAATTTTCATAACAAAATGTAAAGCTGTTGCTATTGAAATGAATGAATAAATGAATGAATGAATGAATGAATGAATGAATGAATAAATGAAAAACTCTTAATTGCACAATAAAAGGAAGGTACAATGGCGGACTTATTGCTACATAACAATATCTTCCAGTCAACCAACAGTCTATTGGTTTCTACTCTTTATCGTTATTTTTTACAATAAGCGGGTTTATTATTAATATTATTATTTATTATTATTATTATTTATTACAAAAGACAACATCACTGCAGAAGGGTTATGTGATATTTGGTAAACATTGTTACAAATCGTGCAGGAAAAACTAATTAAACCCATAGCCCCTGGCTCATCGCATACCTAACTGAGCGAAAAACCTAGGGATGCTGATATTTTACTTCGGATACTGCTTTTCCGCGAGCTGACTGAAAAGAATAAATAAACATTCACACTTGTATAATACACACACACTTAATTATCCCATTATACACTCATACATTAGTAGAAATAAAGTTATGTTTATAACCAACACCAGTACCTACATAAATACCTATAATACATTATTACAGTGAATACATATTACACATATACATAATAAACCCTTTTATTACCATTAATATTTGTTTTTTATTTACCTAATCAAAAATTGTGATAGAGTTCGGTTTTGGCATAGAGTGGTCCTTTATCCACCAAGCACGTTTTTACTGATCTCTTAAATGCTACCATAGTAAATTGATCCTGAATTGCAATGCCTGTATTATTATATATAAATAAAGCCCTGGAGCGATATAAAAAAATCTTGCGACAATCTCTTACAACCAACCTTACTATTTATTTATTTATTAACATATACATATACATCAAATGCAATATGAACTGTTTCTATGTATGTGTGGGTGTAACATGTGTGTAAGTGTGCGTCTTGTTATTGCATTCGATCGACATAATTGGAATGCAATTCTGTTAATTGTATTCCAATAGAAAATGGTGACCCAGCCGGGAATCGAACCCATAACCTTAAAATGTAAGATCAGACTACCTAGCCACTATGCCACCGAGCAGTCGCCTGCGGTGCATCTATATATTTAGGAAAGTGGTTTTATAGAGGAGCTGATAGCGTGGCTTCTACGTGGAATGTGGAGGCAAAACCTGGTGCAGGCATTTTACATCCTCTAAATCCTATTTTGGCCCGATTTGAGCAAACACTTTCCATATGCAGAGTAAGACGAGTTGCATGGTCAGTGTTTTCAAGACCCTGAAGAAGCTGTCTAATGTCCAAGGACTGGAATCACCGTCTGAACAGTTAATTCCAAAGAATACTTAAAATACACTGATTTTAATTGAGGGTACTACCAGTGGCGTAACTAAACAAAATGGACCCCAGTGCAAAATTGAACAAAAGCCCCTCCCCCCCCCCCTCCTCATATTACTTACATATATTTATAATTACTGTATACTTATACATGTTAAATATGTATGCTGTAGCTACATTATAAACATTTATATAAATAATAGAAAATCATCAGGGACTGCTTGGAGCAGGAACATCGGGCATCCTGAAAACAGAGCCAAGGATGTCGCCAGACAAAAGCCATGATTGAGGAACCACTTCCAAAGAAAACCAAGGCCCTACTTCATATTAGAGCAAGGAGAACCTTAGAACCACTATTGGTCTCCTCACCGGACACACGACCTAAGGGTCGTGTGTCCTTAGAGCACATCTATTTACCTTGGTCTGACCGAGAGCAAGGACTGCTGAGTATGTGGCTAAGAACCTGAAAAAGAAACAGTTTACTGGGACGAGCCTTTCTCGAACCCAGCGATCTGCCCAACTTGGAGGTCAGTGATCTGCATGGACTGGTAAGCATTACCGGGCTACTAGCAGAACATTGATTCAACCACAAAGTGGGTAGTTGAAAAAGATCTTATAGAACCAGGTAACATCAAGGACTGGAAACAAGCCCCCCCACTACGTTTACTACTACTACTACTACATGATAAATCGGCGTATTCATTTGGGGGGCACTTCCTCAAATGTATGTTGCGGAACAAGCTCCCAAGAACTTCAGCGTGACTCGCGGGATCACATAGAAACATTGTTGCGGGAAATCGTTCGAAACATTTGTTCCTATACGACGCTTTACTATTAATTTAATTACTGAATTATATTTCTTCGCTTTTGAATGTTAGTGAGAAATATAAAACTGAATAATATTCACATAATAAATACAAATGTATACATTTTTGCATATCTCCATATTTAAATTAACTACTTATTGTATTTTAAAAAATATGAACAAATGCATGTCTAGAATGGTTTTCGTCATGATTTGCACTCTAACAAATCATTGATCAGTCTTGAGACATTCATTATTCGGCTTTCTTAGTTTCCTAGCAGAGTAGGATGAAACGTCAATAAAAACAGAAGTTTCATTTTGCCCCCCCCCCCCCCCCGACTTACCGTGGGCCTCGGTGCGCGCACCAGTGCACCGGTTTAGTTACGCGACTGGGTACGACGAAAATGAAAACAAAGATTTTCTAATATTTTCCATTTGTCGTTTTTTCTGTGCCCGATCTGTTCGGTGAGCCTTAAGCCGAGTCTCCTGCGCGTATTTTTTCGAAACAATACACAAAAACATCGAAACAAAGCGGCGTGGCCATGCACATTTGTATATGCAAACAAAATGTTTTTGTTTCCCGTGCTTGGAAAACATTCCCGAGCGGTTGGTTAGAGAGGAAGGGTTTGTTTCAATTTTATCGCAGCACTTTCACTCAACACGGTTTTTTAGTTTATATTGCCTTGTGATAATAAATTGTTTTTAAGCTATTGCATAGCTTTTATCGCGGGCCTAGGCCAGCGCGGCGACCGAATGAAGAAATTTCTTAACGAAAATTAATGATTTTAAACTGATAATTACGTCTAAACGAGTACTGCTTACGATTCGAAAAAAATATATGTTAAACAAGAACATTTTCCTAATATTCTTAGCTTTGAATATTTTAGATTTTGTTTATATTACATAGTGTAATTAATTTGTGAAATTAGGTCTAACCGAACACAAAAACGACTACTACGCAAATACTATCTGGCGTATTATTATGAAACCTGCACCATTCTAAAGATAATTTAATTATCTATCTTTTTATCTACGATTTTTTTCGAATAATCCGTTTTTTTTGCTTTATCGAATAAAAAAATCATGCGCGGCGATCTATCGGAAGACATTTAAATTATTCCGAATCATTTGCTTCCGCAGCCGCAAATGATTCGGAATAATTTCAACGTTTTCCGATAGAGCGCAGTTATCTGATATCAGAAAAAATAAAATAAATAAATAATTATAATTGCATAAGTTGTTAAAAATGCTATGCAACAGCTTTACCGCGGCAGTCCCCGAGTGCCACACGTTTTTTTTTGTTTGTTTATTTGTTTCTAATCTTTATTGTGAAATTTCACAATGGCCGGATTTATTGTCATACGACAATCTCTTACAACCAACCCTACTATGAAAATGTTTATACATATGTATGAGTGCATGTAGCATGTGTGTATTTGTTTTGTTATTGTATTCGATCCATATATATCTGTCGACAGGCCCTGTATACAGGCCTGTGACATCTTCCATTGGGCATGATTCTGGAGAATTATGTGAGCCGGGTCCATTGGCCCGGCTTTCGAGGGTATGGCGTCTTAGGGCTGTTTACCGTGAGGCAGGCTTCTTTATGAGTGCTTCTCTCGGGGCACGTGGTCGGTTTGTTTAAAGGTGCGTATTCAGCAGCATGATGTTCTCCTCCTTTGTGCCGATTTGGCACGCCCGCGGCAGAATTGAAATGAAGTTCCGTTAATTTTATCCCAACGGATAAGGGTAACCCAGCCGGGAAACAAACCCGGGACCTTACAATGTAAGATCAGACTACCTAGCCACTATGCCACCATAGGTTGACAATGGATTCGAGTTGTTTATTCCCCCTGATATTACGTCTATAATTGTTAAAACTGAAAGTTCGTCTTCCTCGTCGAAACTCATTTTGATGTAGATACATTCTACACAAAATATATGTTTAAACATGAAGTGTTTCTATACGCAGAAGACAGCTAGTGTATGAAAACAATTGTTTTTGTGTTATGTTTTTTGTGTATTGTTTCGAGAAAAAAAGAGCAGGAGACCCGGCTTTACGTATTTGTAAAGGCCCCTCTTCACGTTGGCCAATGTATTTGTCAATGGCTCTGGGTTATGCTTATGCAGAGGGGGTATTGGTCACCTTGGTTGGTATTGTAGAGTTGGCCTATACATTGGCGCAAGATCCGCGCTGTTATCGGTTTTTCAACGAAAATCAAAGGGCGTTGGAGCAAAGTTGGTTATCGCGTCCACACGTTGGCCGCGCGTTTAGAACGCAACAAGCCCTAACATCCACCATCTTCTTTTTTTCATTTCTTTCGATAACCCTCTTACTGTGCACACATGGATAGTGCGTATAAGCTGTAAATAAATAAACCGTGGCGACCGTAGCCAGCTCAACATCCATTTTTGATGCGCGCTTTGATGTCCGCACTTTGACCTGCACCGACACTAACTAAACGACCTTTGAACGTGTCGCTCCAGGGCTTTATAGTAATATAGGCCACACATTACTGGCCAATGCATTGCCTTCTGTATCTCACCATTGAGATGGAAAAGGCAATGGCCAATGCGTATACCAGGGCGCTTGCCACAGCATTGGCCAACGCTTGAAGAGTAGCATAATTAATAATAACCAGTTGTTTGGCGATTGGTGATCGCACGCGATCTGCTGTCTGGTAGACGAAAGTAAGTTTGTGGTAAGTTCAGCAATTCGCCACAAGCTGGCAGTATTGGTTAAACAAAATTGTTTTAAAACTGTTATGAAAAAAAAACAAATAATGATAATGTAATAAATAAACGTTTAATAAAAGATCGGTTTCCTTTAAATTTTTATTAAGGTCAGTGTAAAAAGATAAATAAATGCAGCGTCATAAGTACACTTTTAATTATTATTTAAAAAAATATATATAGTTTATAGAGTTATAGATATTTTAATCCAGATACTTCCATCCGTAACTCATATATAAATCAGCAGCCCTATTCCGATGACTCTCACGATTGGATCGCTTTTAGCGTTTAAAAGCGATAATCGTTTTATGAGGTATTATTTGTTTGTTTCTACTCTTTATTGTGAAATTTCACAATGGACGGGTTAATTATCATACGACAATCTCTTACAACCAACCCTATGAAGTGTTTATATGCAAGTGTGCGTCTAGTATGTGTGTAAGTGTATGTCTTGTTTTTGATTTCGATCGACAGAATTCAAATGCAATTCCGTTAATTTTTTCCCAACGGAAAAGGATGACCCCGCCAGGAATCGAACCCGGAATAGTAGAATCTCACGTTGTCCCTCCCTCCCGCATCTATGTATAAGAAAGTGTATGTAAAAAATCGACAATAAATTCGATTAAATTCTCAGGGACTCAAATATAAATAGGCGTGTTCGCAGCTTTACCAATGGCAAATCTTTCGACATGTATATAAGAACAACATAAAAAATGCTTTGAAATCTCTACACCGTTCGACGTTTCCCGGCGCGCGTTCGCACTTATATCGCGCGGTGAAGCACTGTGCCTTCTTTTGGCAGACGTACACGACGCGCTTTTCCCACGGTAACCGTGGTGGTTAGGCCGATCGTCGATGGCTGCAAATGCTGCAACTGCAACTTTCCGAACGGTCAACTTAGCGCAGCCAGCGCGTACGCGAGATAGCATCTACCAGCCGAAAAAGTAGTCTGTGGCAGCGCACGCACACATACGCGCGTGTCGTACACATGCAGACGCGGGCACATTGGTTAAAATATTACAGAAGGTCTGCTTAAAACATTTATACATACTGTGGTAGACTGAGAAATCCTGCTTTACTAGCAATGGAACTATACGTGGGGTAAAAGTCGTCTGAATAAAAACTGATCATCGTGAAAGACGCTGTTTACTATACAATGATAAAAATGCAACGTATGAAAGACGAAATTATGATGTCTTTGAATAATACTATTCGCTAGGCGAGTCGATAGTTTTTCCTGTTATTTGACGTCAATTGAATTTAAGAAATGGAAATGTTTGTCGAATAAAAATTTTACATGGTTCATCATCATAAGTCGCTACACATATTTAGAAATTTGTCACTCCCTGCCAGCGAAGTTGGGCACAGACGAAATAAATGAGAAATCCTGCTTTACTAGCAATGGAACTAAAAAAACAAGTAGGTAAATACATTAAAAAGAATAAAAAACACGACTGCTGTTACAGAAAGTGAACTATCGTATTTATAATTATTTTTATTACGGTTTTTTATAAAATATTTTTGGTTTATATATTTATCCATATAGATACATGTATATTTCCAGAATATACTCAATCAGACCTTTCATTTGAAACAAAACACAATATATTTATGTTAATTTATTAAAATTTGGACATTTGGACATTTAGATAATAGTTTATTGATATTTATAGAGTTAAACTATCCTATAGCACTCGGAATGATATAAGGCTTCAAACAGTATCACTCACTTCTAAATCGTTTCATCCGTTTAGAATAAATTATAGTGGAATAAAAAACAGAAGACAAACTTAAATGAACCCTGAACACATTACACTCCTTATTTGTTGAGCAGTCGTGTAAAAAAATGCGGTAGTACGCAAACGTAAAAAGTATTTACAGAATCGGAAACAATCAAGACCTGAAAAATAACTATGTACAAGAATAAGAGAAATTAATAAATATAAGTTAGCGCTTCTTCTGTAATGTCTTTTAACTTAAGTGAAAAAAACAAGGTATTTTTAAAACATAGCCATGCATTGTATTTCAAAGAAACGTCGCGTAAATTTAATATTCACGAAAAGATATTTCAATTTGCACATAAAAAAAATAAACCGGAAAATAAACCAAGAAAACAACATTAGAGGAAACTCTTTCATATAGTGCTAAATAAATGGAAACTCTTTCATATAGTGCAACCATTTGAAGATAGAAAAGGATATTTGCTATCCTATTTTAGCTGAAAATCTTTGATTAATTTTACTGAACAACTAATGAATATAGACGGATCTCTCATTACTTTTGAGGATTCATCACATTGACATTGGGATACGTTATTCTAAAAATTGGGATCAAAATGATATTGTAGTAATTTTGAATCGCTTTTAGCTATATTTCTCTGTTTATTTGTCATAGTATATAGAAGTTTATGACATTTTCACACATTAAGACTTTAGACAGTCTTTATAGTGTAGTATTTACCATTTTATATTAGTAGGTATTATTTTTATACTTACCTCTAGTACCTATGTACCTATCTATCATTATTATATAATATATATTATAATTTTATTTGTATACATATATCTACATGCAAATATATATTATGTAGATATATGTAAATATGTTAAGTTGCTGTGATAAGCTGTTTAATTCGTTATTTTTAATTAATATTACAACGGTTGGCTGTAAGAAATCGTAAAGCGATAAGCCCGCCGTTTTTACTAATTTAAATTTAGTTTTTCTTTATAATTTTTAGTGTTTTTGGTACACTAAAGTTATTTTCTTTTTCTTTCTTATATTTATCTAGCCATTGGTATAACATCTATAATTATACCGTATTAAGATAATGGCCGTTTTAATGGTTCTAATACGCGCGAAGTCTACTGTTTACAGAACAGGAGACTTCTATAATATTTTTGTTGAAGTGCTGCGGGTGAGCGGGGCGGCGAGATTCACGCGCCCTCGCACTAACACTAGGGACGAGCGCGCAATTTTTAGCGTATGGTACTAAACGACTGCGGCTCGGGTGGTTTTAGCTGATGCATCGTCTCACGATTTTTAATGATCTTCTTCTATGATTGTGGCTAAATTTCCTTTGACAACTCGGAACTGTCTTTAGATCTTTGTCTGTCGTCTGTCGCGCGCTCAGATCATTGTTAGTTGTTTGTTTGTTTTTAATATTTATTGAGAAATTTCTCAATGGGCGGGTTTATTATCATACGACAATCTTTTACAACCGAACCGAAGCGTTTATATGTATGTATGCATGTAACATGTATGTAAGTGTGTGTCTTGAAATTGCATTCGATCATCAGAATTAAAATGCAATTCCGTTAATTTCTTCCCAACGTGAAAAGGTAAATTAGCCGGGAATCAATCCCGGAACCTTACTATATAAGATCAAGTGACCTAACCACTAAGCCTCAGGTCGTCATCATCCCCATTATCAGTCTTATCCTCGTCAAAAAACTTCTTTTATTCCACCCTATCCTGGGCTTCGATTTTCCAGTTGTACACACCAAGTGCATATATGTCTTTAACTACAGAATCAAGCCAGATTGTTCCTCATATTTTCGCAGCTTTCCTCCTATTTTACGATGCTCTTCAGGTTTCCATTAAAAGCTGTTGATTTTTCATCCTCTCCCAGCCCTAACAAGCTGAGCCTTTCATTTTCAGGAAGTCTGAGTTTTTCAGGAATCTTACAATACTCACATCATTAAACATGTTATGTACAGGATGAGTTAAATTAGTGACATCCTTGAAGTGGGTGAATCAGTACGCGTAAAATATCGCGAATAAACAATGTTCGCGATATTTTATCTACTGCTAAATGACGCAACGCGCTCAAATCTTTTTATAATATTTTTTAAAACATTGAATCTTTTAATAATTTTGTTTTTGTGTATTTTACCATTTTTTAAATTAAAATTTCCCTGTTTGCTCGTACTAATTCATCCACTTCAAGGATGTCTCTAATTAAAAACTCAACCTGTAGTTCTTTGTTCTTCTTCTCCACACTTCATCCTACTGCATGGTTCGGTAGATCCTGCGGTGTATTTCGCGTTAAAAATTATTTTATTCTAGTGTATTTCCATCAGATTTGATTCAATGTTTCTGTAGACTAAGAGTAGTCTGATAAGTGTCTTGTAGAGGGTAGCCTTTGTCCTCCAGCATCAGAATTGAGGAGAGTCAATGTTTCTGTAGACTAAGACTAGTCTGATTAGTGTCTTGTAGAGGGTAGCCTTTGTAGCAGACAGGATATCATTTGAGACCAGAGTCCGAAGTAACATTTATCTGCAGGTACATACTTTCCCTCTTTACTGGTTGTGTAGACACCGGTAATTAATGAACCAAGTGACTATTTGAATTCCTTAACAGATTCAAGCGTATAGGAATCAACAAAAAAATGTGAATCTGGGTACACTATTTCAACGTAGCAAGCCGTGAATTCTTTTTCTCTGATATACCTACAGGCCTATACATTTAACTGTTTTGGCGAATGCTTAGATAAGCTTTCTTGGGGGCTTGCGGAGAGCGTACAATGACATCAATATCATCAGCATACGCCAGTAGTTGTAGTTGTAACTGTGCAGTTAAGGTACTATGATCCGTTCGTTTTTGGGTCGGCCAAGCTCACAGATTAGCACCCATCTGGTAGCCTCTACGCAGAAGTTTCGAGCCTTATTGGACTCTTATGCATCCTGCAACTGAGTGTGCAGGGGTCCAGTTTTTCCCGGGAATCGTTTCTTTGGGCGCGTCTTAACGATTTGCGCGCCGCGAGGCATCAGATAATCGACTGTGCATTCCGACTGATAACCGGGAAAGTCTGGAAACGGCTGTGTTTCCTATAGAGCTAATGGGCCCTTGTTGAGTTGGCCACGAAGACCCATTTGTTCGGGGTCGGTCACACACTAACGGGTCAACACCCATCCGGCGGCCTCCATGTATGAAGTGCGAGCCCGGTTAGGACTCTGGCTTGAGGGCTAGTTTCCCCTATGAGTCAATCTTCTGGCGCTCCTGGACGGTTTGCGCACCGTGCGGCGTAATCCAATCGATTGTGCATTCTGACCAACGGTTGGGGGAGTCTGGAAACAGTACTATTTCCTATAGAGCGGGGGTAGTTGTTGACCTTACGGCGACTACTCTTGAAACGACCATCGGCTACTCGATTCCGGGTGAAGAGCCGGGCAAAGGATGCCGTGGTCCCCAATAGATTCGGTTGACACCGTTTCACCGCTACGTAAGGAAGAGGACCGCGCAAGCGACTTTGAACTCGTAACCAGTCGGGAGACCGGAGTAATCTGGTTGCAACTAGAAATAAGGGCGCGAGTGTCAGCCCGCTGGGTAACATACCTGGCTATCTCGCGGATAAGGCGTTGGCCTCTTACGGGCATGTGGCGGAGCTTGACGGTGGACTGGTTTGTCTTAAGTTCTCTGCGCTCACTTCACGGAAGACACAACGATCAAATTTCGTTAAAACTTCCTGAGGTGACGGGTTCGCCCGTTGTAGTTGACAGCTCTAGTTGTTTTTCAGTCACTCTTAAAACAACCAATTGGCCACCGGTCCTGCCTCAGAGACGGGAAAAGGACGCCATGGTCCGCGTTAAATTCTAACTAAATTACCGCTCACGTTAGGTAGAGCACTGTGAAAGCGACCTCGAACCCATAACCAGTCAGGATGGGGGGAATAATTCCGGCTATAGCTGCTAGTCAGGGTCAAGGCGGCCCGCTGAGTGCTTCTCAGCATCTCGTGTAAGGCCGTGGTGGATCCGTCCCCAAACATATCGCTATACCTTCCTCCGGGTTCGTCCGTTATAGATGATGAACACTTTCCTGTTATAGATGGTACCGGTAGCAATATGTAATACCAAACTTTCATATTTCCTTCTTAAGTTGTTAAGCCGTCTAGCCAAATTAAAGAGCATTCATATCAATGCATCTCTCTGCCGTAGCCCATTAAAATGTTTAGTCGCACGCTCAGGTGCCGACTAAATTTGCTTGGGCTGTACGAGATAGTTGCTTGCAAAAATTGAAGGGTTTTATAACGTGCATACGCTGTGCAGCGGATACGTACAATACAACCTGTTGATAGCCTCAACAAAATACACACGGGTTCGAGTCATAACAGTAATAGCCGAGTTTACGTAATATTGTCCGTCAGTCAGATAAGAGCAGTAAGACTAAAGAAGACCTTTCTGTAGTCACCAGGGCTGCCACCTTTAACCAGCTGACTACCCGGAGCATATGGCTAGGGGTCTGTGTAGAAGGAGGAGGTACATGATAAATATATAAAATGCACAAAAAACAAAAGATTAGTTAAATATTAATTACATTTTTTGGCTACATTTTTTGTACTACTTTTGATAGTTTTAATAAAAAGTTTTGGCTTATATGTAACATAATAAATAATTATTATTACATTAATTACAAATAAGTTAATTGTATTACAATTAATCTTACGATTAAGTATACTTAGGTTTATTAAAATTACTATTTAAAATTAAAAGAGTACTTTTTGTTACTTATAGCAAATTTATCGTTAGGAAAACGTAATTTCATGTTGTTACTTGTTGTTTCTTACTTGTACTTTCATGTTGTTTCATGGTACTTATGTATATTTGCAATATTGTTCAAGATAATACTGTTTTATTTTTAAATTAAAAGTGTACTTAACCCTTTGCCTGCCAAGATTTTTTATGTAGGTTAGATTGAACTGCCGTAGTACAAAAATATGCCCAATAGTACTTGGGCCCGGCAATGGGACAGAAAAACATATTCACTAAGCCAAGCCCGATTATACTCAGCGTCCGATTGCGTCGAGAATTGTTTCCGGATTCATCATTTATAAATATTTTCTAATTTTGATAATAATTTGTGAATTATCCTTCAGTTTTAGTTCGATATTTTGAGATAAAATATTCGTTTACTAATTTAGTTTTTTATTTCTTTCTATTTTTTGCCGTAATTACAAACATTATACTAACGTTTTGTTTCATTTCAATCATCAGCCTATAAAATACTGCAAGTCAATAACTGCCAAAGTAATTGGCTTTCATATGAAAACACCAAGTCGCCCGAGAACACTCGTAGTTGGCAATAGTGGTACAACGCCAAGCCCGAGATAACTCGGGATTGGCAGTTATAGGGATTTTTCATGTAATTTTGAGTTGTTATTCACGACAGGACCATTTGTATTGTATTTGAATTAACTACTTAATGTATATAATAAATATGAAAAACATACATTTCTAGAATGGTTTACGTCTTCACTTGCACTGTGCAAAATCATCGATCAGTTTTGAAACATAAATTTTTGGGCTTTCTTAGCTTCCTAGGGGAGCTGGATGGCACTTCGATCCTAGATAGAAGTTCTGTTTAGGGCCACAGCCCCGCCCCGGTGCGCCGCACCAGCTGCACCAGCTTAGTTACGCCACTGCTTGATGGGCTTATTGTTAGACATTGAGAAGTTCCTATGCGCACCTAACACCTCCATCATCGCACAAGGTCGATGCTACCATATTACTACCATAGCATCCAAGGACGAAGACTTCTTCCGCCGGGGAATGGTGAAAAGATGGGAGAACTTCATAGCTAGCGATGGATAATACATTGAATGAAATGCACTTTCCAATTTGCTTCGAAATAAATATTCAATATCACAAAAAATCGAAGTTTTCAATTTAAAGACCTAATAATATTGTATGACCGCTGGGGACATATTCTGCCGTCGTAAATGAAAACACAGTAACTTGAAAAAAGACGTTTTGAGAAAAACGCGGTCAAAGTTCAGTTGTTAAATGTTTGTTTTCATGAACAAAGTAAGCAATATAGATTATTTCTTTTAATCTTTAATGTTGAAAAATAGTTAGAACTTCAATTCTGCATACAAATATATATTAAATTAAAATTGTTTAATTATTTAAATTAGATATTGTGTTTTAAATTAGGAAAATAATTTTATATTTTTTTATTTTTAGCTATAACACCGTAACTGAGTGGTTACTGTGTTATAGATAAATTTTACCCATTACTGTGTTCTAACCATGTAAAATAAATGTATATTTTTAAATAAATAAAAAACTGCAGGCACCTTAAACACAGTAATTGAGATACTGTGTTTAATTCGTATATTAATAAATTAACTTTTAACAAAATTTTACCTAAAACCACAGTATCTGAAGAATCTGTGTTGTAACCAAACAAAAATATTTCTTAAATGCTTATAATTTTTAAAAAGGTCACAGTAAATATTAGGTTACTGTATTTTAACTTATAAAATTATACATACTATGTTTTTTATTAAAAATATTGTGTTTTTTTTAAATACTGTGTTTTTATCTAAGGTATCTCGGTAACTATCCATCGACAGACAAACCGAAAAAAGTGCCTTATAGTACTCCAACTCATGATTTTAAAGAATCAAACTTGTAGAAACATAGTAAATGAAGTTACTGTGTTTTCAGTATTTACGAACGCCTCTAGAAACAGTTAAGAAAACCATGGTAATTATTTTATGGTACGATTAGAAATTGGAAATACCTACAAGAATATCTTGGCAGGCCACTGATAAAGGTTACATGACAATTATTTGCCTATTGTTCGCCTCCTTCGCGGGCTTTGATTTAATAGGATCAGTGTTTTCATAAAACACAGACTTAGTAAACGATAATACAATAGTTTTAACAGAAGTTACACCTTAGCCAGTCCCGTTACACCGTAACCAGTGCTTTTTTACTTTCCTGTTTGAAGAAAGTGTTGTGGACGCGCTTCTGTGTGTCTGTCTGTCTGTAAAGATAGCGCCGAAACGCTTCATCCGATTGAGCTGAAATTTGGCATACAGGCATCATTTGGTCATTGCATGAGCTGAAAAGTTGTGGTTGAAAATTGTGGTGGAAATTCGTCCACCCTGGGTTGGCTCCCGACGAGGTAACTTCTCAACGGTCAACAGCAGAGACCCAAAATTTTGTATGCGCATTCATTTATGATAGCAACTTACAAGTTCCACCATGACATGGCTGATGTACCCTGGGTTGGCTTCCGAAGAGGGAACTCCTCAACGGTTAACAGCACAGACTTAAAATTTTGTAAACGCATTCATTTATGATAGCAACTTCCATGTTCCACCATGACATGGCTGATGTACCCTGGGTTGGATTCCGAAGAGGGAACTTCCTAACGGTCAACAGCAGAGACCCAAAATTTTGTGTAAGCATTCAATTATGATAGCAGCTTTCAAGTTTCACCATGACATTGCTGATGTACCTAGACGTTCAAAATATAGGAAAGTCGAAAAATCTAAAAAGACGAAAACGTCGAAAAAGTCGAAAAATTCGGAAAAGTAGTCGGAAAAGTTGAAGTCGAAGTCGATTTCGATTTTCGAGGGTTAAAGGGTGGATCTAGGTTGGGGTTGGGGCGGAGGGTTGTGGCAGAATTTATGATATTAATATTCAGATGAATTAAGTTCCTGGCTCCTTGACAGGAAAGTCTTGGGGTGACACAACCGATTTTTTCGAATATTGCCAGTCATTGTCTGATGTCTAATATATTTAGCTCTGCGAACTAGTCGTTTGAGGAGTACCTTCGGGGCTTCTTGGCAACAATCCAAAGAAGCGCCTTTTACGCTGTCATAAACGGATTTAAAATATTACGTGTAGCTCCTCTCCAACCTAGAATACAGTATGAAATTTAATTATATTATATGAAATTATACTGTACATTAGTGTATAATTCAGCTCATTTAATTTAACGTTTTCTTTGTGACTGTGAAATGAAAGAGGCCTCGCAAAGCTGATGTAGTCGACGTCCACGTTTGGTTTAGCGCCGCCAGTGCATCTGCATACAAGATGATTGAGTCTTCTCTGCTCAGGATGACCGGTCTGAATGGATCTTGGAAATTACATTCAAGCAGCATGTTATATTTGCCATCTTAATTTAATCTATAACACTGCTTATTGCAATAGGTGAGAATGAGACTTGCATCGACACCACAATCGATAGTGTAAGTTAGTCTTCTCTATGGTAAGACACCATTAACATTTCGAAGACTGCACTATCGTCGCCTATCCCGAGTATGGGTTCCGGGCGCTGCTTGGCTGAAACCTTGTGCGTTTTCTCGGTTCGGTTCGTCCGTGTATAATTTTAGCCAAATATGTTGGCGGATTTTGTGGGTCGCGCGGAGAGAAAGTCACCTTCAAACGATAATAAATATACACGTCGGCCGTTGCTAATTAGCCGCCGCAGACGAAAACCTCGCTCTTTGGATGGACTGGTCGAATCGACTCCTGGTACGCTTCTTGCGCGCCGCGACCACTTTCTAGTCCGCAACAGTAAAATGACAATGTCTATAGTATATCTGTCTGGGACCAATCAATTAGACAAAATTAATTTTCGCTGAATTGTTATTATTAACTATCGACAAAACTTTGGTCACTTAGCTCAGTGTTTTTCAATGAGTGAGTCGCGACCCCCTGGGGGGTCGCGAAGAGACTCCCGGGGGGCCGCAGGCTATCTAAAAAAAAATCGAAAACAATGCAGAGTCGTTATTATATAATATGCAAACATTTACAGCTTCGGAAAAGAAGCATATTTATTATGTATTTTTTTGCTATTTCTTTTACAAAACTTTATGTTGATCTAAGATGGAAATAGGTAAGTACAGCTTTGAAAGTAAAAAATGAAACATTTATTTAATGCTCATAGTTACAGCTGTGGAAGAGACTAAATTGTGGAAGAGAATTAAAAGTAAAGTTAGAAACCATATGTTGTTTTTTATAGCCTAAATAAAAAATCTACACTTGAATGTTGGTACTTTCCTGTTATTTTGACTCTACGAAGTGTAGGAACTCCTATCAACTGGTTTGTGAAAAGGGAACCAGGAATAAATCTGACCTACATTTAAATATATTCTCTAAGAGAGCGATTCAGCAAAGTACGATCGTTTTATTATCAAAGCCGGTGTTTCTATAACAAGATTCCAGCACAAGTCAAAAGCCTTGGAAAGAAACAATTTAGGAGTTTGTCAAGTAATTCAATATACAGCATAAGGGGAAATGTTGTTGTTTCATTTTTCATATTAGATTTCTCTGAATTGGGGTAGACTTCGTTGAATCGTGAAAACGTGAACATTGTTTTGTTCCTCCATTTACTAGAATTTAAATTTTATTTTATTGTGGTAGTAAAAAAAGACAGCTGGTTAAATAACTTTTGGCTATAAAATGCACAATATTTGCTATAATTTAACATTTCACTTTATAATTTATTGTGTCTTATTGTACTTGAATTTTTGCTTACAATTCTTTTCACATCAGCATGTTGGTTGACTGGAAGATATTGTTATGTAGCCATAAGTCCGCCATTGTACCTTGTTGTAATCGTGCAATAAAGAGATTTTTTCTATCATTTCATTTCAAATTCCAAGCGTAAAATGAAAATTTTAAATTGCCTGAAAATAATAAAATATACAAAAAAAAATATGAGACACATGACGATCCCCGCCCCCCTAAAAACTATGATAAATCGTAAAGTAAATCTTTAAAGTCTCTTGCTGTAGAAGTCATGTCGACTAGTATATATTTCTTGTGCCACGGCAAAATAAAGATATTTTTTTCATAATTTTTGACTATTTATTTTAAAAAAAAAGTCTTATGTGACGAGTCTGTGCAACCGTCTGTCTATCCATCCGTCCGTTCGCAGCTGGATCTCAGTAACTATAAGTCTTAAAGAAAAATGAATAACGGCAAGTGACGATGGTCTAAAACGGATTCCAGCTTCTTATTGTGTTTTATTTATTTACTTTACAGCGAATTTCTTTAATTTGTAAAATATTGTTCAAAAACGTTTTTGTAAGGGTGGCCATTTTCGAACGCATATGCAGACTGCTTCCGGTTTAAAACGTTAGTCGTATTTACGGTACCGAAATGCTTTAGTAACAAAAACGTGAGTTTCATAACACCAAGAGGAGCGATCGCGATAGCGATTGTTTTGCAAGAGTGTAGGTCTGATGAATGCATGATTCACCCAGCGACGGGTGACTTTATTATTGATTGGAAGCTTGCGTGCTTCATTACCACATAAATATAAAATGCTACAAAGAAGAATAAGTTTCGAATCCGATTCCGAAATTCCAAAAGTCTCTTTCGGGTATGTCAAAAGGTTAGGTACCCAAACCCGCCTAACTCAAGCTTTGGAACGTATACGATATGTACTAGTGGGGGAACATTATAATGATATGTACTAGTGGGGGGCGGTGTCGAATACAACGGGCTAATCCATTACCCCAGGCTGGTATAACGATATAGATCGTTCTTTCAGCCACGACCATACAAATTTACTGTCGCCTTACGGCGAGGCACCGGGAAAGGTACGCAATGGGAAGCCTCGCCCCCTCACTAAGTTTTGAAAGGATATCTCTGTCTGGAATTAACCATCAGGATACCTTCAACCTCCCGACTGGTCACGGGTTGAAGTCCCTTGCGTGACCTCTACCCGACGATTGTTCAGCGGTGATTAAGATTGAATCTATAGCAGACCAAAGGCATCTTTGCCTGGCTCTGAATAAGGTAGCCTAATGGTCATTTCAAGAGTGATTGACGACAGGTCAACATCCACCTCCGCTGCTTAGGAGACAGTATATTTCCAATCTCCAGACTCATTCAGCAATTAGTCAGAGTGCACATCCGATTGTGTGCACATCCGACACGAGGAGGTTTCTGAATAGGAGCTGAATCGTGAGTTGGGCCGATCCAAGAACAAATTGGACCTTATGGCCCAAGCTGCACGAAACCATTCGCTACCATATATATACTAGTATGCAAATTTTGGTGAGAGAGTAGAATCTCATCACTTGATCTTTCATTTCAGCATTATATGCCCTTCAAAATTATTTTTTTACGCTTTCTATATTTCAAGCAATACGGTTATCATCCCTACTTATACCCTACTAATTTTTAACTAGGCATGGTGGGGTATAATTCCCTTAAATTGCGTAAAGAAATGCTCACCATAACCTACGTTTTTAAACTGGTCCGGTCAACGTTGATAATCCTAGCATGGTAGTGGAGGTTTGTCTCTTCGTTTCGGATAACTATAACCGAGCTCGGTCACATTTGCGGAGCCGTCCTAGCGAACCAACTTAAGTCAATGGAGTGTTCTTACGCGTGCCTTGCGACAAATACATAAATTGCGCTATGTTCGGCAGCGTCAGATCTGGACTTTTTTACAGCGAGCCCACATTGCGCTACCTGTTTATGCTAGAATAAGATCGATTGTTTTTTTTTTTAATGTATTCTGTTACTTTTACTATTTTTAATTCATCTACTTGCATATTTAATGCCTGTTTAAATCATGAGTATGTACTTAAAATAATTATTTTTTAAATATTTATGATATATTACATCTCAACGAATCGGTGTGTACTATAATGTTGATTTGTTAAATAAATAAATAAATCAATAAATAAAAAACGAAATCTCCCTCCATTGGTCTCGTAAAGTTATTTAATGGGTCAATCTCATTTCAGCAGTAAAGTGCAAACAAAAATTGACCGCAAGACAGCAATCAGGCGAAAGATTGCCGGATTCAAAGGGTTTAATTGGAAAGGGGCCATAATGGAGGTGGTAAAAGCCAACCAGCCACAGACGAAATTGTCTGCGCGGCCGCAAAGCGCAAAGCTTTTGAGGTACGACCGGCGAAGGTTTCGTTTCCGCATTGAAGGGCCACGAATCGAATAACGGTACCGCTCTTACAGGGCGCACCATCTAAAGCGGACGGAATCGATCGATCTATTCCAGCGGATTCCAACCTTTCCGACGTCATTACCCCTCGCCACGATCCAATTATTTTTTAGTTATTTTTATTATTCCAATGAACATCCCAGTACCTTTTAGTTAAACTATTTTTAGGCTAATATTATTATTTTTGATTATTTTATTAATTCTCGACTCTTAATTGAATACTTTCTATTACTTATTATTGGAGGTCATTGTTATTAATCTTTATTTTAATATACAGTAGGACCTCGCTTATCCGAGGTAACGTGGACCGAGGGTAACTCGAAAAATCGAAACCTCGGATAACCGAGCTTTCGCAATTGCGAAAAAAATTATCGCGTCAGAGACCGTTATCCGACTGTATCGTCAATCAAGGAAGAAACATACGGTAAAGTTTAAATACATTTATTACATATTTAAATGTAGTCAATTTAATATGTACCTAATACAATTCATACAGACTAATTATAAAATACAGTACTAATAAAATTAGAGCAAATGGTTGACATTGGGGGGTAAAACCATGGCCTGGCTGTGGCCTTTTTGACCTCGGTTAACCCGAAACTCGGTTTATCGGGGCTCGAATAGCCGCGGCCGTATATAGCATATCCTTCCACAAATACCGAAAAACAACGTCACCGGAGAAGGTTGCATGATTGCTATTTTTCTGTGTACATACAGCGAAGTAAAACAGTTTATACTTGACGCCGAAAGCGTGTAGATAGTAGCTGCCTCCACTTTCTAAAATACTTTTGATGTTTGAATGCACTATCATTGTCCCTTGCGGTTATATTGACACTCCTCTTATTAGAGTGTGTTAGTATTTTTTTGTGACTAATCGTTATTTCTTAAATGACTAACACACACGTATATTATGGTAATATGATTGTCTTTTTAAGACGATCTTAAACATTGGCATTTGTGCTACGATCCGTTAGGGTGTCCCATCGCATTAACCGAAATATTGGACGCAACGGCACGCAACAACGTGTCACGCTAACCACCTTCCTTCAACACTGTATGCTGCTGAAGGAAGCGTCTGCGCAACGTAAGACGGCTGCTATACATTCCTAATATTATAACCAATCAAATGGCACCGCATACGTAACTCCGAGCGGCACCTCGACGCAAATTTCAGGCCACAATATGGCTAAGCGTATGCTACGATGCAGGTGACGCAGCGCAACATAGTACATATTTTGCAAGGCAGTTGAATCAGACATAGACCGCGAACGCATGCTGCGACGCAGATAAACGACACAGACACATTCATTCGCGCCCTAGCTAGTACAAAGAATATACAGTATTCGAGTTTGGCGAGAAAAATGGGTTGAGAGTCAAGAGTCTCATTATGAAATTAATGAATTGTTGCTACTTTACAGTTTGTCAAAGTGTAGAAAAACTATTTTAAAAAGTGATTATCTGAAAAAACGCTTTACTTGTGGAGAATTTTTACTCTCGAGAGAGTTATCTGACAAACAATTCAAGAATTTTATCAAATGTTCTCGCATTTTTGTGGCAAAATTATAATATTTAAATAAAACACGTTTCTACGTGTTCGCGTCGCGCAGAAATATGTGCCGACACTACAACAGGATAAACACATGTCTGCGTTTCAAGTGCCTGCGCCGCAGCATACGCACCTCTCATCGTGTTCACGCATTACAAAATCTGCTCTGCCCTGTGTTACTCGGAACTGCGTCATCTGCGTCTCAGCATACGCTTAGCCTTACGCAGCGGCATCAGTTAAGCAACGTGCGAACACATTTCCAACCCCGCGCATACCGCATGTAGCTGAGGCACTGCGGATTTTTTTCGCCCCTTGTATGATTCTTGCTGACGTAATGAACGGAATCCGACAGACAAATCCACGCCGTTCCGTAAATAACAACCCGTAGGTTTACTTCGACACCTTTACAAAATGGTTACACTAACCACCCGGATGCTGTGCGAGTCCAGTGAGTTGCGTGTGTTAGAGTGCATGAGTGCAATGCGAGTGCCAAAGTGTGCGAATGCATTGTCACACTCTCTTAGTATGCGTGTGACAGGCGAGAGGCTTTCAAATGGCGTTTCTTTGCCATCTTCAGCCATGCATTATGCATAACTGTTAAGGTGTTCCACAACATTTTTTTGCGCTTTCTCATACGTTCCCATAACTTCTTACTACCTTTAGAATCGTTCAGGAAATAACAAAAATATATTGGGTCCTTACCTATATAATTGCTGGTTTTTTCATATTGGCCATTTTGAACTTAGATAATTTGGGTTTGAATCGGAATTTCAAATTTAAATAAATTTTAATTTAAGGCCTGTTAATCTTTTTTGTTTTTGCTCAAATATATTCGTTTGTGCAACCACGGTAAAGTTGAACATTTTGCATTATGTCCAAATTAGTAGATCAACGTATATGTTCAAATGCGTAGCTTCTTGCAGTCTGGCTATACAGTTACAGTAAATGTGTACTGTAAAGAACTGCAAACAATAATGGAGAAGTTTGTGATTAAATTACTGGGCCTGGTCAATCGCTCATAGCCAGTGCTTCCGCATAACAACGTATAACCACAGATTTCAATGCAAATAGTCAGCCACCGTATTTGCCAAATCTTGCTCCAATGGAGTTCAGAATTTAGATAACTTTTTACAAGGCAAAAAAAACAACTTTGAAGAGTCAGTGAAAAACGCCTTCAAAGCATTCCTTGGTTCCTGTCCACGAGAGTTTTACAGCAGAGAAATTCCCCAACTCCCATTAAAATGACAAATCTCCATAGATAATGGGGTCAATATTTTTACCCTTCGAGTAGCGGCATAATTCCATGCCAGACCGCAGCAATTTATTGGAATTTCTTGCAATATCGCCGCGCTCGACAAAAAGTACTATAACTATGGAATTACTAAAGCAATCATAAAAATAATAACTGTGCAATGATTGCATTGAAATTTTGTATATAGAATATTGAAATGTCATTTTGTAAAACAGTTAGATAATTATGAATAAATATGAGAAAGCCGAAAAAGTGATAAAAACTCGGCATTTCTAACTTGTACTTGTCTTACGGAAAAATACGGAATCCAATTTAAATATTGCAAATACTATCGGGATGTTTATTAGATTCTCTATCAAAAGTAATATTTTGTTTTGCTTATTTAAGTACAAAAATATTTAGATATTAGCTCATAAAAACCATTAAAAATTTTGATGATTTCTCGAAAAAAAAAAATTGATGATGTTTGACAATGAAATTTTACCAGAAACATCCGCGAAAGGACTCGTGAAATTATTCTAGCGGCCGGCTATGTATCTATGGTAATAATGAGGTATTTGGTATGGATTTTAGGATGCGTTCGAATCGAATTAGCGTTCGAAATAATATTACTGTGCGCTCCGGGAGCAAGCCGCCAATATCGGTTGTTACGTAGTCAACGGTGTTCTGATGTGCAACAAAATTTGGTCGTTACGTAGCCAAAGGGTCAAATATTTATTTTTCATAGAAAGATTTTTCTCTTAAATTTCCTTTAAAGAACAGCATCTTAATAGGTAAGGACCCAATATATGGTATATGGCTTGCCAGACATTATAACTTTGCCAGACGTTTTAAAGCCTGTGGCTCCGGAGTTCTTCAGCGGCAAGAAGAATAGTGAAGTCGATTCTGTCACCTACGGCTACCAACATTCCTCTATGTCGCTGGGGGAGGATTGTTTTGGGCGGGAAAATACACTTTGACTTTAAGTATTTTTAAAATTATGCTTAATGTGAAAATGTGAAAATAAATAATAATAATGTATAGTTTGATTGTGAATATTTGGTTGAAAGAAAGAATGTATGGGGTAATTTGTCTCTCCCTGTGTGTATGAGTGTGTGTGAGTGTAAATAGTAATTAAAATTTAAAAAGCTGTTAAGAGGAGAGCCTGGTTTAGAAGGCCATAAAAACATGTTTTTTTTAAAACTTAAAGTTGAAATCTGACCATGAATTATATCGGAGTGATTAACATTTGAAAAATAGAAATAATTTTTGAAATAGTAAAATAATATTTTTAGATATTGGATTGCAAATGTTTCTACCGCTGCAGAAATGACGGTATCTGTTTGCGCCGGTTATAGAGAGCGTAATTTTGCCTGAAACAAGAAAAGTAAACTAAGATATTAATTTCTACATGTGTATTTTCTAGATAAACTAACAAAAAATACTAAAACTCAATGTAGTTATGATTTATCAAGTATTTAGAGAAATAAAATCGATTGTCACCCCAAAATTGTGTGTTTAGCTAGTAAAAAAATATATTTAAACATCTTTTTCTGTTTTTTTTTTTTAAATTCATGTAGAAGAGGATTTAATAAACACGATCCGTCAAGCAGTTTTTTTATCACCAGCGCAGAACAGAAAAATATGATTGTGGTAAAATTGCGTTTAAAGTTTTCTTTAAAGAACAGTAGTAAGATTTTTACACTTACAGCAATCTGCAACTATCAGCGATTTCAGAGGTATAAGATTCATGAATAGATTTCAACTTTAAGCTAAAAAAAAAACATTAAAAACATGTTGTTTTTGCTGTCTAAATCAGGCTCCCCTCTGGTTAGATATACAGGCCTTGGCCATGGCAAGCTCCAAGCACACAAATATGTCCCAAACTACACATTTCAGGAGTGTTCTCTGGGAAGGCCATTACCACCACTGTTTAATTTAAATTAATTTAATTCGTAATTCACAAAACTACACAGTTAAATGGACAACATGTACAACTAGAGCTGTCGACTACAACCCAGGAAGTTTTAACATTTGATCGTTCTGCCTCCTGTGAGGTGAGCGCAGAAGACTTAGGTCAAAACAGTCCATCGTCAAGCTCCGCCACATGGACGTAAGAGGCCAACGCCTTGCCGCGAGATAGCCAGGTATGTCACCCAGTGGGCCGACACTCGCGCCCTAGTACCAGTTGCAACCAGATTACTCCGGCCTCTCGACTGGTTACGAGTTCGAGGTCGCTTGCGCGGTCCTCTCCCTTACGTAGCGGTGAAACGGTGTCTACCGAATCTATCGCGTACCACGGCATCCTTTGACCGGCTGTTCCCTTGCGTAGCTGTGAAACGGTGTCTACCGAATCTATCGCGGACCACGGCATCCTTTGCCCGGCTGTTCACCCGAAATCGGGTAGCCGATGGTCGTTTCAAGAGCGGTCGCCGTAAGGTGAACAACTACCCCCGCTCTATAAGAGACAGTACTGTTTCCAGACTCCCCCGACTGTTAAGCACAATCGAGTGGATGACGCCGCACGGTGGCAAACCGTCCAGGAGCGCCAGAAGATTGACTCCTGGAGAAAACCTCAGGCAAGAGTCCTGCCCGGGCTCGCACTTCATGCGTGGAGGCCGCCGAATGGGTGTTGACCCGTGAGTGTGACCGACCCTGAACAATTGGGTCTTCGTGGCCAGCTCCAACAGGGCCCATTAGCGGACAACATGTACAATTAAAGATTCATGGACAAATCTTCAGTATGAAAAAACTGATAACCCTTTATGCTAAAGCTGTTGCCAGTGATTATAATTTAATCCCCCCTAACTAGGTTATACCCTGTCCCGAGGCGGACATTCAAATTTGTATAAATATGTGTGTAACCTGTATAGAATCTAAGTAAAGAAAAAACATAATAGATTTGATAGAATCTATAGAGTAATATTATTATAATAATACTTATTAGCTGGAAAATACAAGTAAAATTGAACAGATATTATTTTATACATAATAAATTAAAATTATGTATAAATAGATGGTATTTAAATAATCATGAATACTAAAGGAATACTGTGAAGCAATAACTGAAGTAGTAGGTACTACTCGTATCACGACGAGTCATACTATAGTAGAAGTACGGCGATCGGCAACACGTCGGCTACGACAGGCTGGTTGCTCGCTAACTTCATTTCGGTCGCTCCTGAAAAAAATAAAAAAATATTACTGTTAACATGTTATTCAATATATTGTGTTCTTCTTATCTAGGCAAGTATGTTTATTTTCTCTAGACATTTCATGTTATTTTTACTATAGGTTCGAGGTCGCTTGCGCGGTCCTCTCCCTTACGTAGCGGTGAAACGGTGTCTACCGAATCTATCGCGTACCACGGCATCCTTTGACCGGCTGTTCACCCGGTATCGGGAAGCCGATTGGTCGTTTCAAAAGCAGTTGCCGTAAGGTTAACAACTACTCCCGTTCTATAGGAGACAGTACTGTTTCCAAACTCTCCCGTCTGTCGGTCGGAATGCCCAATCGATTGGCTGACGCCGCACGTTGCGCAAACCGTTAAGGAGCTCCCTAAGGTTGACTCCTAGGGGAAACTGACCCGCAGGCCAGGGTCCTACCCTGGCTCGCACTTATACGTGGAGGCCGCCGAATGGGTGTTAACCCGTGAGTTTGAACGACCCTTAACGTATGGGTCTTAGTGTCCTAGCTGCAACAGGGTCCATTAGCTCCCAGAGACAGACAGACAGATATACCAACATCTATTTATATCCGCTGGAATGCTAATACCACCGATCTGTGTTTTTTTCCGTTGCGACAACTCACGGGCGGCTGATCACCGTTTTTATGCAATAATGTAATTATATGCGAAATCAGTCGCCTTCATTAAAAAAGCCGCCATTATATGATAAATTACCATGCGTGCACTAACACCTCCTACAAAGAAATTTCCGAGGGTTATAAACATGCCGTCGTAAGTTTTATTCCCATGGCTAGCTTTCTAAAAGGTTAAATGTGTATAGAAAGCGTGTTTAGAGCGCTGTGATACCGCGAAAGTCACCATATTGAACATAATAATATAAGATCAAATGATTCTTGACACTATGAGTGCCATATAGCCGTTGCGTATGGTAAAAGAATACTGGTTGCCAAATTGAAGTACGGCGTTGAACAACCTAATACGCTATAATTATATAATCAATTATCTAACACGGTTGACGCGCTCCTCACTTCCCCATTAGCAAGCTCGCCGACTCGCCAAAAAAATGCCATGTTTTAAGCTTTCATTGCACCGCTGCTAATGTGCATGTTTTTTGGCTGTTTGCGTACATGTGTAAATGTTTGGCGGAGCAATTTTGAAATGGCAGCTAATTGCAGACGCGGTAGAGAGTCAATGCACCGCCGAATCTTGCCCAAAACCGCCGATAATTAGCCGTGAGTGCACCGGCCACTTTTCGTTGCTTTTATTCTTCTTCATTATTATATACTCTTGCAAGTTAGTCACTAACAGCCTTAGAAATAGACGTATTTCATTATTATATACTCTTGCAAGTTAGTCACTAACAGCCTTAGAAATAGACGTATTTTAAATTTAAACAACGCTTATAATGGCTGTTTAAAAAAAGTGAGAAATAATCGTTGTTAAACCAGAGCGTTGACCACCCGTTGAACAGAGCTTGGCAATGTATGGCTCTTAAAATATATTTATTTTATTTATTTATTTTGTTTATTCACTTATTACTTATCAACATAACAGTAAAACCAAGGCATTGGGAAGTAAAATTAATACAGATATTACCGTAACTATACAAATAGAATGACACTTATATTACTAGCCATCATAATGGAATAAATAATTAATAGCTTGCAATTTAAACAAGTGAGGGTTGGCGGTAAAAATATCGAAATCTGGTGCCATCGAGTGAATTTCATTTAAGCGCCGCAAAGCACGCGCCAGCAAGTTCCACCTCGTAAGGTTAGTGCGCGAGAACGACTCCGCGAAAAGATGGTGCGATCGAGCACGAAGATAATTATTTGGTATGAAAAGATCCACCTTGGCTAGTAAGCTAGGGTTATCAGTTTTACCACGAATTAAATTGAAAACATAGGACATGGTCAGCATTTCTCTTCTGAGACAGAGAGAATTATAGCAAATCATGCCTGTGATAAATGCAGTCGGATACAAAAATGGATAATATCCGTACTGCTTGATGTACAAAAATCTAAAAAAACACTTCTGTACCTTTTCCAGCATAAGGGTATAAGTATCTTCATGCGGATTCCAAATAGCTGCATTCCATTCCATGCGACTTCTAACAATCGAGTTGTACAACGTTCGCATAACCCGAATATTATTGAAGTGCTTGGATTGCCGTATCACAAACCCTAGAAGCTTGAAAGAATTTGTAGATATTTGCCTAATGTGTTTCTTGAAGTTTAACTTGGGGTCGAAAAAAACTCCTAAGTCCTTGAGTTCAGTAACTCTGGGAAGCACACATCGCAGCGATGGAGTAATCATACATCAGATGAGCAGGCAAACTTGTGTATGTAATCACTCAACATTTGTTAATATTGAAGTGAAGGTTACGAGCTTGGCTCCATGCATAAACTGCATCAATATCACGCTGGAAGAGCTCGCAGGCCTCAGTATTTCCAGTTGATAAAAACAATTTGACGTCATCAGCAAACATTAGACAACGTGCAGATGTGACTACTTTGCTCAGATTTATTAACATATAAGTTGAATGCTGTTAGCCACCAGATGGGCCTAGTTCAAAAGCATTTTAGGATAGTAAAATATATAGATTATATTTAAAAATATATAGATTCAAAAATAAAAACATACATAAATCCAAAAAAAAAACAAAGATTTTTTATTTTAGAATCTATATAAATAAAAATGAAATGCTGTTCGCTGGTAATCGCATATGTCGAATGGCTGATTCGACTAGGCTATTTTTTTAAATGGTCGTAAAAGCCCAAATAAGGTCTTAACTGAAATGAAAACTGGAAAATTTGCTGAAAAATTGGAAAATTTGGGAGAAACTGAGAGTGCTTTTTTTCTACTCACGGTTCGAACGATAGTTTTCCGTCTATCACTCGGAAACGGGTGGCCAATGAGTCGTTTGAAGAGTAGCTGATATAATGGCTAATCCCCCCCCCTCCGCTGCTTAGGGTCTTTTCCGGGTTCGAACCTCTATGAGGAGGCTACTGGAAATGGGTTGAACTATGAGTTTAGGAGACCCAAGTCAACGAGCGGGTCTTAGTGGCTCAACTGCACAGGAGCCATTAACTGCCAAACTATTAACTTTCCTGTACTGCCACTGGCAGGAGAAGAAAGGAGGAAAGGAAACGGTAGATTATTATTATTGAATTATTATTCATTGGTTCCTTTGGATTCCATTGCTGAAGAAAAAGCTCACTACTTTCAAGTGAGAATCCCCTCAAATGTCGAATATCGCGCTGACAACCTGGCAGATGTAACTTCGGGGGAGATTGAGAGTATAGAGGCTACGTCACAATGTAATATTTCATTTGCCCCATTAAATAACAATTCAAACTTTCCCGCCGCTGTCATGTTGCCACTGCATAAAAATATCGAGTCATATTTAGGATATATATGCTGTAAACACCAGACGCGTGAGCGCCTTGTTCGCTCGACCGACAGGTTATACCGCGCGTACTACACTCGGTGCGCCACCGTGTGTAGTACGGCGAGTGCAGAAAAGGATTATTCTAAATTGAACAAAATATTAACTGGACCCGTACCCCCCCCCCCCCAAACACACCCTAAAACCCACACACACACACCTAAGATCCACACACCCCCTAAAAGAGAATCATCGATTCGTTATTGTTGCTCAAGGCTCTTCCGGAATAGACAGAATCACGGTATGATAACGAAGAATGTTTCGGAATATCCGCTTGTTCGCAGCATGTGGTACCTCTGTTTTTGCTATGAATTGCTGCTAATTGAAATGTGAGGGGTTAGCCTCACAATTTCAATGGATTGTTTACTTCCATTTGAAGGAAATATCCCACCATTCTTTGATGGAGCACGTGTGTTGTCGGCAAGCGCGACACGAAGGGAAAATGGGTGTCTTCACAGAGTGCCCCATTTAGGTGAAATTAAATAGGAACGTTTTTCATACATGCGTGTTTCTTTTAGGGTGTTCTGGGGGAAAAGGATTTTCTGTGGGCCAAATCCAATGAAAACAAACGTAGCCCACACTCTGAGATTGGTTTTTTTAATGGTATCTGGTCTTAATTTTTTTCTTTCAGTATTTGTTTTTGGTATTATTTTTTTTTAAATTAGTTTCCGTCTTTGCTATAAAAGAGGCGGTGGCGTCCATAATATAAATTCTTTTTTTTGGTTTTAGTGATTCTGCCGTGTTTCTTTAAAACACGTTTATATAATATAACGTTAGGTTATCCGCTATGTGAAGTAACCGTCCTTATGCAGAAGTGTAAGGGGCCAGGCCACCCCTTGAAAAAAAATCCTTACCATCCCTAACCTACTGTATGACGCGATCGTGCAGATAACACCGTCGCTGTGAAAACATTTATGCAAATAATCGGGATAGAGTTAATATAAATTATCGCTGAAACTGGTGCGTGCATTTTTAGCGGGGGAACGAACCGCGTTCGCAGATTCACACGCTTGCGAATCGGTTTACACATACGTATACAAGAACTCGAAAATGCAAGAGTACAAATATTTGCTATTGCATGAATACTCGTCTTTTCTGCTGCAGCGGCTGATGAGAGAGTCTTATTTTGGAGACGAATACTTAGGGTAGCGTTGTTGGTGACTATACTAGAGGACAGATTTCACAAGAATTATATTTAATAAAGTATAGCAAACATTGGAAATATAGCGGTTTCTCGGCTTGTGTTAGGGTTTTATAAAAAATATGACTTTATCATTTAGGTAACTTCAAACTAATTGCAAAAGGCGTACAAATGCGGCAGTATGCCCTAAACACGACAATTAAGCGAGAGCTGATCTTTTATTCTTGGTAATAACGAAATTTACAAGACTAAGTATATATTAAATGTTTTTGTGGGTATATACCTACTAGGAATATAGACTTTATTTTCAAACATACATAGTTATGGTAAAATGTCTACCGTGTTCATCTCGATATCACAAAGTATTATGTAGAATAGTCGTTTAAAGAATTTGAAATGATCAACATTTAAAATATGGAAATTCGGACGTCTCAAACATTCGTTGGTCAATTAAGCCATATATGAAAGGTACACTATGTTTATTTTGGTTCTAGAAATACTCTAATGATCGATATTAAGAATAATATTGGTACGTTACCTAGTTTTTCGGTGGCACAAAGTATTATCGGAGGGCTGAGAAGCAATGGAAAACGAACGAGAGGAAGGTATTCATCATCAAACACTGAGTATGGAGTTGGTACTGAGTAATAGTTTAACCTTTCATCAGATTTTATTCAATAATTGGGCACGAGAAAGGTTGTGCAAGTCAAGATGGTGCCAAAAAACCTCACGATTAAATAAGAAAAACGAGATTCTCGTAGTTTTTCAACCCTCCCCCCCCCCCCCCATTCGGTGATCTAAGTCCTTGTGACTTTTGTTTATTCCTCACGATCAAAACCAATTTGGAGGAACGTCCTTTTGGTAATGTTGATAACATTCAAAGGAGCGTAACCGAGGAGCTGAAGGCAATTCCAGTTAAAGCCTTTCAGTATTGTTACGAAGAATCCCTTTAAGAATTCCTTCTGGAAACAACGCTTCCACCGATATATAGCTGCCCAAAGGAACTATTTAAAACTTACTTTAAAATGATGTAAAATACATTAAACCTATTGCAATGAAATCAGTCTAATTACTTTTCTGTGGCATTTCATAAGAATATGTAATTGATTTTTATAAAAAACTTGCCGATAACTTTTCTTGTTACCATAGAACAGTTTCCACATTTGTACCACCAGCACCATTGTATATTTATGGAAAATACTTTAAGTTAGCTTTTTACCTTAATTGTGATTTTAGGCGTTCAAGCCACATAACAGATAACTATTCAATCATTATAGCTATAATAGAGTTTAAAATTAATTTCGTCATAAATGTAATAATAAATAAAACAAAATTCTATATTTGCACCTTCTTCGTCAGGTTTCAGAGCCTCGAAGAGTATATCGCATATCTAGAATGCAATGTTATTCATAATAACATCCCCCATTCCACGTGGGCTTATCTTTAATTTCCGTTCCATTAAATATTTTAAAAATCTGCATTTTTAAAAACTTATTTCATTTTATTCTGTTCATTATTTTATTCTGTTTATTTGAAACAAACTGTTACAATATGTGCTTATACCAAAATTCCTTATACGAGTATTGCATAATCATAAATTATGTTTGAAAAAGTTAAACTAATCAAAATTACCGAACAAATTAAAATTGAATTTTAGAAAAAGAAGTTATAAATGTAATTATATTGTTAAGAAATATAAATTAAAAGGTAAAACCCTAAACCTAAAAAGACGCATAAAACCGTGTAGATTCCGGGTTGACCTCATCATCATCAACACGTATTGTTAGTGCGTGTGTTTGCTCGTCTTTGCTCGTTCGATTAAATATAAATATTTATGCATTTTTTAAAAATATTTAATTTTGTTTTATTCATTTAAGAAACAAACAGTTACAATATTGCTTATACCAAAATTTGTTATACGAGTATTACATGTGACAATAACCATAATTTATGTTTGCACAAGTTAAACTAATCAACATTACCGAAAAAATTAATATTAAATGTTATATAAAGAAGTTATGTCTGTAATTATATTGTTGAGAAATATAAATTAAAGGTTAAAACCCTAAACCTAAAAAGATTTATAAAACCGTGAGATTCCGGGTCCAACTCATCATCATCATCATCATGTGTGTGTGTGTGTGTGAGAAAGAGATAGGGAGAGAGAGAGTAAGAGTGTGTGTATGAGGGTGTGTGGATATGTGTCTGTGTGAGTGTGTGCAGTCTCATAGAATATTGCCTAAAAATTGCGTGCATGCGGTCATTGACCCCGGGGCAGAACGCGGGAGAAAAGGAGAGCATGCGCTCTTGCAAAAAAACTATTGCGGGATGTGTGTATGTATGGAGTCGACCAACCGGACTAGCATACATGCATCACGTGACCAGTCATGCCGCTTTTGAAGAACACTGAACAGTACTTTCCTAATAATTGGTTATCTTGCTCCCCAAATACGAGGGCTGATAGATAAGTATCACTTTAATCAGCAGAATTGACGAAGTCAATGATTTGGGAGTTATATTCGATACGCAGCTGAATTTTTAAACACACATATTAAATATGAAACGTCCATAGCCGCTTTAAAACATTGGTTTTCGTCAGGTCTCCGAAGTTAAGCAGCGTTGGGCGTGGTCAGTACTTGGATGGGTGACCGCCTGAGTACTGCCACGTGATGTTATAAAAAGCTGCCTCCCGTAAGACATTAATATAGACCGTTACAGTATTACGTATAAAAAATCTAAATAAAAGATTTGCGACAGAGCAAGTAAAGATATCTGGGAACGACCATAACTGAAAAAATATAGTTTGATGAAATTTTAGAAAAAAAAACCTCAATTTGAACAAGTTTCTAAGCGAATCCCTCGATATCCAGGAACCAGTCTACAAGTTAGACTCAAAAAAGTTGCCTATTGCCTTGGACATTAAGGCTTTAAACTGTTTTTGAAAACTTTCAGGCACGATTACTCCTACAGTGTAAACGGTGAATGTCATTTATTTTAATTTCATTAAATTGACTGGTTAATTCTCTAGCGTCGAGCTTAGCCACATTTTTTATTTAGGCCCTAAAATTATTACAATCAATTAAAACGTGAGAGCGCTCTGGGAGTTACGCTAAATATACTTTGCTATTAGCACCCTTTAACCACCACTGCAGCGAAAAATAGATATTCTGAGCTAGCGCTGCGATAGATAATTTAGTATGCGCCCGGACGCCGGCGCGAGCCCAGTGGAATCTGTGGCTGACGCTTCGTCAACGCTGGATTTTTATTGGTCAAACCCTACAAAATTGACCACGCCTATTTTTTCGCGTGTCCGCCCATTTCGGATATTTTCCTAAGGTCTCATGTCGCCTTAACGTCAATGTAATTCTTTTGCATACAAAACTTTACGTAGTACCTATATTTGGTCATCTGGCATGTAAATACCGTCAAATACACCCTGAAAATGGAGAGCATCCAAAGTTTTTTTTTTTAATTTTTAGTTTCTTTCAGCAATTTGGATTCTATTAATTCGCTTTACCCATCTAATTTGCTTTAGGTATAATAGGCTACAATTTGCCTCATGTTGATATTGCAATCGTAATATCATGAAAGGTAATGTATACTAGCCACAAATATTTAAAATTTAGCCATGTACGCGCCGGTGAACTATACAGCTATACACAATCTCTTACTGTTTAGAAAACCACAAGCACATCGCGGCATCGAACACATTTTATAAAACTCATATGCCGGTTGGTTGCATGATCCAAATATTGAACAGTCTGCCATTTAAAACTGTTAGTTTTAGCAGTTACATACATATCTGTTGCAGTTGAAAAAAGAGCTGCCTCTTCTATTAAACATGGATAAGTGATAGATAAGGTACAGGGTAAGTTTGTAATTATTGGCATCCTTGTAGTTGGTGAATCAGTACGACGTAAAAAGCAACTTGTTTAAAAAAAATAAAAAAAAACTTTTGTTTTTTTTTGCAATTTTGTAATTTTTATATATTAAAGACAAGTTTGGGAAGCGTTAAGCGCGCGGCGCCATCTATCAATATTGTTTATTACGATATTTTACCTACCACTAGATAGCGCACCGTACTCTTTATCGCTTTTTATACTATTTATTAAAAAAGATTAATTTCAAAATTACAAAATTAAAAATTTATAAAAAATAGTTTTGTTTTGTTTTTCCCTAAAAATTCTATCATAAGTTGCTTAGTTCGTCGAACGGATTCCCCCTCTACAAGGATGTTACTAATTAAAAACTCAACCTGTATACATAGAACAGCGGTTCTCAACGTTTTTGAGGCCATTACCGATTACCGAGTTGGACATTCCCTCAAAATTCCCTCAAAAAAGTATAGTTTAAAAAACAAATTATCTAAAGCATTTTTTCTTCGCTTACCTGCTTTTGTTTTCATTGTCACCATTGTCGAAAATCCTTTTTAACACCTGTAAGTTGTAGCATATGGGATCAGAATTTTTCGATAATATTAATACTCACGAGCAATCTTTTGCAAAAAAGTTACTAGTAATGTGTTTTCGAAATTATATTATTTTCTGCGGTTTATTTTGCTGTTAAATTTTAATTATATTAGTAAAATTATGTTTACCTACCTAATTTATCTTTTTGGAACCAAACCTAATTGATTTTGTACTATTATTATAATACTAGCTGCGCCCAGCGGTTTCACCCGGGTGGTGATGGAAAATTGTGATAATGATGATAGAAAACCATATATCGTTATAAATTATAGCCTATGTGTTATTCTGATGTGTAAGCTATATTATTGTAAAGTTTTATCAAAATCCATTCAGTAGTTTTTGCGTGAAAGAGTAACAAACATCCATACATACATACAAACTTTCGCGTTTATAATATTAGTATGATACTTTTTTTTAATTTGTTGTTTAATCAATATATCTATGCAATCCGTTGTAAGAAAAAAATTGTACGCCTAAAAGGCAGGTTGTGAAGCACTGAATAATTGTAAACCTCTATGTTACTGACCCACAATCACAATAAAATAAATTGAATTTGCGCTTGCACTTCAATTTCAGTATCTGGAAAATTCCTTCATCCACTGAAAAGGGCCTTAGCACCCAAGCATTTACTGAATTGAAATCAATTTTCAGTGTGTTATTTTCGCGAAGTCCAAGGAGTTGTGCTTGGGCTTCAATTTCAGTATCTGGAAATATTCCTTCATCCACTGAAAAGGGCCTTAGCACCAAAGCATTTACTGAATTGAAATCAATTTTCAGTGTGTTATTTTCGCGAAGTCCAAGGAGTTGTGCTTGGGCTTCAATTTCAGTATCTGGAAATATTCCTTCATCCACTGAAAAGGGCCTTAGCACCAAAGCATTTACTGAATTGAAATCAATTTTCAGTGTGTTATTTTCGCGAAGTCCAAGGAGTTGTGCTTGGGCTTCAATTTCAGTATCTGGAAATATTCCTTCATCCACTGAAAAGGGCCTTAGCACCAAAGCATTTACTGAATTGAAATCAATTTTCATTGTGTTATTTTCGCGAAGTCCAAGGAGTTGTGCTTGGGCTTCAATTTCAGTATCTGGAAATATTCCTTCATCCACTGAAAAGGGCCTTAGCACCAAAGCATTTACTGAATTGAAATCAATTTTCAGTGTGTTATTTTCGCGAAGTCCAAGGAGTTGTGCTTGGGCTTCAATTTCAGTATCTGGAAATATTCCTTCATCCACTGAAAAGGGCCTTAGCACCAAAGCATTTACTGAATTGAAATCAATTTTCAGTGTGTTATTTTCGCGAAGTCCAAGGAGTTGTGCTTGGGCTTCAATTTCAGTATCTGGAAATATTCCTTCATCCACTGAAAAGGGCCTTAGCACCCAAGCATTTACTGAATTGAAATCAATTTTCAGTGTGTTATTTTCGCGAAGTCCAAGGAGTTGTGCTTGGGCTTCAATTTCAGTATCTGGAAATATTCCTTCATCCACTGAAAAGGGCCTTAGCACCAAAGCATTTACTGAATTGAAATCAATTTTCAGTGTGTTATTTTCGCGAAGTCCAAGGAGTTGTGCTTGGGCTTCAATTTCAGTATCTGGAAATATTCCTTCATCCACTGAAAAGGGCCTTAGCACTCAAGCATTTACTGAATTGAAATCAATTTTCAGTGTGTTATTTTCGCGAAGTCCAAGGAGTTGTGCTTGGGCTTCAATTTCAGTATCTGGAAATATTCCTTCATCCACTGAAAAGGGCCTTAGCACCCAAGCATTTACTGAATTGAAATCAATTTTCAGTGTGTTATTTTCGCGAAGTCCAAGGAGTTGTGCTTGGGCTTCAATTTCAGTATCTGGAAATATTCCTTCATCCACTGAAAAGGGCCTTAGCACCAAAGCATTTACTGAATTGAAATCAATTTTCAGTGTGTTATTTTCGCGAAGTCCAAGGAGTTGTGCTTGGGCTTCAATTTCAGTATCTGGAAATATTCCTTCATCCACTGAAAAGGGCCTTAGCACCAAAGCATTTACTGAATTGAAATCAATTTTCAGTGTGTTATTTTCGCGAAGTCCAAGGAGTTGTGCTTGGGCTTCAATTTCAGTATCTGGAAATATTCCTTCATCCACTGAAAAGGGCCTTAGCACTCAAGCATTTACTGAATTGAAATCAATTTTCAGTGTGTTATTTTCGCGAAGTCCAAGGAGTTGTGCTTGGGCTTCAATTTCAGTATCTGGAAATATTCCTTCATCCACTGAAAAGGGCCTTAGCACCCAAGCATTTACTGAATTGAAATCAATTTTCAGTGTGTTATTTTCGCGAAGTCCAAGGAGTTGTGCTTGGGCTTCAATTTCAGTATCTGGAAATATTCCTTCATCCACTGAAAAGGGCCTTAGCACCCAAGCATTTACTGAATTGAAATCAATTTTCAGTGTGTTATTTTCGCGAAGTCCAAGGAGTTGTGCTTGGGCTTCAATTTCAGTATCTGGAAATATTCCTTGATCCACTGAAAAGGGCCTTAGCACCAAAGCATTTACTGAATTGAAATCAATTTTCAGTGTGTTATTTTCGCGAAGTCCAAGGAGTTGTGCTTGGGCTTCAATTTCAGTATCTGGAAATATTCCTTCATCCACTGAAAAGGGCCTTAGCACCAAAGCATTTACTGAATTGAAATCAATTTTCAGTGTGTTATTTTCGCGAAGTCCAAGGAGTTGTGCTTGGGCTTCAATTTCAGTATCTGGAAATATTCCTTCATCCACTAAAAAGGGTCTTAGCACCTAAGCATTTACTGAATTGAAATCTATTTTCAGTGTGTTATTTACGCGAAGTCCAAGGATTTCTGCTTGGACTTCAATTTCAATATTCTATGTTTTCAATGTTATTCTATGTTTTTTTCCGCAAAAGTTTTTAAAAACTTACTTTGCCCTACTTAGTGGGGGGAAAGTTCTCAGTTCAGCAAGAAATACCGTCTAAACCGTATGTGAGCCCGGGAAAAAGATGTCTAGAGCAGTGCCTTAGTATTATTGAAACTTTTCTCTTGGTCTTTATTGTTGTCATAATCGGATCAGCGAACACAGACGATTACGATCACTCTCGTAAAGCAAATTGCTATAATCATTTTAGAATTATGAATGTCACGTTTTTGTTGCTTTATAGAAGTTACTAGCTGCGCCCAGCGGTTTCAATTGGTGATGGTGGAATGTGATAATGATGATAGAAAACCATATATCTTTATAAATTATAGCCTATGTGTTATTCTGATGTGTAAGCTATATTATTATCCACATTAACTAATTTCCTATTTTAGTTCAAGAGAAACGCAATCGAGCCATTTGTGTGGTTACAGTATGAAATGAATAAAAGAAAAATATGAATAAAAACCATGTTGACTCTACTCCAGTACTCATTTATGTGAAAGGGCAAAAATGTCACCTCTATATATGGATTCAGACTAGTCTATATTTGTTATTTTAATTACATGTCTAGAGATATACACAGATAATGGATTATTAGAAATCCGATATTTTATAAGAATCCAATAATAACCAGCGGCATGTAAGGTTATCCTATTTGATGAAAGATAAAAGCTTTTACATTGTCAGACATTATCCTCTAAATTTACCGACCTGTAAGAGAAGGGCTGTCACACAAAGCGACACCCTTGCCGGGGAGGGCTTTCGTGTATTTCTGTATATGGTATATTTGGGATAGAATGTTAAAACATTATATATGTATGAAAAGATTCGTCTCACTATGGCTTTACCGTATACAGATTAGTTTTAATTAACAAAAATTCTTAAAGTGGGTGAATCATTACGAGCAGGTAAACAACTTTTAAAAACAAATTGTGGAAAAAAATAAATACTAATATTATATTTTTTATTGGTAAATTTGAACATTATAATGAGTTTAGACATCTAAATAAGTTTGAAGACATTTTGTGCGGTGTTATAATTATCTGCTTTATCAGGATTACCGCTTTATGCGGATAAATGACAACCATTCATTTGACATTCCACTCTGACGTACTGCTCTGTCTCGTTCAAATGAACTATTTCCGATTTTAGTTCATTTTTTTCATGTTCATTTTCTTACTTCAACGAGGTGGATGGAGACAGAAGCCAATCCAACCACCACCCGAGCAGTTATAACGACTATAGTCGTCTTTTCTGCCCTAGCCTAATAGTATATCCAAAGATCAGAGGCTTTTATCCCCATCCAATCCCCCAAGTAGTCATTTATTTATTCGTTTCATAATTATTCTTTCTTTTTTTTACATTTTACATTTACATACACATACATGTATTTACATTACATTTCATTACATAGTTACAATACGTATTATATAAACTAAAATTCAAAAATGTATATATAATAATTAAAAGAAAAGAAAAACAATACATTCATATTTTGGCAGGTGGTAGTGCATAGGCTATAAATTAAGCAGCATTCGCAAACAGCAGCAAGAACGATTTTAGTTCAAGAGAAACGCAATCGAGCCCAATATGCAAATACAAGTTTGACAAACGTTGAGCCTGCTGCGCCATCTAGCGGTAGGTGAACTATCGCGGATAAAAAATATTTGTGATATTTTACCTACCGCTAGATGGCGCCATACCATATCACTAAACGCTTTTTTTTAATAAAATAAAAAACATTTTTTTTTAATATCAAATTTATATCAAAAGTGTGCTTATTTGCTCGTAATGATCCGCCCACTTTAAGGACACCAGTTAGTTGACACTCACCCTGTATAATTATTTTTATTATGTTTACGGTCGGTCGGTCTCGGTGTTTCTAAACTTGGATGATTAGCTGTATATCACAATACTACCTTCATGAATATAGAATCACTTATAAATTTGTGAAAGTCGACCATTCAAGCCTGAAAGAGTAATAGAAAATTGAAAATTTCTAAATGTGCTACTGGAGGCAATTAAGTGTCCAAATGTATGAAATTAAAATACCATCAAGGAAACCACGACAGGAAATAGCTCTTATTGTTTTACACGATTTTCAAGAAAAAAAAATGTAGCCTAGAAAGAAACTATGAGAAGGTTTCGTTTAATTAATTTACATTTTTGGTTTATGAAATTTATTTATTTATTCATTTATTTCTCAGGAAGACTTACAGCGTTGCTTTAAACAATTTTACATACGAGGATGGTAACAATGCATGTAAGGCCGTTCACTTGTTTTCAATGTTTTACACTAAATTATTAGCAATATCATCCTTCTATTTCATACATCATACTTCTATGACATCATATTTTCTAACTTTTTACTGTTACAAAATTTAAAATAAATATATGGTACAATACAATTTTAAAAATCATTATAATATCTACATTTTCCTCCTCGAAACTCCGCTTTGAACTTTCCCGCTTGTGCGCCGCTGTGGCTCTTCTCTATGCAGCATCCAGCAGTAGTCGCCCATCTTATTTGAATTTCACCGTCCTTGGTATCTCCGCTCCATTTCCTTTATGACCTGGTGGAACCCGTCTCCTTGCTCTTCGCTCAGTGCACCAAGAAATTCCGGGAAATATTCCAAATTCGAGTTTAAAAAATGTAGTTTTAAGCACATTTAGCATCCCAAATCTCTAAAACTTGTAACCATTTTTTCAAACAATGTTTTTGGAGTTGGGATCCTTCTTGTTTCCTAAAAACTTTGTTACAACTTATTTAAAGGAAGTCCAGGCTATTTTCTCAATATCTTTCATGACATGTTCAAAGTTTTCGTCCTTCAGAAGCTTACGTATGTCAGGTCCGACATAAACTCTCCCCTTCAACGTTGCTTCGAACAACCCAGGGCACTTGCTTATTAGATACGTGAATGTTTAACCTTTGTTATTTTTTGACAATGCCTTGATAAACTGCTTCATCATACCAAATTTGACGTGCAGTGAGGCTAAAAGTACTTTTTTCGAATCTACCAAGGATTTAAAGTGTACATTTTTCTCTCCAACCTTAAGTGTTCTTTTTGGCCACTCCTTCTGGATCCAGTGCTGAGATTTTGCGCGGCTATGCCATTCACAGGGAAAACAAGGTATTTGGTGTAACCGCCTTGTCCGAGTATCATCACCGGTGGTGAACGGTTTCGTGCAGCTTAAGCCACAAGATCCATTTTGTTCTCGGATCGGATCAACTCACGATTAAGCTCCTATTCAAAAGCCTTCTCGAGTGGAAGGCTACCCCGGGTAAGACTCCCGTGTCTCAGGCCTCAGAGCTGGTGAACCGGTTTCTCCCGGCAGGATTGCATCCCGGCGCGACTGGACGGTTTGCGCACTGGTCGGCGAAGCAAATCGGTTGTGCATTCTGACTAATTGCTGAGGGGGTCTGGAGAATATGGAAATACACTGTTTCCTTAGCAGCGGAGGTGGAAGTTCCGCCTGTTGTCATGCCACTCTTGAAATGACCTTGGGCCACTAGATCCTGTGTGGCATTACCGGTAAAGAACGCTCAGGTCCGCGATAAATTTAAACTGAATTACCGCTGTAATACCACAGGTAGAGGTTGCATAAGCGACTTCGGACCTGTAACCAGTCGGGAGGACGGAGGTAACCTGAAGGTTAATTCCAGACAGAGATATCCTGCCAAAACTGGTAGTTAGGGGGTGAGGCTGCCCGATGGTTACCTTTCCCGGTGCCTCGCCGTACAGCGTTGGACTCTAACGGGTTGCTGGTGAATTAGACAGTAGATTGTCTTGTCCCCAAGTCTTCTACGCTCATCCCATGGCTGAAAGAACGATCTATATCGTTATACCAGCCTGGGGTGACGGGTTCGCCCGTTGTAGTCGACACCGCCATCCTGTCCGAGTATCTTAAATATGAATTTTAGGTCCCCGCAGATGGTCCATTCAATTTCTTTATATTTGAGTTTGTCTAAGAGCAAACTGCTTATGTAACTTATTTATGATTATGTAACTTATGTAGCTTATGTAACTTATAATTAGTTCATAAATAAGTTACATAAGCAGCAAACGCCAACTACGTGATGCGCGCTGTTTTGTACTTCGGTCTAATAAAAATAAATTAAATATGAAATACATAGAATAAAAAAAATTGATTATGAGTTTAAAGAATTAAAAAAAGGCAATTATTAAATTTTAATTTACTGGTTAAATTTTATAGACAGAGATAGTATTGTTGCGGACTGGCAATATAGAATCTTCGGCGGCCATTGATTTTTGATCTTAGGGTGAAATATCGTAAATTTTACGTGCGCAAGTGGTGACAACAAAAAGGTGTTTAAAGACGTATTTGGATGAGGGAAGTATTTGAAACTAATTTAGACGCAGGTCATCAGGCAGATCGTTATTAATAATATCATTTTCCGTTAACTTCCAGACGTAATGGGTTGAATCAAGTGGGTGGCAAAAGTATGATAGCTGAGTATAAATTAAACAAGAATTCGTCTGTGATGGCAAGATTTTTTTAAATTTAAAAATCGACGCATATCTGAAAAAACAAAAAATACCAAAATAGCTGTTTTTTTACTATCAGGCCCTAAATTGGGAGCTATTTTATGCTACGAGGTAACAGCTAAAGAGAGAAAGAATGCCTGATTTCTAAATCAGGCATACTTTTCCGCATACGGCGTACATATCGCCGTTGTCTAAGGTAGACTGTCTACCCTAGACAACGGCGGTTGTAACATCGCCGAAACGTCGGTTTTTGCAAACTTCACGCGGTAAATTCGTTTTCATCTTATTTATAATGTCAAACAACCGCGAGAGTCTTTGATTTAATAGCATTACATAGCTTGTCAAGTACACTGAGAAAAATATAACGCATTTTTAACAAATATTACGTATATAACTCGAACTGTAGTCCACACATATGAATTAACATGACGCGGTTGGAATGACGGTAGTTACGGTGTCGTTATGTTAAACCAAAATGTTATTTCATATTTAATCGCTTCGTCGCGACCTTGGGATCTCGCTTTTGACATGACAGCATGTAAAGTATACGTACGGTTATATTCGGATACATTAATCATGTTGAAGCTACAGTATACTGTTATTTCCGCATTAACCGTACGGAAAATGTTGATACATATAATTGAGTAACGGAGTTTCATCAAAATTTTATGTAATTCAACAAAATTACCATGATAAGAAACTGGTAATGTAAGAATCAATCCAATATTTTTCCCAGTGTACATAGCACGATTGGCGCTGCTACTAATTATAAAGATTTTGAGGTGGCATTGGCCAATAAATGTTAGAATTTAGAGCTACGTTACACCACGACTTCTAGATATTGTGCAATCCACGATAATTACCTTACCAATGAGGCATACTTTTCCCTTTTTAACGCGCTTTTATTAGGTCGACCTGTATGTAACTAACTATAAATGTAACGATGTTTGCTGACGACACTAGTTTAATTGTTGCCGGTAAAGATATGGAAGAATTATTGATTAACGTTAAAATTAATCTATTCAAACTAAATAGTTGGTTTGAGAGCAACAACCTCACACTAAATGCGTCTAAAAGTAACTTCATACATTTTACAAATCATCGAAATCGGAATAAAGGTTCGCCAATAATACTTTCAATAAATAACACTGCTATTCCTCAAACTCATTGTACTAGATTTTTAGGTGTCCATGTCGACGAACTTTTAAAATGGAACTTTCACTGTGAAAACCTCGAAAGTAGGTTAAGTCGGGCATGTTATGCTTTAAGTATTGTAAGAAGGTCGTTGGATGAATTGCAAACAAGAAATGTTTATTTCAGCTATATTGAAGCTATCCTAAGTTATGCCATTACGATCTGGGGAAATTGTTATGCTTGTCATAGGGAACCCATATTTATACTCCAAAAGAGAGCAGTGCGAATAATTGCAAAGGTGAAAAGGGAAGAGTCGTGTCGACCCATTTTTAAAAGGCTAAGAATCCTCAACTTAACCTCACTCTATCTCTTTAAGTTACTAACTGAGTTTTTTAAGAATAAAGAAACACATTATAAAAAGTTTTCAGATACACATACTAAAAATACGAGAAATAAATTAAACATTTTTATACCATGTATTAAACTAAACACAGCAAGGCAAGACACAAAATACTCTGGGCCATATTACTTTAACAGGCTACCAGAAAGTTTAAAAACTATTCAAGTGGAAAGCTTATTCAAAAAGTTACTTAAAGAATTCTTATTAGACAAAGCTTTTTACTCGATCGATGAGTTTGTTAATTTTAAATAATTTTTCAAATTTTTTGGCCATTTTTTAATTATTCTGACTTTTTCTGATTTTAATTTCTTGATTATTTTTATCGATTATTTTAATTTGTGGTTTTAGTAAATAAATTTAGTTAAAAATGATTTAGTTAAAAATGATTTGGATGCCCTAAAAGCAATAATGAAGTAACTGTATGTACGTGGTGATAAATTTAAATATTGTAAAAACGAACTAATATACTGTAATTTAAATGTACCTAAATATTAAGTTTCTACAATCGATTTTTTTGGAAATAAATTGAAATTGAAAAAAAAAAAATTGAAAAAAAAAAATATGTAATGGAATCTAAGGCACCTAATTTAACCATCTTCGAAGGATCGTAGCGTCATGAAAATTGGCAGCTGTATGTAGTTTTGATGACAATACAATAATATGGTACTGTCGAACTGATCTGATGATGGAGTCGGACTATATGAACTGGAACTTCATGATGGAACATCGTATCATAGCTGTGTTTGGACTTGTTAGAAAAGTCTTGGAATGAACTTTGACCACGATTAGGTTTCAAGGTCTGATGATGAAGCCGGAAGATATGCACTGGCATTCCATGATGGAATATCGTTTTGCACTTGTGAGAAAGGTCACGTAATGGACTTTGAACACGATCAGGTTTCAAGGTTATAACAAACCTTTTTTGGTTATTACGTACATCTATAAAAGCGTGATTTCAGTGTTTTTTTCAAAAACTATTAATTTATTATCATCCGTAGCTGTCAGAAAGCAGAACATAGTTTATTAGTATGATAAGCGCTGATCACAATTATAAGGATTTTGAGGCGGCATTGGCAAATAAATGCAAGAATTAAGAACCACGTTTAGATATACTCGTATCTGCAATCCTCGGTAATTACCTTTTCCCACGTTCCTCTTCCTTAGCGCGGCATTTTTCGCGCGGATGGCGAACCATTCCGCCGAAAATTTAATAATGATCTAAGTATACATATAGATGTGCCGTTCCGCCTTCTGCGCTAGGTCGTCGACATTTGCATACCTCTCGGCTGCAATGCGAGAGCTGCATGTTTTACCTTAGCTCATTATTTAGGGTCTTTTTTTGGCAAACTCGTTGCACCGCGACTCGCGCGCCTGTGTTGGTGCTAGCGCGCGCAAGTGTGCTTGTGTGCGTATGCGAAAAGTCATCAAACGTCAGTTGATACGCGGGAGAAGTGTATGCATAGATTTTGAGCCGGTGTGTATGACAGGGTCGAACTGATTTTATATTGATATTATAAATACAAATTTTAAAATATAATTTATTTTGCCATGCTTTAGTAAAATGTTACTAAAGTAGTTAAAGTAACTTAGCGGAATACTAAATCGTAATATTATGTGAAATACTGAATGAGATAATCTAATTTGATTTTTTGGCTATTTATTATAATTCCTTTTTCCATCCATGATTATTACAATTTGATTATTTCACTATTCATTGCAATTCCTATTTATTATTTAACTTTTCGTGGTAATGAAATTAATTTTATTGTATTTTATGATAGGTATTTTACAAATATAATTTGCACTGACAGACTGACAGGAGATTTTTTTAAATTTTATTTTATTTTTCTTAAAAACATACAGCATAAAAAAATACGTATAAGCATAATATATATACCAGTAACAAAGCCAATGATGTTTTAAATTGTTTGCTATATAAGGATTACAAAATATGCTAAACAATACAAAATAAATAAAACCAAAAAGAATTTAAAAGTAACAGTTAAAATCGCTAGGTGCGAGTGTATGGATGTTAGTGTGTGTTTGTGTGATGGAGAGCGTGTATGTGTGAGTGTGTGTATGTGTGTGTTTGTATGTGTGTGTCGTGCGTGTATGTATGTGTGTGTGGGTGTGTGTATCTGTAGTGCGAATGTGCTTGTGAGTGCTTGTGCATGCTAATTCAATCCGATCTGATAATCAGCTTTTCACGTACCTCCTTAACAAAGGATCGACTATTCTGATGGTTAAATATGTCAATATCGTTAAAGCATACATTGTATGCATGCATAACGCGCGGCAATAACGAATTGGAACCATAGTTAGTGTTGAACCTTGGTACGTAAAAAGTTGAGTGAGCACGTGCGAGTCGGGAAGGCGCTCGTATGCTCACCCTACTCAGGAGGTATGAACTGTCCAACCCAGTATGAACAATTTTATGTAGAAACGACATATCTGATACTACTCGCCGGTCCTCTAATGTCTCTAAACCGTAGCGTTGCAGACCTTCAGCGTACGACAAGCCGTTGGAAAATAAGCGGTAATTTAGATGACGTATAAATCGTTTTTGAATACGCTCAATCCTCAGCTTGTATGTAGCATACTGTGGAGACCAAATATTAGAAGCAAATTCAAGCAGGCTGCGTACGTATGCAACATAAACCGTTGTCAAAGAATGAGTGTTTTTAAGAGGTCTACAAACTCTCATAATAAAACCGAGGGTGCTGTAAGCCCTGTTGACGACTGAATCAATGTGCTTATCCATTAAAAGCTTGCGATCTAAGATGACTCCTAGATCACGCACTCGATCTACTTCCAGAATTTCATCATTGCCAATTGTATATTTCAAGTTAATAATATTGACATTTCGCGAAAATGAGATTTTATGGCACTTAGCTACATTTAAAGAAAGTTTACGCTGTTCACAAAAACGAGTGAAACGATTCAGATCTTCCTGGATCAGTTGACAGTCGCCATGGTTCTTCACTCCCATGAAGATTTTTAAATCATCTGCGTAAAGGAGATAGTCGCAGTGATTAAAGCAAGTACCGATGTCGTTAATATAAACATTAAAAAGCAAAGGCCCTAAATGGGATCCCTGTGGAACACCAGACTCAATGCCAAAGAAACTAGATCTATTGACATATCAATGACCTAGTTTTTAGAGTAATGATTAATTTCTACGTATATTGTTTATTGCTTTAAGTTAAGTCGTAATATTATTAGATACTATTTTTAAATTTTTTTTTCTCTTTTAACATATGTAGTTTAAAGTATGCACAAGCCACTATCTTCTTGGTAGGCTTGCCTTAGTGCGGGCCTAGGCCTAGTTAGGCAGCGTTGATCTAAAGAAGGACTGGGCTGCGGTACTCCCTTTTTTGCTACTATTTACAACGGAGCCTCTAATGATTATATGTAATGTACTGTAGTTTTAAAAAATGCGCGTTTCTTTAAATAAATAAAAATAAAAAAAATAAAAATATGTCCATAGAAGAATTTTTAAAAATCCTAAATCTTTTAATATACGTAATTAGTAAAACAGTTAGATTACAAATTGAAAGAGATACGCGCCTTGTTTTAACTTTAAGTTTTACTTTTAAACGAAAATATAGGAAAAAGTACTTAAAAAATTAGATATAATAATATGCCATAATTTAAAGACTTACGCAAAAAGGTTCGTCGCCTATAATGCCGATGATTTCACTTTATGAACATATTTCGTGATGCGACTGATGACAAGCCAAGACAGTTTTTTATACTGTTAGGTGCTATTTTACTTTACCGGCAAAGTATTGTGAACGCGTTAAAAATGTTTTTCTAGATAAGGACGGATATATACAATTTGACCCACTCCCCCCCCCCCCCCCACTCCCTTTCCCACCCCACCGGGACGATTGAGACCATTTCCAGACACTAAAGTCTGTTTCGGCATAGTATACTGTGGTTTCGGCATAAAGGCATCATTTGGTCATGACAAGAGTTGAAAAGATTGTGGTTGAAATCGGTCCACCAGGGGGCGCGCTAGTCATACTTCGATCACGAAATACTGCAGTGAGATACTTGAATTTCGGTACATAGGTAGATGCCTTATTGGACTGAAATCACGTTGTAAAATTTTGGTTGGAATCTCATATAGAAGCGACGCAAATAATATTTCAAATCCGCCATATTTACGAAAAATCTACATCCTATTGGAAATATTCCATTTTAATACCACGGAAATACTACAAAAATACTATAAATAAGCCACGCGCCGGGCAATGCAGATAAAGGTAGGTATTTGTGCGTAGGTAAATTTGCTGATTTATTATGCACATTTATTTTACGACTTGCTGCTTTTATTGCGCAATTCCAACCTGTCTCCGACAATTTAGTCGTACCGGCGGCTTTGTTCGTGCTGGGAATCGACCTCTACTGGTGGGGGCGGGGTCGCGCGTGGGGAGCGAGGGGGGGCTTGTCTACTTGCCTGGAAAATCTTGAGTTGGCACGACTTTTTCGGTATTCACGTCTTAATCTTCTTATTCTTAAGTTGCGTCTCCGAGTATTTTGTTGTACCCGCGGACTCGTTCGAGCTGGGAATCGACGTTTCGATTTTAACGTCTTAATCTTCTTCTTCTCAAGTTTTGTCTCCAAGAATTTCATTGTACCCGCTGCTTCGTTCGAGCTGGGAATCAACTTTTTCGATTTTAACGTCTTTATCTTCTTCTTCTCGAGTTTCGTCTCCGAGAATTTAGTTGTATTCGTGGCTTCGTTCGAGCTGGGAATCGACTTTTTTATGAAATTAATATTTAGATAAAACCAATCCTCGGCTACTTGCCGGGAAATTCTTGGGATGACCCGACCGATTTTTTAATTTGGTTTAAGTTTTACAACGATGGTCCATTTTAGGAAAAGAGTAGTAGAGCAATAAAAACTATACCGACAATCACAATAAAGAGTATTAAAAATCACATAGCAAACGACTAAACCTTAACAAAAAGTACATTTTTAGTAAAAACTTTTAAATAATACATCAAAATTGTTGATTTTAACGAAAAAAATTAAAGGGACTTATTAAATTTAAATGACGTCAATCACCAAAAGATTAAACAATTTATTTAGATACAAATACAGAGTTTTATTATTATTATTATTATTATTAAATATCCGTTTCTGACCCTAAGAACCACTTAAAGTATGTTAACAAATCGCAAAAATTGTCTGCATCAAATTATCACAATTCAAACAAATGAAATCATGGAGAAATAGTTTAAGTCGTCTAAAAAGACAAATAATCATTATAAATGACATAACTAATAAAGAATAGAAACAATTTTTAGAAACCGAAAATAAAAGTACTTAGCCAAAATATGTATCATTAGCTAGTTCTTCTTTTGATGACGAAGGATACTACGAAAACCAGAAATATGCACGGGTAACATCGGTAGTCTTTGCCTTGCGACCACTCCACCTTTCGACAATAGTGCTCGAGTTGCCTGCTACACTCTCTGTCTCTCGCTCTCTCTCTTTCTATTTCTTCAATTCGCGTTAATCCTTGTGCTCGTTTCCTTTTTCACGGTGATTAGTAACAGCCGCATTGATGCGTTAGCTTTGAAAAGAGTGCGGCCCTGGTTCGTTGCACTTCGGGGACCCCCAAAATTGCATTCGTCAGGTCATCGTCCGGTCACCGACCTGACGGCTGCTGCATCTACCAACCCCCCCCCCCTCCCCACCGTCTTCGCGAGCCTCTTAACCCCCCCTCTGCCGACCGCCACAGACCAAACACTTGCTCGGGACGACTTAGGTTAGGGGAGTAGACCAATGTCAGCTCTTGAAGATGGGCAGGTGAACAGCTTAAACTGAACTTCAAATTCAAAGATTTTTATTCAACGAATGCTGAATGACTTGTATCGTAAATATAACTACTATGAAGTAAATATAATGACTAATGAACTTCGGCACTAACTAACTAATGGCATTCGGAATAGCAATCAGTGTACGGGACTTCGGGGTGACCCTTTTTTTTTATTTTTTTATTTATTGTGTTTATTCACTTATTACTAATCAACATAACAGTAAAACCAAGGCATTGAGAAGTAAAATTAATAAAGATATTACCATAACTATACAAATAGAATGACACTTATAATACTAGCTATCATGTAAGAATAAATAATTAATAGCTTGCAATTTAAACAAGTGAGGGTTGGCGGTAAAAATATCAAAATCTGGTGCCATCGAGTGAATTTCATTTAAGCGCCGCAAAGCACGCGCCAACAAGTTCCACCTCGTAAGGTTAGTGCGCGAGAACGGCTCCGCGAAAAGATGGTGCGATCGAGCACGGAGATAATTATTTGGTATGAATAGATCCACCTTGGCTAGTAAGCTAGGGTTATCAGTTTTACCACGAATTAGATTGAAAATATAGGACATGGTCAGCATTTCTCTTGTAACAGACAGAGAGAATTATAGCCAACCATGCCTGTGATAAATGCAGTCGGATACAAAAATGGATAATATCCGTACTGCTTGAAGTACAGAAATCTCAAAAAACACTTCTGTACCTTTTCCAGCATAAGGGTATAAGTACCTTCATGTGGATTCCAAATAGCTGCATTCGTTTCCATGCGACTTCTAACAATCGAGTTGTACAACGTGCGCATAACCCGATAACCCGAATTCCTTGATAGGAAGATGCTAGGAATTTGCAGAGCATATCGATAAGGTTGTCACTGAGGGGTTTAAAATTCTCGATTTTGATTCAGGTCTTCATCAAATTCTTAAATTTCAAGCGACATACGTAAGAAACCAATTCGAGTTCGCCTGTCATCTGAAATCCGCGGTATAATTGTACAGGTGTCCATAAAAGAATGTCCCAGTTATTTATTTCAATAGCATCAACTGTAAGCATTGTATAGCGTTTTAAAGAGTAACTCAAACAGTTTTAGATAAGCCCATGCGCGACTAGTGGTTTGTGGTTTTCACGCTTGCAGTGCGACATACGTAAAATGCAAAGACGTTTTGTCTTCTGCAATTTGTTAAATGTCGAAGTCAAAAACATCCGCCGATGGTATAAGCAATTCCGCCAATGGTTTGCCATATGGGGGTCACATTAAACATTAAACGAAACGCACGTTGAACTGAAATTATAGATTGACTTTTAACAAATTGCAGAACACAAAACGCCTTACGCTCAGGTGGTGAACGGTTTCATGCAGCTTGGGCCACAAGATCCATTTTGTTCTCGGATCGGCTCAACTCACGTTTCAGCTCCTATTCAGAAGCCTCCTCGAGTGGAAGGCTATACCGGGTAAGACTCCCGTGTCTCAGGCCTCAGAGCTGGTGAACCGGTTTCTCCCGGCAGGATTGCATCCCGGCGCCACTGGACGGTTTGCACACCGGTCGGCGTAGCCAATCGGCTGTGCATTCTGACTAATTTCTGAAGGGGTCTGGAGACTATAGTAATATACTGTTTCCAAAGCAGCGGGGATAGAAGTTGACCTGTTGTCTTGCCACTCTTGAAATGACCTTGGGCCACTCGATCCCGTGTGGCACTACGGGCAAAGAACGCCCAGGTCCGCGAAAATTCAAACTGAATTACCGCTGTAATACAACATTCAATATTTATGCGGCGACAGGCGAGGGTTGAAAACCCCGCCCACCACCCGGGCAGTTCTAACGACGTGGGTCGTTTTATCTGCCCAGGATGTCATGCAACGACAACCTCACGCGTGCCGGAAGGGTAGCGCGTGAGGGGTGAGCGAACGGAGACCTTATGAGGGATTCTCCGGGCTTCAGCCCCCGGCGGCACCCCGTAAACCGTTTATTTAAAATTCAAAACTACCTGCTGTAATACAACAGGTAGAGGTCGTGTAAGCGTCTTCGGACCCATAACCAGTCGGGAGGACGGAGATATCCTGCCAAAACTGGTAGTCAGGGGGCGAGGCTGCCCGCTGGGTACCTTTCCCGGTGCCTCGCCGTAAGGCGTTGGTCTCTGACGAGCTTGACGGTGTATTGTTTTGTCCGAAGTCTTCTGCGTTCATGTCACGGGAGACAGAACGTACATTCAGTTAAAACTTCCTGAGGTGACGGGTTCGCCCGTTGTAGTTGACAACTCTAGTTAGTTACGCTCAGGAGTCGCCATTTTGCAACAAGCGAGAAAACAACAAAGCACTACTCGCGCATGCGCTTATCCAAAACTGTTTTAGGTACTCTATAATTGTAACCAACACTCTACAAAACTTATCTATAGTTGATGTCTGGGACATTCTTTTATGAACACCTGTATATACATAGACCGAATTAAACAAGTCCAGAGAACATTTGTTAAACGTCTGAATTTTCTCTCTTACAAAAAGCCATCTACATATAACGAAACTATCAAGATACACGAATTGTTGTAATTACAGGAGCATAAGACATCCATCGATCTCACGTTCGTGCTCTAAGCTTGCAAATAACGCTATAGACGCGAAAGATATATTGGCTCAAATAAATTTTAATGTTCCTTCCGATTACACGCTTGCCTAGACTACTCCGGTTTCCGCTTTTTAAAACAAATTCAACACAGAATTCATTTATACAGAGGATCATCTATATTCATATGATGAACAATTCCAGGATGCTGACACATTTGCTACGTCATTTGGAAAATATACGCTCTTAATTAAGTATATAATGGGCTCGATTGCGTTTCTTCGTGAACTAAAATCGGAAATTAGTCCGTGTGAACGAGACAGGGCAATACGCTAGAGCGGAGTGTGAGATGACCGGTTGTCACTTTTTCGCATTAAAACTGCGCGCCAAGGTCAAATCTTACACCGCACGAAATATGCTCGAATTTATTCGGACGAGTATAAGTTCAACAGGTAGTATTTATTCACGATCGTTCATTTCATATTACCGCTCTAACGTATTGATCTGTCTCGTTCGCTTGGACTAATTTTAGTTTTAGTTCACAAAGAAACGCAATCGGGCCCTATGTTGACAGGATCACATGATCTATTATAAATTTTAAATGATAAACTGCTTTTATTTATTTATGTTCTTATATATTTATTTATTTATATTAAAATTTCATACTCACTCACAATGAATCGTAACTTAGCGAACTCCTCTTTTTTACACGAATGCTCAACAAATAAGGAGTGTAATGTGTTCAGGTTCATCTATGTATGTTTTTTGTTTCTTTATTCCACTATAACTTTTAAGTGATCGAATCGATTTAGAAGTATGTAATATTTTTAGGACCGTTATGTTATCTCAAGTGTCATAGGGTGTCAAAAGGGGTTATGTATATACATGTACTGTGGTCCGTACGCATGTTTCTACATGACGCGTAATGGTGTAGTTACCATGTCAAAGCTATAGTAGCTACACCGCACTTTTATTACGGCGCACAATGTGATCTTACTTTTACCATGACAGCATGTTATTACATAAGTCAGTTACAAAAATCATGTTGAAGTTACATTATACCGTTATTTTCGTATTACCCGTACGGAGCATGGTGAAACATGTAATCGAGTAATGTATTTTCAACAACATTCCTTACAATTTAACAAACTTGCAATTGAAACATGTAATAACAAAACGACATTGTAGGAAGAAAACCAATATTTTTGTCAGTGCGAAAAATCACAAAACTCATAATCTTATCATTAGTTTATTTGGTAACTAAAGCAAATACCTTTAACTTACTATACGTTTTAAATCCGTAAATAGGACGGTAAAGTTCTAAGACCTCTCTTCTTCAAATTATTAAATAGAAAAATAGCACTTGTGTTTGCACTCCCATATTTCAGGGTTGGATCAAAAATTCACTGCTACCAGCAGCAATCAAACATTGTTTTTTTTAAATTTATTTTACAGACCGGACCCAAGGCTCTATGTCCAACAGGGTACTGCCTAATCACCGATGGGCCGCCAAGGCCCCTTGATGAACCCGTAAATGGGGGCTACTGTGGGCCAGGGTCCAGCAACCATGGTCCCCACCGTTGCCCGATCTCTCCTCCACACTTGAGGGCCTTCGACAACGCCAACGGGTCTGTCATCACAATGACCCTGAAGGATAATCACCTTATTGTGGAAACTGAAGAAAGGAATGTAAGTATAATAGGTATATACCACACTGTGCCAAAATTATACCACACTGTTCAGTACAGTCTCCTATAGAGCGAGGGTAGTTGCTCACCTTACGGCGACTGCTTTGAAACAAGCTTTGGCTACCCGATTCCGGGTGAACAGCCAGGCAAAGGATGCCGTGGTCCGCGATAGATTCGGTATACACCGTTTCACCGCTACGTAAGGGAGAGGACTGCGCAAGCGACCTCGTAACCAGTCGGGAGACCGGAGTAATCCGGTTGCAACATAAGGGCGCGTAAGGGCGCGAGTGTCGGCCCGCTGGCTAACATAACTGGCTATCTCCCGGATAAGGCGCTGGCCTCTTACGGGCATGTGGCGGAGCTTGACGGTGGACTGTTTTGTCCTAAGTCTTCTGCGCTCACCTCACGGGAGACAGAACGATTAAATTTCGTTAATACTTCCTGAGGTTCTCCCGTTGTAGTCGACAGCTCTAGCTATTCAAAAAGTAGGTATCCAATGTTTGGTTGGCAAAAATACACTCTTATTACTGTAATTTCCAAAAAAAGTAGTCAACTTGGTAATTCACACCTCGGTAATGCACACTTTGGTAACATACATCTTGGTAATGCACATCTTGCTAATGTACACCTTGGTAATGTTCCCAGATGTTCCACCATATTGCAAAACAATTCTGGAACGCATCTTCTGGGACGGTTTTCAACTGGGCCATTATACACGTCTTCTCTTAGTTAGAATCAGTTCCTTTCAGCGGCATTTTCAACTTAGGGATTGGTCAAAATCACACGAACCCTTGTCTAGGAAGTAGGAAGCGTTATAAACCACTGGGATGTCGAGAGTGCGGGATCTTGCATGACTACAGTCCACATTTGGTTAATGACATTGCCATTTCGGCTCTTTGAAGGCCTACCGGGACGTGGTTTACTGTCCACTGATGTGCGTCCATCTTTGAAGTGGTTGTACCGATGATCATTGCGTCATCATCGAAAGCCTCTTGCATCTGGGAATGGTTTCTAATTTCGCATCGCCAAGCTTTTATAGTAAAATTTCATAAAATTTCTATCACGTCCTTTCATCCTTGACAAACCGACGGGCGTTTACTACTCACGGGCCGATTGCCAGTGATTATACGCCCCGTGTTAGGTAAAAAGTTGATATAAAAATTAGATTAAATACTTTATAAACAGAATACTGTATATGTTGCTAGGCATGTCTTAAGTATATGTATGTATTTTTAAAATTACCCACCTATTTGAATAATAGATGGTTCAGACACGAGTTGGAATATCGTTTCCTTCAAAAAGTTCAATTAACTTAACGTAACTAACGTACCTACCTGCTACCTACTAACTACCCACTAACTATCTACTAACTACCTAGTACCTAGTATTTACCTGCTACCTACTAACTACCTACTAACTTAACGTAACTAAACTAAAATGTTATTATCTATATTATCTAGGGATAACTACTAAGCATAATTTTTGGGTAGTATAACAACTATATACTTCTACTATAATATTTTTAGACAATAAAATAACATATTTTATAATTAACATTGATAATGGGTCCGATTGCGTTTCTTCGAGAACTAAAATCGGAAATTAGTTCGTGTGATCCCGACAGGGCAATACGCTAGAGCGGAATGTGAAATGAACGGTTGTCACTTTTCCGCGTTAAAACTACCCACCAAAGATAAAACATCTGAATCTAACACCACACGAAATGGCTTCAAATTTATCCGGACGAATATAAGTTCGAGAGGTATTTTTTATCGTTTTCATATTCCGCTCTAAGGTTTTGCTCCATCTCGATCGCTTGAACTAATTTAAGTTTTAGTTCACAAAGAAACGCAATCGGGACAATATTACTATTTATTTCGATTATGATCAATATTTTTATAATAATGTCGATTTAAAAAATATGATTACTATACACATTGCAATTTCGTATATTCTAAATCGTATTATTTAAAACATAAACGGTTCAGACACGACTTGGAATATCGTTTCCTGGCAAAACTACCTACTATCTACTAACTACCTACTAGGCTCGATTGCGTTTCTTTGTGAACTAAAATCGGAAATTAGTCTGTGTGAACGAGACAGGGTAATACGCTAGAGGGGAGTGTGAGATGACCGGTTGTCACTATTTCGCATCAAAACTGCCCGCCATGGTCAAATCTTACACCGCACAAAATATGCTCGAATTAATTCGGACAAGTATAAGTTCGGCAGGCAGTATTTATCGACGATCGTTCGTTTCATATTCTGCTTTAACGTATTGCTGTCTCGTTCGCTTGGACCAATTTTAGTTTTAGTTCACAAAGAAACGCTATCGGGCCCACTATCTACTAACTACCTACTACCTAGTAAATTAAAGTCATTAAACGTAAAATTTAAAATATATGATGTAAGTCGTTGGTGTTTTATCGAGATGGCTTGAGTTGCACTCTCTTGCGAAGCCGGCAGTTGCGGAACGAGGTGGACACAAAGCTGCAGATCTGCCCGAGAGGTTTTTGGGAAGAGCACGAAATCATAGTTAACAACGGTTGGTCATAATGCAAAATGAACGTCATTTGAGTTAATGGTCTCTAGTAACCTCTAATATGAGCAATAGTTTATCATCAGGAATAGTTTTTTTTTTATTTTGTATTATTTTATCATTACATTAGCCAGTGGTACGCGCTTTCGGCCGGTTCTATCGCAGAAGCCAAGTGGTCTGGCCTGAACATCTCGGACCATCAGCTTACTCAGTCGAGCCTTCGGCCCTCGCAGACGTGACTTCGGTCCTCGCTGTTGCTCTTTCGGCCCTCGCAGTTGCCCTGGCCATCAAGGTAACCGTAAAATGAATAATATTGACACGTGCCTCGGCACCTCGCATTAAAGGCTTTTGGCTTCACATAGCGCTCGGGCCTTCAGCCCTAATACTTTGGATAACACAGATTCTAGGTCGCTTGCGCGGCCTCTACCTGACGTTAGCGATAATTCATATATTGAATTCATCGCGGATCCGTGGCGCTATTTGCCCGTCCAGGACATTCAAGATCGAGTGGCCATCGGGTCGTTTCTAAGGATAGGTGACGCCAGTTCAACAACTACCCTGCTTCTCAGGAAACATACGTTTCCAGACTACCCCGGTTATTTGCCGGATTGCGCAGGCAGGTTGACACAGCCTGGTGCGGAAACCGTCTGGTAATACCCGAGTGAGTTCAACAACTTACTGTGATGCATTAATAAGGAAAACCATCGGGCCGACCCCGAGTCATTACTACCAGATTTAGCCGGATTTATCCGTACCCCGGTCTGGTCACGAATTCGAGGTCGCTTGTGCGGTCTCTACCTGACGTAAGCGGGGATTCAGTTTGTATATATCGTGGACCAAGGCGCCCTTTGCCCGCCATAGTCACTCGTTATCGGGTGTCCAACGGATCGTTTCAAAGATAGATGACGTCTGGTCGACATATACCCCCGCTTTTATAGGAAACATACGTCTCCAGACCCCTCTCCTAGGTTATTCGCCGGATGTGAAGCGTTTCTAGCACACCGGACAGTACACCATCCGCCCAGCTCCGCCCAGCTCCGCTCAGCTCCACCCAGCTTCGCCCAAGGTGCTCCCCCCAATCCACAAACTTCTGATTCCAACCGCATACGTTACATCCATTACATCCATTACAGCCGTGGCAGAAACTCACAGTGACCCTGACAGGTTATTTCCCTCTACGAGAAGGCTACCGGTTGAGAGTGGAACGGTGATTTGGGTAGGCCAGATGACATAAATTGCCCATCACCACCCGAGCTACACGGAACCTGTCTACTACAACGGGCGAACTTATCACCTCAGGAAGTTTTAACGATATTAGATCGTTCTGTCTACCGTGAGGTGAGAACAGAAGACTTGCGCCGAAAAACAATCCACTGTCTCATTACGCCACCTGCCCGTCAGAGGCTAACGACTAACGGCGAGGCACCGGAAAAGGTACCGAGCAGGCAGCCTCGCCCCCTGATTACCAGTTTGAAAGGATTTCTCCGTCTAGAATTAACTTTCATGATACCTCCTGCCTCCTGACTGGTTACAGGATCAAGGTCACTTGCGCGGTCCTCTCCCTTAAGAAGCCTTATTTCAGCCCTAACAGTGGGGCCTTCATCTGCCAGGGTAACTGTACAGGGATTAAATTTTGCGGCATGCGCCCTTGCGCTTTTTTTTATTTTGCAAGCAGGCCTGCGACCTTTGCTTTTGACACTTTCTCTGGATTGATGGATATTATACACTATAACGGCATCTTGATGATCGAATTCCGAAGGACTGAGTTAAGCAATAAATGATACCAAACACTGAAAACTGGTACTGAAGGTAGCAATCGGGGAGCGAGTAAGAAACTATTCTTTACTGAGGAAATAAATAAATAAATGTGTACCAAAACCTAAATAAATTTGCATAAACTATATTATCCATTGTTTTAATATTTATTTACCTATAATAATGAATTCGTCGTTTTTACAAAAAAAAAACAAATTGCAACACTGTTATATGTTTGTTGAAATGATATATGTTGATTGTAATATTCAATGAAATACACAAATATGTTTGTATACTCACAATGTTGTACTCATATATGTTTGTTGTAATACTCAATGAAATCGAATTATCAAATAAATTTATAAAAGGAATTACTCTGATAAAATAACATTAGTATTAGGACAGGAGACCAAAGCAATAATCATTAAACACCGAACACCTATACAAATAGCGCGCACATAAATAAATGCACATCAATAAATGCACATAAATAAATGCACATAAATGCACGAAATAACCCAGAAAATTAGGATATTTTGTACTTATATGCGTAAAAAGATTCCTAAATCAGTAAATTTCATTTGCAGGAATTTTAGCAATAATAACTCTTAATAAATCTTTATTAGTGTAAATTTTTACCAGAGAGGGGAGCTATGTGCTACACGGCAATATTTATCAGCTTCTCTTTGGCAATATATCGATGAGCTCATAACGTATGTACACATACAAGAATACTAATAAGAGAATAATAGGCAAAATTGTTACAAACAAAAAACCGACTTATTTTTTTATAAGTGCAGCAGCCATATCATGGTGAAACTTAAAACGGGCTATGATAATTGAATGCGTATACAAAATTTCGTGTCTGTGCTGGTGACCGTTGAGGAGTTCCCTCGTTGGAAGCCAAACCTGGGTGCCGCAGTCCTGTCTTGGTGAAAGTTAGAACGGGCTGTCGTAATTGAATGCATATACAAAATTTCGTGTCTGTGCTGTTGACCGTTGATGAGTCACTTCGTCGGGAGTAAACCCTGGATGCAGCAGCCATGTCATGGTGAAACTTAGAGCGGGCTATCATAACTAAGTAGTGTATACAAAATTTCGTGTCTGTGCTGTTGACCGTAGAGGAGTCCGCTCGTCGGGAACCAACCCTGGGTGTAGAATCAAGTCAGCTAATGCTATCAAGGGAGCTATCAAGGGAGCTAATGGGCCCATGATGAGGTGGCCACGATGACCCATGTGTTCGGGTCGGTCACACTCACGGGTCAACACCCATCCGATGGCCTCCACGCATGGGGTGCGAACCTGGGTAGGACACTGGGTCTCCCCTGGGAATCAAACCTCTGGCGCTCCTGGACGGTCTGCGCACCGAGCGGCGCAAGCCAATCGACTATGCTCTCCGACTAACAGTCGGGGGAGTCTGGGAACTGTATTGTTTCCTATAGAGCGGGGGTGGTTGTCTACCTTACGGCGACTGCTCTTGAAATGACCATTGGCCATCCGATCCCGGTTCAGAGTCGGGCAAAGGACGCCTTGGTCCGCGATAGATTCGGTGCACACCGTTTCACCGCTTCGTAAGGGAGAGGACCGCGCAAGCGACCTCGAACTCGGAACCAATCGAGAGACCGGAGAAATCTGGTCACAATTGGAAGCAAGAGCGGGAGGGTCGGCCTGCCAGGTAACACTGGCTATCTCGCGGTAAGGCGTTGGCTTCTTGCGGGTTGTGACGTAGCTGGACGTTAGATTTGTTTCTGTCCAAAGTCTTCTACGTTCACTGCAGGGCGACAGAACGAGAAAATCGTTAAAACGTCCTGTGGTGACGGGCTCGCCCGTTGTAGTTGACACCGCAAGTTGTAGAATCAAGTCATGCTTACCATAAAAAAATTAATTGTCATCGGAACTGAACTAACATGTAACTTTTCAACTTCATATGATAATATTTGAGGAGTTCCCTCAATTCCTCATGGCTCCCATCATCAGATCAGGATTTTAATAGAAATGGGACCAATCTGGAAGTAGGTATATCCTTTCAAATAAAAAAATAATTTTCCAAATCGGTTTTGTAATTGACGGATTTCTGAGGTAACAAACGTTTTTTTAAAGTCTAGTCAGTTGAAAAGTAAAATGAAATTACTGATTTGTGCCCGGAAGTAGGGAGTTTGGAAATAAGAGACAAAAGAAAAAAAGGGAAAGAAGTAATTACTTATATCTGAGAGACAGTGTTATTTAAGACGAGCTTAAGTCCCTTATGTTAAGTCCCTTATTTTCATGATTAGGCATAGCCATCGACCAAAATATTTAGTTAGTAAGGCCGATTTCAAAGTAAATTATATTTTTCTTTCTAAATATAAAAAATGCCACTGACGGGCAACACCAGATAACGTATAATTACCACATAATTGTTATTCAATAGAAAGGCGTGTCAGAATCAATACTACTATGTATGTTAAGTAATGGATTACTCTTTTACAAGGAATTATATTATTGAATTCTGTTTAATTAGTTTCAGTCTTCTTTTGATATTAATCGTCTGATCTCAGCGTACCTCGCAAGTGGTCGGACTTCTGTCAGCGTCGCGTCCGTGTGTTATCACGGGCATCTTGAGGCAGCCAGAACAAAGGTTGAGTGTAATCGGAAGTCACTTTGAGGTGGATAGGGGCGAATCATTTATCATATAAAGAGGGGTAAAGTTGTATGCATACTAATTATGGCTGTGAGTAGATATAGAGTAAAACGTGATACATGCTCAACTGTAACTAAATACACAAAGGAGATTGCCCATTCTAGTATGAACAAATGTACTTCAAATGAAGTTTTATCTATTCAGTGACATCATCAGATTCTTTGTAGAAAATTACATCGAAAACGGTTCAGCCACGTATTGAAAAAAATTGTTTATTGCCTTAAGTCCTAATATTATTAGATACTATTTTTTTATTTTTTTTCTCATTTAACATAATATGTAGTTTGAAGTATGCACAAGCCACTATTTTCTTGGTTCGCTGGCCTTAGTACCGGCCTAGGCCTAGTTAGGCAGCGTTGATCTAAAGAAGGATTGGGATGCGGTACTCTCTTTTTTGCTACTATTTACAACGGAGCCTCTAATGATAATATGTAATGTACTGTAGTTTTAAAAAATGCGCATTTCTTTAAATAAATAAATAAATAAAAATCTTAAAGTAGTACTAAAGAACGATGAGGTTGGGTGTTAGGAGCAATGTTCATTATTCGTAATATTGTTTCATTTTTTTATTTTAAATATTTAATACTAACTGTTGCCAGCGGCTTCGCTTCACGTAAAATTTCGAATCGATTTATTAATTTCAGTAGGGTGGGGTTTATTTGACTTTTAGATGCTACCTATAGATATATAGTGCAAGACGTCCCCCATCAGATACACGCTACCTATCTCGTAAACGAACGCGACTTGTTCCTCGCCACGCGTTACTAATTGCATGATATCACTATAAGTATACCACCTAAAAACTAACAGTAAATGGGTAATTTTATCTCTATTTAACACCCGTGATAATAGAATAATTTATTTTGATAGATTCTTATTTTATTACTAATGTTTTCAACAAACACTGCCTACCTATTTTTATTGCTTTTTTGAGTCATAAAATCAGTCATTGTAGCTTAAATATAAAAGTTGGATATATGCCGTCGACAAATTTCTTATAGATGTCATTAAGACCGACGTTTTTGTCATATATTGTTTTCACATATATCAAACCGTTTCGTCAGCGCACGCCTAGAAATCAACACACCATCTCATTTTTCTCCGACTTTATTTACAAATACCGTGATTTCATATTGAAAACTAACATCTATCATTATAACATCTATCAATATATCAATATAGCCTATAACATCTATCACTATACCCTTTAGGACTAGTCGATAATGGAGCTTTCTATTAGTGAAAGAACTTTTAAAATCGTATGATTAGTTTCAGAGATTACGCCATACATACAAAATTACAAACCTACAAACATTACTTCTTTATAACATTAGTATAGATTACGCCTAATGTTAGAATTAGTATTAGGTTTTATAATACGTTATTTTATACTGATTTCAAACTCAAATCCCTTTATTTAATACAATACAACATTACACATTTATTGAAATATCACATTAGCACATTTATTAGCACATTTACACATAATACTATAGCACATTTATTGAAATAACTAAGCCATTCTAACTAGGCCTCGCCTGTACTACGGTTGGTTAATGGATGTAGATGCAATGTTAAATAAAGTTTATTATGTTATAGTTATTTTTATTTTTTAATAGCATTTCAAAAAACGTGTGGTTGTTTACCTTGTTGGAATGCCGCTATTTCAAAATACATTGCTCCGTTATATGGACTACCCTTTCCTTCAGTAATTGTCTACCTTCTAGCCGGTATCAGCCATTGAAACTTATATTTACATAAATAATATTTTACTTTTGTTGTTTTAGGATATGAACCGATCGGTCCGCGAGACGAAGATGTCCTACTCGCCACAGAATGAAGGCGTCTTCGTGGTGGAAGTCCAGCGCGGAGCCCGCTATGAGCCTACTGCGCCCAAGGTCAGCAGTCCGCCCAGGCAACGCGCCCTGGTTCACAGAGCAGATCCTCCACCACCAGCTAAAGCACCAGAGGAACCGCGTCGTCCGTCCGCCTGCAGCGTCACATCAAACGGCTACTGCTACGGGACCCAACTGTCCTACGGAGATGCTTACAGGGGTCATCTATCACCTCCCCAAATAGTACCTGTCCCTACCGTGGAGACAACAACTAATACTCCTAGGGTTCAGCCGGATTTCGACAAACCAGTAGTGACTGCCGCTATTTTTAAGCAGGATTCGGTCTTAGGCAGCGATGCTAACCTAGCTTACAATATCGAAGGCTCATCAGATGGACCGCTGTATTCCGATGTGCGGGCTAGAGAGGTCAGTCTGCATATCCTACAAGAAAAGAAAGACCTCGCAGCTAAGGAACCCACAGAAGAAACAAAAATAACAAACGAAATAGTCGTAATGCCAGAAGCCAAAGAACTTACAGAAGAATCTAAAGTTACTGTGGGGGAATCTAAAGCCAAAGAACTTACAGTAGAATCTAAATGTATTTCAGGGGAATCTAAAGATACTACAGAAGACTCCAAAGATAAAGTAGAAAAATCAACAGTAGAAGAAACTAAATTAGCAAACGAGGTAGAATCAACACCTCTAATAACCAAAAATGAAGACGTGCCCAGAGAAACAACTGAGGTAAAAGAAACCATTATTGAAAATCATGTACCCCACATAAAAGAGACAGAAAGTGAAAATATACCCGAAAAACCCTCAAAAATAGAAGAACCGGAATTAGAAGAACCTCCTCCAGTCGAATATGTACCGAATGAAGAACCACCGCCTCCACAACCTGACGTATCGCTACCACCACCAATTGAAATAGAAGATACGCCGCCTCCCATCGAAGCCGAAGCAGCGCCGCCCATTACAGTGGAAATAGTAGATGCAGTACCACCTCCTCCGGTAGAAATAGCCCCGCCTCTTCAATTCGAGGTAGAAGCAACGCTACCTCCCTCCGAAGAAATTGAAGAGACTATACCCCCTCCTATTGAAGTAGAAGTGATATTACCTCCCCCAGAAGTAGAGCTACATCTTCCCAATGAAACTGATGCAACGATACCGCCTCCGTTAGATATAACCGTATATCCCACGATCGAAATACTCGTATCATCGCCTCCTCCAGTTGAAGTAGAAGAGACTTCACCTCTTCCAGATACTGAAGTCACTGTCCAACCACAGGAAATAGAAAATATATCAGATTTACCAGCACCGATAGAAGATTTACCAGCGCCAATTGTAGATTTACCAGCACCAATTGAAGATTTACCAGCACCAATTGAAGATTTACCAGCACCAATTGAAGATTTACCAGCACAAATTGAAGATTTATCGGCGCCAGTTGTTGACGATTTACCACCTCCTCCAGAGTGAATGTCTAATGATAAACCGTCCTAATCTGTAATCCAAAACCAACAGAAACTAAAATTGACTGCACAGTGGAAGAATACGAAAATTTATCAAAAATGACTTTTTTTGACAATTTCATAGATATATTATAGATTGTAGAGGATGATTGTGCATGATCGGACCCTATTTTTTTGAACCCTGTTTCTTTTTGAGTACCGAACGGCATTATAACACAATTTTTTCATAGTATGTAAGTACATTCGTTACTTATCGCACCCTTTACATACGAGTCCTAATTAAATAAATATAATATAATGTGTGACTGGTGTATCTTAAGTATAACTGTTTTTTATATATTTTATAAATTAATGATTTTTAGCGTTTTATAATAATAACACAATTATGTTATGATACTCTATTTATTGAGAATTATCGTATCCTAAAATAAAATCTCATTTGTGTGTAGTATACGATAATTGAGTGTGCATTTAAAAAGTATATGTTTACAAAACAAAGTTTTAAAAATATTTCATTGTTGCTTATTGTTTTTAGATGTAATTACATTTGCTCTCTCGCAATAGGTTATAGTTTCTAAATCCTACAGTTACTAATTATGATAAATATAAAATAATGGAATGTCAATTGTTGCTGCTTTGATTTCGAAATAAAAATTAAATAATAAATAAAATTGTGATAGGTCTAATTTAAAATAAAATGAATTGATAAAATTGAAGAGTGTTCCTACCCATTTTCTATTTGTATTGTTTCTGCTTCTATTGTTAGTTTTCTTTGTTTCTTTTGACAGTTGTGGTGCATGTGTTTATGATTTGTCTGGTTTTCTAAATGAAGTTCAAGGTCAGTCTGGATGTCCAGACGGTTACATGTAACAGCTTCCCACCCTTCCCCAGTCCTTGAACCGGTTCTCGCGTAAGCTATTGTATGTATTCTCGATCTAGTCAACAGTTAACTATTGTACTTTACAAGAATAGAGAAAGGGGAGAATTCAAATTAGCATGGGAAATGATTTGCAATTTGTCATTATTTCGATTTCTCTCCCATCTTTAGGTTGAGTGAAGCTTGTTTGAGAATGTTTGAATATCCTGCAGCAACTGGCAAAGAGAACAAAATAACTCGGAGATGGGTACCATGGTTAGGTAGGTAACCAAAACGTTGACCCTGTGAAGAAGGAAACCAATATGCTCTCAATAAGCCGAATAAGCCTGACTTTCGGACGGAAGATCGAATTTCAAATACTGGAATTCATTTCATTCAAGACAAAGACAAGCGAAAAAACCATAAACCTTTCAAAAGAGACATTGAAACTACTTTCTATGAGCAAAGATAAACTAAGGCAAATAACAGGACTTTTCACCTGTACTATCCAGTAAAGTAACATTTATAAAACATGGGAATTGTTGTATATTAAATGTGCAGTTTTTAGACCTAATTTCATATGTTTATTGAGATTTATAACTGTCCGTTGTAAATGAGTTCCGTCGTCGCAGTGACGATCAATAATGTCAAATGTAATCAATGATGCTTATGGATCAAAAAGGGTGTTAGTGGATTTATCTCTTCAGTTCTAGTCATTTCGATCTCCAGAATGATCCCGAGACGACCTAAGCTTGATAATAATGACTTAAGAGCAATAATGGAAGGACGTCGCAAACTATTTCTGAGCCAGCAGCAGCTTTCAATTTAGTGGCAAAGCAATATTGAATCACTTAAATTTACGTTAAATCGACAAAGTAAAGAAGTTCGAAAAGTGGGCATAGTATGAGTTTAAAGAAATGACAGCTGCAAAAACGCGTCGGCGCTTTCAATAATTTACTGAGTCAACACATATATATATATATATATATATATATATATATATATATATATATATATATATATATATATATATATATATATATATATATATATATATATGTGTATATATATATATATATATATATATATATATATATATATATATACACATATATATATATATATATATATATATATATATATATATATATATATATATATATATATATATATATATATATATATATATATGTGTATATATATATATATATAAATATATATATATATATATATATAAATATATATATATATATATATATATATATATATATATATATATATATATATATATATATATATATATATATATATATATATATATATATATATATATATATATATATATATATATATATATATATATATATATATATATATATATATATATATATATATATATATATATATATATATATATATATATATATATATATATATATATATATATATATATATATATATATATATATATATATATATATATATATATATATATATATATATATATATATATATATATATATACGCTTTGTTTTTGAGATGTGGATGAAGGGTGATCGTTCGCTAGCGATAAAGGGATCCCATTAAACCTACAGTGTACCGTCGAAAGTGGTACTCATCCAAGAATACATCTCGTTTAAACAATAAGCATTTCCCAGTCCAGTCCGGGAAAACCTTCCAGCTATGTAAGTGGCTTTTATTATTTTTATTTTTTCATCAAAGTGTCATCCTTTAAACGAATTCTTTAAAAAAAGATTTTACAAAAAACCAATCAAATATTATATATATATATATATATATATATATATATATATATATATATATATATATATATATATATATATATATATATATATATATATATATATATATATATATATATATATATATATATACATATACATATATATATATATATATATAGAAATAGAAATATTTTATTAGAAATAGAAATATTTTTATTGTCCGAAATTGTGGTGGTACATTTATGGTGATAATGCGTAAAACTATGTATCTCACAATTACCTGTTATTAAAACAGATTGACAAATTTACTTATCTGCTAAATTGACTTATCTGCTAATTATAATATCTTATTAAAAATGCAATTATTTCACTGGTTTAACATGAAAAAAAAATTTAAACAGACCGGATAAGTAGAGCTAACAATAGAAGACAATTAGAAAAAATAATTCACCAATAATATAAAAAATAAAGAAAAAATCAAAAATCAAGGAATAATCAAAATTCCGCCTATAAATACGAAATGTATATAATTTAAAATGTAACAGTAGAAAACAATTAATAAAAAATAATTCATCAATAATATAAAAAATAATGAAAAAAATCAAAATCAAGGAATAATCAAAAATCCGCCTATAAATACGAAATGTATATAATTGAAAATTTGTAATCTTTCTAATTGAATTAATTTAAAAACAAAATGAAAATGCATGCCTACAATATAATATTATGAGAAATATTCGTTTAATGTGTAAAAGCTTTTATCGATAAGCCATTTTTTCAACGCTGCGGTAAACCCTTTTCCTTTTATTTCTTTGATATTTGCAGGTAGGTGGTTATAGATTTTTATTGCATTGTATAACATTCCTTTTTTAAATAGAGTTAAATTTGGCTTGGGTGCTTGTAGCTCATGTTTATTTCGTGTGTTATAGCCGTGTTCAACATTGTTTGTTTTGAAATACTGATCGTGGTCCCTTATAAATTTGCAGGTTTCCAAGATGTATATCGATATAAACGTTAGCACAAACTCCTTTTTAAATAGTGGTTTGCAGCTGTCAGTCTTTGGAATTCCACATATTATTCGTAAGCATCGTTTTTGTACTATGAATATTTCCTCTGCGTTTACCGAATTGCCCCAAAGCGTAATTCCATATTTTATGCAGGCGTAAATATATGCATAATATGCCATAAAGGCTGTTTTTTTATCTGTAGTTCGTTTTAAAATCCTTAGAGCGTAGCAAAATTTCGAAATTTTTATTTTTACATCCTCGACATGGGCTTTCCAGTTCAAATTACAGTCGATTGTTATCCCTAGTAATTTGAATTTTTGCACCATATCAATAATCTGAGCGTTATGTTTTATTTCAAATTTGTATTTTTGTGCTTGATAGGAATGAAATTGCATACATTTTGTTTTTTCCGCATTTACACTTAAATTATTTGACCCTAACCATTCAGTTACTTCTATAAAGCTTGTGTTTGCGCTGCTTTCCACATCAGCTTTAGTATGGCCCCCAATTAAGATAGAAGTATCGTCGGCGAATAGGATTATTTTCTGTTGTGTCGCTAAAGGAAGTTCGTTTACATATATTATAAACAGCAGGCAACCGAGGACGCTTCCCTGCGGAATGCCATGCTGTGATCGAAGCCATTTTGATCGTACAGGTTCTACCATCTTTTTATTGCTATTAAAGTATGTAATTTCAACGCACTGCTCCCATTCAGTAAGGTAAGATTTTAACCAATCATAGGCTTTGCCTCGGATTCCGACGTTGTAGCATTTCTCTAAGAGTTTTTCGTGTAGTACACAATCATATGCCTTAGATAAATCTAGCAATAACCCCAGGGTGACATGTTTATTATTTAGTAAATTTAGAATTTCGTTAGTATATTGAAAGACAGCTAGTGTAGTTGACTTGTTCTTTCTAAATCCATTTTGATTTTCCGAAAAAATATTATATTTTTCAAGGAAACTATATATTCTAGTGTAGACGGTCTTTTCGTATATTTTCGCAAAAGTTGATAGGAGAGCAATCGGACGGTAGTTTGAGGGGTTCCTACTATCCCCTTTTTTAAAAAGTGGCCTAATAATAGCTCTCTTTAAATAAGTGGGAAATATACCTTCTTGAAATGACTGATTTATTAGCAGCGCTAAAGGTGCTGATAATTGGTCAACACACGACTTGACCACGCTGGTCGGAATTTCATCATAGCCAAAAGATTTCTTATTTTTTAGCCCCTTAATTATAGTAGATATTTCTTTTTCATCAACCGGATTTAAATATATAGAATTACTTACGCTATTTGTTGGTAATATTTGTTTTCCGTTTGAAGGATTAGCTGTCTGTTTATCTTTTCCAACGGTAATAAAAAAATTGTTAAATTCTCTCGCTATTCTTTTTGGCTCGACTGTGGGCATGTTTTCAATGTTTATTTCTAAATTTTTTTGTTTTATTTCCTTTGATCTTCCACTATGATCTTTTATAACTTGCCATGTTGACTTCACTATGTTTTCTGATGTTTCAATAATTTTTTTATAATGTAACTTTTTTGCACAATTTATAGTTTTTGATAGTATTTTTTTATATGTTTTGTAATGATCAGAAATTATTCTACTTTTTGCACTCCGTTTCAAAATTAAAAGCAAACGTTTATTTTTACATGATATTTTTAGACCTTTCGTTAGCCAATTCGCTTTTTTTGTCGAATTCGCACTACAGGTTTTGTGTGGAATATTTTCTTCTAAACAATTATGAATTTTTTCGCTAAATACTTTTAAATTTTCATCTACATATATATATATATATATATATATATATATATATATATATATATATATATATATATATATATATATATATATATATATATATATATATATATATATATATATATATATATATATATATATATATATATATATATATATATATATATATATATATATATATATATATATATATATATATATATATATATATATATATATATGTATTTTAAACAAGCTTTTCTTGCCATCAAGGAGTTTTAGTGGCAATCTCCCGGCTCCATCTTTAAACTCTCGTCACCATGTGTAATGGAAATTACTCATGATTGCCTAACTCGACTACCTTACCACTTTCCATCAGTGAGTTCCAGTGGCAATCTTCCCGGAGACCCTTGTTATTATGTGTAGGTAATAGAAAGTACTTATGATCTCAAAACATACATAGTAGCCCAAAATTCGAATTTCCTACCATTTGCCTACCGTGCCTCCACCTACCGTGGAGTTCCAGTCCCTACATCCCCGCCCCATCATCAAATGAGCTCGATGGTACCATACTATTGCATTGTCACCGAACTTACATAAGTATGCTGAATTTCAGCTCAATCGAAACCAGCAAGTGGTTGATAAATGGTTTACAAATTTTGAAACGGACATCTGACATACGAACATTGCAACTTAAAATAAAGCAAAAATAAATAAAAGGATTTTTAATCGAAATGTCACTTAAAATGAAAAATGGATATTGTACGTTTATGTATGCATTCATCACAGTGTTTGAATATAGGAGATGCCACTATAATTTTTTTAGAATAAAAGATAAGGCTGGGAAAAGCTCATGGTCGTCACCATAAGCTTGTCTGACTGATCTTGAGTCTAGTGTTCCTGTGCCGGTGTTTCCCATTATAGTTTTTTACGGTCTAACGAAAAAAGGGACTGTAGAAAAAGTTAACAATGATGATGAAAATCGTGATTAATCGCGGCTGTTTAAACGACCGAGCCCGGTCAATCGATCTTCGATATTATTTCTGCATGACGACGCACCACAGACTTCACAGCAAACAGTCACAAAATAGCACGAGTTGGGACCGGAGATGCTTCGTCACCCACTGTACTCGCTAGACCTTGCATCAATGAATAAAAAATCGAAGACTATCGCGGTTGTTTGACATTATAAATAGGATATAAACGAATTTACCGCGTGAAATTTGTAGCACCCGACGTTTCGGTGACGTTGTAGCCGCCGTTATCCAGGGTAGACTGAAAGAGCTGTCAATCCGTTGTTTTGCAGTAGGCCGCATACGGCTGCCGCCACTGCGTAGGCTATAACGGTGGTGGGGGGCTGGGCTCGGGTCGGGCCTAGTAGCAAACGTCGGGTGCTACAAATTTCACGAGGTAAATTCGTTTATATCCTAATTGCTTCAATGAGTTCCACCTTCTTTTTTTTCGGATTTCGGATAAGTTTTTAGGAGGCAAAAAATCAATTCCGAAAAAACAGTAAAAAGGTCTTCAAAGAATTAATTGATTCCTGTTTACGAAGGTATTAAATCAGGGGCATTAATTAACCTAGTAATAAGGGTTAACTTGGGTTGTCGACTACAACGGGCGAGCCCGTCACCTCGGGAAGTTTTAACGATTAGTCGTTAAATCGTTCGATCTCCCTGGAGTGAACGTAGAAGACTTGGGACAAAAACAGTCCACCATCTAGCTACGTCACAAGGCCGTAAGAGGCCAACGCCTTAAGCGCGAGATAGCCAGGGATGTTACCTGGCGGGCCGACACTCGCGCCCTTACTTCCAATTATGACCAGATTACTCCGGTCTCTCGACTGGTTACGAGTTCGAGGTCGCTTGCGCGGTCCTCTCCCTTACGAAGCGGTGAAACGGTGTATACCGAATCTATCGCGGACCACAGCGTCCTTTGCCCGGCTGTTCACCCAGGATCGGATGGCCGATGGTCGTTTCAAGAGCAGTCGCCGTAAGGTCCGCAACCACCCCCGCTCTATAGGAAACAGTACTGCTTCCAGACTCCCCCGACTGTTAGTCAGAGCTAATGGGACTGTTTGGGAGCTAATGGGCCCTTGCTGAATTGGCCACGAAGACCCATTCTGTTTCAGGGTCGGTCACACTCACGGGTCAACACCCATCCGATGGCCTCCACGCATGGGGTGCGAGCCTGGGTAGGACACTGGGTCAACCAGTCTCCCCTGGGAATCAATCCTCTGGCGCTCCTGGACGGTCTGCGCACCGAGCGGCGCAAGCCAATCGATTGTGCTCTCCGACTAACAATCGGGGGAGTCTGGGAACTGTATTGTTTCCTATAGAGCGGGGGTAGTTGTCTACCTTACGGCGACTGCTCTTGAAATGACCATTGGCCATCCGATCCCGGTTCAGAGTTGGGCAAAGGACGCCTTGGTCCGCGATAGATTCGGTATACTCCGTTTCACCGCTTCGTAAGGGAGAGGACCGCGCAAGCGACCTCGAACTCGGAACCAATCGAGAAACCCGAGAAATCTGGTCACAATTGGTAGTTAGGGCGCGAGTGCCGCCCGCCAGGTAACTTACCTGGCTACTCGCGGTAAGGCGTTGGTCTCTAACGGGTTGTGGCGTAGCTAGACGTCGGATTTGTTATGTCCTAAGTCTTCTACGCTCACTGCACGGTCGATAGAACGATGAATCGTTAAAACGTCCTGCGGTGACGGGTTCGCCCGTTGTGGTTGACATCTCAATATGTTAGTCAGAGTGCACAGTCGATTGGCTTACCCCGCATGGTGCGCAGACGGTCCAGGAGCGCCAGAAGTTTGATTCCCAGGGGAAACTGACCAAGGCCAGAGTCCTACCCAGCCTCGCACTTCATGCGTGGAGGCCGTCGGATGGGTGTTGACCCGTGAGTGCATGACCAACCCTGAACAGAATGGGTCTTTAATATTTCGTTATATAATGTATATTTTTTTATAAAGAAACGATGGACGACTTGGAAGCTACCATTCGCCGCGTTATTACTGATATACTACGGCCTTAGCTGCTCAAAAAAGTGGAAGAAAATTTAACTTCCCGTTTACGATTTATTCGAGTCAGCCGCGTCGCTCATATGTTTTTTCAATAAAGCAAATACTACTGATATTGCCGCGATTTTTGTGTTTTATTTAATTGCAATTCACACAAGTTTCCTTTTCATACAAGTTCTATCTTTATAATATCCGGCAGCCTATTAAAGAAGAATAAAATTTAAAGAAATTGATGATTTTGATGTCCTAAAAGCAAAAATGAAGTAACTGCATGTACGTGGTGATAAATTTAGATATTGTAAAAACGGACTAATAGACTGTAATTTAAATGTACCTAGATATTAAGTTTCTACAATCTGTTAAGAGTTTTTTTGGAAATAAATTGAAATTGAAATTGAAATTGATAATTGAAATCCTAAAGAAGAAAAAATTGCTCACTTGCTCGTACTGATTGACCCCCTTCAAGGATGCCGGTTAATTAAAACTCAACCTGTATATGGCGTTTTGTAAATCCTTTGTTTAAAAAAAAACATAGACTATCTCCAACACATACTTACTAGAATGTATGTCGAACAGTGTAAGAATCTTTAGTTTCTGAAGGAGAGGACGACGCGAAAAGCTTTTTATCCCCCAACAATTACTTTTCTTGAAGGATGAATATATCCCTTATATAAAGTGCCGTACCCCAAATCCGTATTCCGTATCTCAAATACGATTCGCATAGAGCATAATAGACACATTTTACCTTAGTCATGCCTATGATTTTTTTGACATCTGATAAGGCATAGTATGTCGAAGAGATTTTAGTTGCAATATGCTCAAAATATTTTCCCCACTTCGTTACGATCTAGTAATATTCCTAAAAAGTTTACGCTATCAGTTTCTATTCATAATTCAGGTAACTTAATTAACATTTACGTGCAATTAAGTTTATTTGGTCAGTCCTGAACATTTCAATTTATGGAAGCGAAACAAACATCTAATTTTAGCATTGTTAAGTTTTTCTGCAACAAGTATTTCCGCTCCCTTACGTGATGCAGCTATTATTATCCGCTAACTTCACTTGTTTCTGTCATTTTCAATGCAGATATTTATGTACAGAATGAAAAGTATCTGTGCATGTGGTGAGCAAAGGGTAACTGATTTAAATGATTTGAGTGGTAAAAATGAAACTTTTATTAATGTTTTTCTGATGAAAAACTGACTTGAAAATGTACAACTTTTTTGATTAGGGCCTTCTTTACTGAGCATTCTCACAAATGAATTGTTCTCGGTAACCACAGCCCAAATCAACAAAAGCCGGCTTTCAACTCAGGTTTTCCTGTAAAATAATCTCCTGGGAACAAATAACATTTAATGTTAAACACATTAAAAACTTAACACTTCTATATTAAGTTTCATGCACAGAACCATCTTTGTATCATTAGCCAAACCGGACCCTTGGGGTATGCCCATTCGAATAGCGGCTTCCTCTGATGTATACATTTTTCTATACCGTTCTCGTCAACAACGGTAAAATATACTCGCTCTGACTTACCATGAAGGTATGAAAATAGGAGATTTTGGGCAACCTAAATGGTCTAGGTTACAGCACAGTCCCTTGTTGCGGCTATCATACACATACTTTATTTATATATATATATATATATATATATATATATATATATATATATATATATATATATATATATATATATATATATATATATATATATATATATATATATATATATATATATATATATATATATATATATATATATATATATATATATATATATATATAATTATGTTATGTTGATTAGTAATAATTGAATAAACAAAAATAAATAAATAAATAAAAAATAAATATATATATATATATATATATATATATATATATATATATATATATATATATATATATATATATATATATATATATATATATATATATATATATATATATATATATATATATATATATATATATATATATATATATATATATATATATATATATCATATACAACTTATATTTAAACCAGTAATGGTGGATGAGAGATCCACCGTTCGCAAAAATCGAATTTTCTGTTGCTGATTAAAACAATTGTTTGGAATATTTTGGAGAATATTCTTAGCAGGGATATATATCTATTATTTTCAATAGATTTTTTAGAGCCTTTATATAATACAGATATATAATTTTAGCTTTTTTGTTTGGTACTGAAAAAATGCCTGTCTCTAAAGTCGCAATAAGTATAGCAATTGCTCTAAATTTAAGTCAATGTTTTGTTATGCTAGTGAGAATGTTGCCATCTATGCATTCATAGCGGTATCACACATGAATATTTAAACGGGGAAAGCTTCCGAGAAAATGTTTTCCCGACAATTTCCATTTCTGCCGGTAGATGGTAGAGAGAGAAAATTTGTGAAAAATGAGCAAAAGTTAACCAAATTGTAATGTAAATAAATCGTAAGTATAAAATCGACTTTAATAATTAACCAATAACCGTATAATTGAGATTAAATTTGAGAAATAAGTAGGCACTTTCTAGTTTAGTCTTGTTTGCTGCTAGCTCTTTTAATTAATTAATCTCTGTTTATTAACTAAATGTATACAGCATATTTAGATTATGAAAGAACATTGTAAATTAACACTAATATAGCCATTTATATATTGCAAATTAACAAATAATATAAAGCACCTACTTAAAAGAAAATAATTTTGTATTTTTTTTATTTAAAGGAAAAAGGAAAAAGAAGCATTTCTAAATTTAAATGTATAAGTACTATACGGGAATGGAAAGGAAAAGTTATTTTGATAAATATACACTAATTTACAAACTTGACCTGGTAGTTATACAATAGCAGCTTATACACTTTAATAACATAATACAAACTTAAGTGCAAGGAAAAAAATGTTCATAAATTACAATTTAGTGGAGATATGCTGTAAAATATTAATGCACTCTGAGAGATATTGAGGCGAGTGACTTGAAAGCCCTATGTAGCTAATTCTTAGTCAAGAACGACAAAATAATATTTACAACCTGTTCAAAAAGCAAGCAAAATATAGTCCTCAAAAACACAGTTATTCATATGAAAACAAAGATTATCACGGTTGTTTGATATTATAAATAAGATAATAACGAATTTACCGCAAGCAGTTTGTAGCACCCGACGTTTCGACAATGTAGTCCAGGGTAGACTGACAGGGTAGACAGGGTAAACTAATTTACCGCGTGAAGTTTATAACACCCGACGTTCCGGCGATTTTGCAACAGCCGTTTTCCAGTGTAGACTGAAGTGCTGCCAACCGTCATCTGCGGGTAGGCGGCAAACTGCTACTGATACTTTGTAGATTATAACGGTGGTGGAGCGGCGGGATCAGCGCGGGAATTTTCAAAATCCGCCGTGCAACAGCACTCACTGTATCTTGCGTTACGTCCTTACGCTCGGCGATGGGGATTAAAAACATTTGAAAAAGAGGGTTCGACGTACAAGAGAGTTTGTAACCGTCGTCTCTATTGAGTTTGGGGTTATTTTATTTTAAGGGTTTCCCGGATCGTGCGAGGAAAGTAAAATTGTTCTGTGGATAGCACAACAGTATTTTGAAACTGTACCCAGTGGTTAGTTCCGCTATCACATAAATGTTAGGAGTGGCTATGGACCGTTTCGTTTGTACAACGTAGGCTAAACGGCAGCTGCATTTGATTTTATACACACCCGGGGTTTGCATTGGTAATATATCTTTTAAAGACCTCAGAGATCGAGTTATTTTTTGGGTCGGCTTGAAGATCGATTTAAAAACGATTTTTTTAACATATTACTTATTGCTTATTCGGTCTGACACTCCCTTGACTTATGGTGATAATGCTAGTGATATGCTCGGTTTCTGAGTTTAGTCTGTATTGGATCGTTTGTTTGTTTGTTTTCTACTCTTTATTGTGAAATTTCACAATGGGCGGGTTTATTGACATATGACAATTTCTTACAACCAACCCTACTATGAAATGTTTATATGTATGTGTGCATGTAACATGTGTATGAAAATGCAATTCCGTTAATTTGATCCCAACGGAAAATGGTGACCCAGCCGGGAATCGAACCCGGGACCCTTGACACTACGCCACCGGACCGTGTGCGTGTCTTACACTTTTTAACTTATTTACCCATATTCATAAAAAATAGGTTTACTCTTATCTCTTAAATAGTTTATAGAATTAGATTACTCAACTCCATATTTCGATTTGGCAACTCTTATGCGCTGGCGAAATGCAGGTGGCGCTGATAGCAATGACGGCGAAACTTATGCCAATTTATTTGGCAATCTAACGGATTTTTTATATAGAACTGACCGATTATTTAAATAACACTAATTTTACTAATGATAACAATAATAACATTTAATTATTAGTGCCATCTATCGCATTTTTATATAGGCTCAGAAATAATACGGAGATATAAAATGCCATCTATCAGTCTCTCTGAAAATTAAAGTACGTAATTATTGCGTATTGAAACCAGTATACCAAATTAAACAATGTTATATGTATGTAAATAATATAATAATAAGATCTATGATATTAAAATTCGTTTGTTTAGAGTACTATCTACAGTGCACCGCCATACTATTTATTACACCACGAAAGTCGCCATATTGAACATAACAATATAAGATTAATACATTTTTGAAACTATAAGTCATGACCCATCTACACGTTACGTTTCGTAGTAAAATCCGGGCTGCTAAATTGTAGAACGAAGTTAAGCAATCTAGTACGCTGTATAATCAGTGATAATATACAAACTATCCCCAATAGTTGCATCATAGTGGAAAATACTTTTCAAATGATATTCAACTGAGCCGTTGCATTACGCATAATATGTCCTTTTGATTCGAATCGGTCCATTTCAGTGGTTGTAAAATTACTAAATTGTTGTATTTTTTTGCCCTAACTCGTTTGAAAAGATTTTTTACCCCCCCCCCCCCCTCCTCCCTCCGCCCCCGGCAGGCTGTCAGGGTTTAGACTTTTATGATTATGGTAAGCCTATCTAAATATGCAAATGTCAATAAATTAACATAAATATATCGTGTTTAGTGACAATTGAAAAATCTAATTGAGTAGGTACATTTCGGAAATATACATGTATCTAAATGGATAAATACATAAACTACAAATATTTCATTATAAAAACCATTAAAAAAAAAATTAAATACGATAGTTCACTTTCTGTAACGGCAGTCGTGTTTTTTATTTTTTCAATATATTTACTTGTTTACTGTGAGAGTATAAGAAAAATCCCGGATATTTCTCAAAAAATAATCACAGCGCGAGGGCGCAGGAACTCTCGCAGTGACCTGTCACTTTGGCTATAGATACACGATACAGTTTGACGTTGACAACAAAAAGAACATAATTGCAGTGACTCTCGCTCCGAGAGTCGTTTATTCTCTGACAGGGACAACAAAAAATATGAGTTTTCATAATATCGAATAGAGGGATTGCAAAAGCTTTTCTAGTATGTTAAAATGCGTCTACGTTTATAATGAACCCCCTATCAAACGCCCACACGCAGCCTCCCAATTTTGGCGCTTATTGATCCAAAAAGAATAATGAGTATGAGTAGTTGGCGCGATGAGGGGTTTGGCAAGCGCGGGAGAAAGGGATAACAGCCAACCACCCCAGCATCCCTTCCCTTTCCATTTTTACAGTTAAAAATTCCCGGATCTCCGTCATCGCATTATAAGTATCTACGTATCAAATGAGAGGTAGTCACGGACCACCTCTCCTCACACTAAGCGGGAAGTGGGTGACCCCCAAACCCTCTAACCCCCCCCCCCCCTACCCTTAAACCTCACCCGGCGCACCCTCTGCGTGGTAACAATTTGACAATGCTTTGATCATTAGTGTTTGTAGCGCTGCGAAACGAATGATAGGGACTTTCTTATACGAGATCAAAGTAATATTACACATCATTACTTTTAATTATCTTGTTTTTCTCATGGTGCCATGTCCTTAACAAAAGTTTGTCTATCACGCCGACATGCATACTGTCAAATATATATTTATTAATTTATTTAATCACTCATGTGATTTAAACAATTCCATGTTTTAAAATACATCAAAGGACTGGGCTGTTGCCCATACTAAGGCAGACTTTACATGTTGTTTAATTTTATTTTATTTTAGCTGTTTGTGCAAAATCTACGCAATATGTAATTATAAAAAAAAAATGGCCAGAGTCCTACCCAGGCTCGCACTTCATGCGTGGAAGCCGTCGGATAGGTGTTGACCAATTTGAGGACCAGTACGAGCCAACCATCGAACAAAGCCAACATGCCCGCCAGAATCCAATGCCATACAGCGAGGCACTAGGAATTTACCCAGCAGTCCACCTCAACCTCTGGCCAGGCCCGGATCTACATTATTAAAGAGGGGGTGCAGAGTGCGAATTTGCCGCCCTCTAGGAAAATTTTTGAACAAATAAAATCCACTGACTTTTAGAAAATTATTTATTATAGTAGTAAAATTATAATTGATTCTAAAGGTTTATTTCCTCGACTTTATTTCAGCGAAATCGTTAATTAACATATCATAATTCAGATTGTTGGCCATTTCGCTCTCAATTGATAATATTACCAATCCCGACAAGCGCTCTTGGGACATTGTGGAACGTACATACATAGTATTTGATGAGCTTCATTTTGCTGAAGCTTCTTTCACATGAAGCAGAAGTCGTAGGTAGGGTAGGGTTTCATATATTCTAAGAGCTATGCTCAAGTTAAGAAACGCATCCTGTAAATCATTTTTACATATGAGTTTTAATAAATAAAACGGTTGCAATCCAGAATTATGTTTATGTAAGACTGGTCCGTGTTCTTTAAATACTTCAAGTTCGGAAATAAGTTCCGCTGAATTCAAGTCCATGCCCTATTTTAAGAGCCAAATCGAGTCCATATTTGTTTAAATCATTAGTGCTCATTTGCATTATTGAATCGCCAGTCAAAAATGCAAAATCTGAATTCAGTTTCCTCGCGCTTTCAAGTCTGTGATTGATTTCCATTAAAGTTCGATCCAATGCGAGCGCGCAATTCGCGCGCTCGCATTGTGCATACATTGGCAAACTAAGTGGACACTGGGCTCGATTGCGTTTCTTCGTGAACTAAAATCGGAAATTAGTCCGTGTGAACGAGACAGGGCAATACGCTAGAGCGGAGTGTGAGATGAGCGGTTGTCACTTTTTCGAATTAAAACTGCGCGCCAAGGTCAAATCTTAGACCGCACGAAATATGCTCGAATTTATTCGGACGAGTATAAGTTCGGCAGGTAGTATTAATCGACGATCGTTCGTTTCATATTTCGCTCTAACATATTGCTCTGTCTCGTTCGCTTGGACTAATTTTAGTTTTAGTTCACAAAGAAACGCAATCGGGCCCACTATTTCCAAACCGTAGGTACATCACGTGTGAGGAGAGAGTGTCTCAGCAGGTTTTTTCTATTGTACTGAGTTTGTTACACGCGATGTTCGACGTACGATGGCCGCCCCCAGTTTTTGCCGCCCGGGGCAAGTGCCCCCTCCTGCCCCCCCCTAGATCCGGCCCTGCCTCTGGCTACCAGTTTTGGCGGGATATCTCTATCTGGATTTAACCATTAGGAAACCTTCGTCCTACCGACTGGTTACGCGTTTGATTTCGCTTCAGAGGCCTCTACCTGTTGAAGTACAGTGGTATGGTATGAAGTACAGTCTATGTGAATTTATCCTGGACCTTGTCGTTTTCTGCCCGTCATAACATCCGGGATCGGGTGGCAAGAGTGGCATGAACATAACATCAGCAACCGCTACAGTAATTTTTTTATAGTTTCCATGTTCCTTCAGTTATTAGTCATTGTATACAAACTCATTAGAACTCATTAGAACGCATATGCAATTATTAATTAAGCATGCTGAGTGCACATATCATATTATACTCTATTTACTAATGATTTAAAAATATTAGTAATAATCAATGTATTCATTAGAGTATTGTTTCTACACCAATTATTCTAAATAAATAAGTAAATTATCCCTAGCAATATACCCTAACGCAAGATTCAAGAAAGTGGCTGCGTCTTTCTCAAATGCCGCGAGTATAATGATAAGACCAGATTTACTGACACGTCATATCTCTATTACTTTCGCAGTCCACGTTCAAACTTCAAATAAAAAGCTATAGAGACTGATATCATCGTGACGTCATCTTGTTATTTTGTATTTCTATTAAAAAGTCACCCTTAAACATAAGACATCTGTGTACCGTGGTTGTTTCTTTTGTATAAGATACATTCACCTGGAATGGGCTCAGTAGATCCAATGTGGCATCCAATGTTGCTACTCGTAGCATCCGATGTTGCAGCACCTCGCCCAAATTAACCCCACTTTGTTGGCGACCTCGTTGCGACTACTGCCGACACAAATTCTGCGCAAAACTCGCGCGGATTAGCTAAAACTACGCATTTTTTACCCCCCTCTTTGTGCAGCTGATGGCGGCGCGGCGGTCGACAGAGAGCTGGGGGTGAAGGGGGTGGGTGGGGTCAAACCCCCACACCCGGCGGGAGGGTCCACTCGCTGGGTACTATAGTTAATACCTGCGTCGTACCTCCCTATTAACATATCCTTAATGCGAATACACCGAGCTTTAAAAACATCCATTGAAGCAACAAGCTCTAAAGAGGACGCATCGACGCTGAAAACAGCTATTTGCAAGCAGATAACAGAAATCATCATAAATAATGCCTTACTTGGGCCCATTTATGAGTGGATTGGTGAGGATGTCCGAATTCTCTCAGTGAACGCACTGGGTTTGTCTATCCTTGACTCAAGAGACTGTGTCTATGCGCCATGTATTTGAAGATTGTACAGCAATCGTATCTAGAGGTAGCAAATGTACGCGCTAGATTTTGCTTCACTATCTCGCCTATTTGTATATTGAGGGATGTCAATTGCTACGGTCCAACCCGCCACCCCAGGGAGTTATAACGACACTAGCCATTCTGTCTCTCGTGGAGTAAACGCAAACACTTTGAGTAAAAACACAATCTCCAGTCGAAATACGCTCGAACAACAGCCTGTAAGAGTCCGACGCGTTACCGCGAGGCACTGGAAAGTGCTACCCAGCGAGCTTCCTCGCGCTCCTACTACCATATTAAAATATAATTCTTCGTCCTCCAGTCTGATCACGGATTCGGGGCCGCTTGCGAGGCCTCTACTTGAAGTTAGCGGTAATACATAAATCAAATTTGTCGCGGATCCGTTATCGCGCCCCTTGCCTGTCAAGTTAATACGGGATCAAGTGGTCAACCACTAGAGCTGTCAACTACAATGGGCGAACCCGTCACCTCAGGAAGTTTTAACGAAATTTATCATTCTGTCTCCGTGAGGTGAGCGTAGAAGACTTAGGACAAAACAGTCCACAGTCAAGCTCCGCCACCTGCCCGTCAGAGGCCAACGCCTTACGCTGGGTACCGAAAGCCTCGCCCCCTGACTATCAGTTTGGAAGGATATCCCCGTCTGGAAATAACCTTCAGGAAACCTCATACCTCCTTACTGGTTACAGGATCGAGGTCGATTGCGCGGTCCTCTTCCTTACGAAGCGGCGAAACGGTGTATACCGAATCTATCGCAGACCACGGCGTCCTTTATCCGGCTCTTCACCCGGAATCGGATAGCTGATGGTCGTTTCAAGAGCAGTCGCCTTAAGGTCGACAACTACCTCTACAGGAAACAGTACTGTTTCCAGACTCCCCCGACTGTTACTCAGAATGCACAACCGATTGGCTTACACCGCACGCTGCGCAAACCGTCTAGGAGCGCCGGAAGGTTAACTTCTAAAGGAAACTAGCCCTAGGGCCAGAGTCCTACCAGGGCTCACACTTCATGCGTGGAGGCCGCCGGTTAAATGTTGACCCGCGAGTGTGACCGCCCCGAACAAACGTGGCCAACTCAACAAGGGCCTATTAGCTCACGGCTGGTCAACAGATCGTTTCTAAGGATAAGTGACGCCAGGTCAACAGATAGCCCCACTTCTCAAAAAACATACGTCTCCCACTTCTCAAAAAACTACCCGGTATTCGCCAGATAGCGCAACCGACTGGCTGACACATCCCAGTACGCAAGCCGCCATGTTTTGCCCAAGGTGTTCCTTCTAATCCACTTTCTTACCCCAATCTTCTTACGACTGCATGTTGCAGCAGCAGGCACAGATCACAGCGGCCCTTCCAGGTTCAGTCCATCTTCAGGAAGGCTACGGGATGAGAGCTCAACCGTGAGTTGAGCCGACTTAAGAAGACACAGACAAGCCATCAGGCTTAAGCTGCATGAAACCATTAGGAACCCGCCTATCTGTTTAGTAAAATTAAATGGACTAACCCAGCGGTTGGCAACTGGTCGAGGTTGACCGACTGGTCGCTCGATGCCTTAATTTTGGTCGCTCGCCGAAAGACTTTTACAATATTGTTTAAGATATTATAGTACCTATTAGTCAAAATAAATATTTTGTTTATTGCCTTCAAAAATTATAAAATAGACTTCAGGTGGGCCACCTACTTCATTGTAACTCCCCACCTCCCCTTACTTTACCTCATCACACAATTACGGACCATTACGACCATGACGATCTCAGTAACCAGCATTGTCGTGAGGTAGCTCTTACGTTAGATTTGGTTGCCGATCGCGGGGGCTTGATTTTTTAACTGACAGAAAAAAAATGTCCTGTACGGGATAACGTCATATCTCTATAACTTCCGAATTCAACGTTTAAATTTCAAATGAAACGATAGAGAATGCCGTCATCGTGACGTCATGTATACGACATTATCGATTCAAAAATCACCACCAAACATAAGAGTTCCATGTACCGTAGTTGTTTCGTTTATGGGCTCGGCAGATCTCTAAGAGAAAAGTCTCGAGAACATTTGAATCTCCTATAAGTTAGCTCCTGGACCCCTCGAAGCATCAACTAGATTTGTCAATTACAACGGGCGAACCCGTCACCTCAGGAAGTTTTAACGATTAGTCGTTCTCCCTGGAGTGAGCGCAGAAGACTTGGACAAAACAGTCCACCGTCAAGCTAGCCCACATACCCGTAAGAGGCAACGCCTTAACCGCGAGATATCCAGGAGTGTTACCCAGCTGGCTTACACTAACACCCTTACTTCCAATTGCGACCTGATTACTCGAGTCTCTCGATTGGTTACGAGTTCGAGGTCGCCTGCGCGGTCCTCTCCCTTACGAAGCAGTGAAACGGTGTATACCGAATCTATCGCGGACCACGGCATCCTTTGCCCGGCTGTTCACCCAGGATCGGATAGCCGATGGTCGTTTCAAGAGAAGTCGCCGTAAGGTCCGCAACCCGCTCTATAGGAAACAGTACTGCTTCCAGACTCCCCCGACTGTTAGTCAGAGTGCTCAATCGATTGGCTCATGCCGCACGGTGCGCAGACCGTCAAGGGGCGCCAGAAGGTTGATTTCTAGGGGAAACTAACCCTAAGGCCAGAGTCCTACCCAGGCTCGCACTTCATGCGTGGAGGCCGCCGGATGGGGGTTGACCCGTGAGTGTGACCAACCCTGAACAGAATGGGTCTTCGTGGCCAATTCCAACATTCCAATTAAATTAGCGGATAACATGTACAATTAAGCATCAGTAAGTTTCGAAGCATCAGTATGTTTCAATAAAGTTTAGACACCTAAGTAACTGCTGGCACGTGCGACATGTTATTCATCCATTGCACTCTAAACAGTCTAGTGCTGAGAGCGTTCCGTCACCAGTAAACCCTTTATAGCATAGTTCTTTTGTGACTGTGTTTACTTTTAGCCCAGTCGAATAGGGAAATTTAGGAGAAATAACTGGGAATAGTTGGAAGCTTGGTATAGATGTTCTTTAAGGCGTACTGTTAAACACGTTAAAAATCCCCTACTCTATCTGTTGCACTGGAGCCGCCATCTTGAAAAAATGGTGTCCCAGTAATTGGTGGCTTGCTGACTGTATCTCTGCATTCTATGGCCAAAATACTGACCGATCTAAAAATAACAGCTTTTCTAAAACTTGCACCTTTTTGTCGCTGGCTCCCCGACTATATAGCAAATAACAGTACAGGTGCCAAACTAAGTGCTTCGACATCGATGCAAATATTTTAATTTCTTATTGTGAATACATTTTTAAATTAGAGTTTTAGTATTCACTAGGACTTTAATTTTAAAAGTGGCACTGGCGAATCGATAAAAATTTCCTGGTTGTTGACTTGTGACTTTGGACTTGTGGACTTGTGCCTTTATTTCCAATAACACCTATTTTATTTATTTATTTTATTTATTGGTCCACAAAAAAATTACACCGTTAGCACTTAACATAGATTGTGTTGCTCCTAACTAGGCAGAGCCTGTTCTAAGGAGAACACCAATACAAATGATTATAAGCTACATAACTTCCAAAATAAAAATAAAAAATTTGAATCAAATCAAGTTAAAATGAAATTCTCACTACACCAAAATAATGATATAACTATAAACATGTAATACTAAATAATAATGTATAATAATATTAATAATATATAATAGCGATAATAAATAATCATTTATAATAATAACTAATAATATATAACAATTAGTAAAAATACGTATATAAAATATATAGAAAAGAAATATATTCATTTATTTTAAAATCGTGATGAATGTTTTCTCCGTCTCTCTCCTACCAAGGTTTATTAACCATAATGTAAGGTGATATTTTTGTTGGTTGTTGCTAATTTCCAATATGTTCTCTTTACTCATGATATTAACCATTCTTGGAGCAAGAAAGCTGTAATGACGTTGTCCAAAAGACGTTAGACGTTTCGGCACTTCAAAGTTTTCCTTATCCTTCCTTATCCAAACGACCTGATCTCTCCCTGTTTTCCGGAGAAACACAATATTCGTCTTCATTGTTGTTTTTTCAAGTATTGATCTTCAAGTATTGATTTGAGGCAATACAACTGCCTCAAATCAAGCAATTGTGCCTCAACATACAGGTCGTCAGAAGGGTAACGCCTAGGCTTCCTTAACATGATTCTAATTATTTCCTTTTGGACGACGTTCACTTTCTGGAGGAGGTTTTTTCCGCAAGCTATAACTTTATTATTTCAAATATCGGTGAAAATTTAGTTGTATAAAATTACATGTGATTATGTGTGATGTGATATGTGATAAAATTATATGTGAGTCTCAAGAAACGGGGCCAGTCATTGAAAACCTTATTAACTTACGTATTTTTCCACAATAAAACACTCTTGATAGGGAACCATATTAACGGTGTATTTGCCTTCATATGCCATCTAAGGTAGTTAGTTGCGTACACACGAGTAGAATGCCTCCTTTGACCCGTGATACAGGTGCCATTGTGAAGAGAATTAGCAAAGTTAGTAGGGCCTGCAGACAGATTTGAAAAGTTTGAAGTATTTGCGAATATTTGACGGAGAATTTAAATATTTGTACATGACAAGGATCACGAATTTAACTGTTTTCGGATATTGAAGGTGAACGGTTTCGTGCAGCTTGGGCCCACAAGATCCATTTTGTTCACGGATCGGCTCAACTCACGATTCAGCTCCTATTCAGAAACCTCTTCGAGTGGAAAGCTACCCTGGGTAAGACTTCCGTGTGTCAGACCTCAGAGCTGGTGGACCAGTTTCTCCCGGCGGGATTGCATCCCGGCGCCACTGGACGGTTTGCGCACCGGTCGGCGAAGCCAATCAGCTGTGCATTCTGAGTAATTGCTGATAGGGTCTGGAGACTATGTAAATATACTGTTTCCACAGCAGCGGGGGTGGATGTTGAGCTGTTCTCATGCCACTCTTGATATGACGTCGGGCCACTCGATCTCGTGTGGCACTACGGGCAAAGAACGCCCAGGTCCGCGATAAATTCAAACTGAATTACCGCTGTAATACAACAGGTAGAGGTTGCGTACGCGACTTCGGACCCGTAACCAGTCGGGAGGACGGAGGTATCCTGAAGGTTAATTCCAGACGAAGATATCCTGCCCAATCGGTAGTTAGGGGTTGAGGCTGCCCGCTGGTTACCTTTCCCGGTGACTCGCCGTAAGGCGTCGGTCTCTAACGGGTTGCTGGTGAACTAGACAGTAGATTGTCTTGTCCCCAAGTCTTCTACGCTCATCCCACGGCTGAAAGAACTATCTATATCGTTATACCAGCCTGGGGTGACGGGCTCGCCCGTTGTAGTCGACACCGCCCTACTGTTTTCGGATATTATGATTTTGCAAAAAATATCTCTTGTATGTCATTCTGTCGCTTTGTTAGTTACCTGCCCATGGAGGCTAAATCTCCTGTCTTATTTTGCTGAAGTTTGTCAAATATCTCCAGATATTTTCTTTTTTATATCTTTATTTTTACACAGTTTTTATTTAATTTATTTAATTTAGTTTTTATTTATAATTTAACACAGTTTTTATTTACTAATAGAATTATTTACAAAAGAGGGTTTTTATCGAAAAAAAAAATGTGTTGTAATTGATAATGGTTTTTTTTTTTTTGTCTATCCTATAAACCAGGTTTTCTCAAACTTATGACGCCACGTACCCTTAGTAAAGTTTCCAAACGACTGCGAACCCTTAACGCAACTCTACCCCCCCCCCCCTCCCTCAAAGGGAAAAAAAAGGAAAAATCGATTCTAGCTTTTAAGGTTTTCTAATTTTATAAAAAATATTTTTCAAACAGTGAAACATTGACGAAAGTTATTATTGTGATGGGTGGGCTTACTTTTTGTCGCAAATTGAGTCGATTTTAGGTGCAATTATGAACAATGTCAATCTTAATTCTGACAACATCAAGTCGATTTCTATATTTGGTTTTTATCAATACCATTACGTAAATGTAGTCGCAAACCCCCTACCATCACATGGCGAACCCTTGGGGGTTTGCGTACCACACTTTGAGTAACACTGCTATAAACAAATATTTCCAGGCGTTTTATCGAAAAGCCTCAGGACTTCTGTAACCTTTTTGACGTGACAACGTCTTATAATTTGATGGAGCCGGCTGCACGCACGAAAAAACATGACTCATGCGGCGTTACCTCGCTCTGAGGCATTCCATTTAGGGCTTGAAGTGTAAGCGAGAGCGCGGAACGAGCGACAAAGAGGCACAATCGGCCTCCGCGTTCGGCAGCGTTCGACATCTGTCTCTCTCCTACTTGAGTGAGCGATGCGTCCGCGTGGACAGCTTCTATACAACTTGAGTTGACGACTACAACGGGCGAGCCCGTCACCACAGGAAGTTTTAACGATTAGTCGTTCTATCGACCTGCAGTGAGCGTAGAAGACTTTGGACAAAACAATCCAGCGTCTAGCTACGCCACAACCCGTAAGAGACCAACGCCTTACCGCGAGATAGCCATGAGGAATGCTACCTGGCGGGCGACACTCGCGCCCTTACTACCAATTGTGTCCACATTTCTCCGGACTCTCGATTGGTTCCGAGTTCGATGTCGCTTGCGCGGCCCTCTCCCTTACGAAGCGGTGAAACGGTGAATACCGAATCTATCGCGGACCATGGCGATCTTTTCCCGCCTCTGAACCGGGATCGGATGGCCAATGGTCATTTCAAGAGCAGTCGCCGTAAGGTACGCAACCACCCCCGCTCTATAGGAAACAATACAGCTTCCAGACTCCCCCGACTGTTAGTCGGAGTGTCTGGAAGCTAGCGCTAACGCTTTGGGAGCTAACGGGCCCATGATGAGGTGGCCACGATGACCCATGTGTTCAGGGTCGGTCACACTCACGGGTCAACACCCATCCGATGGCCTCCACGCCTCTCCCCTGGGAATCAAACCTCTGGCGCTCCTGGACGGTCTGCGCACCGAGCGGCGCAAGCCAATCGACTGTGCTCTCCGACTAACAGTCGGGGGATTCCGTAGTAAATACTAAATAGGAACAATCTACGCATACTGGTGAGGGCGCTCACGGGGCATTGTAGCCTGAGCAAACACATATTCAACCTCAAGCTCAGAGACACAAAAATGTGCAGGTTCTGCCAAGGAGCAGAGGAAACTCCCCAGCACCGCATGTGCGAGTGTGGCCCGCTGATGCGTAAAAGATACACCCACTTGGATGGTCATTACCTCCAATTAAGAAGGTAAAACAATCTGGTGCCAAAAGCCTGCTGCGGTTCTCAAATGACAAGAAGCTTAGCGCAGAACTATAGTAGGTGGTGAACACAATATATCAGCAATGGTCGCAGTGTTACAAGACCTTAGAAAAGCCCCACTCAACAAATTAAAAAATAATGCTGTCTTTTGAAATCAAATCGCATTCATTATCAACCAAAAATGTGTTTTAGATCCTATTAACATGAAACGATTCATTTGCAGACTGAGAAATGACTTGCAAATAAACAATTCCCTATTGACGTTCAATAAAAAATGAAAATGTTAAAATAAATAGTCAACTGACGTGAAACCCTATTAATTATTATTCGCAATCATCCAACCTTGCTTTATCATTAAAATGTGCATATAGAAACTTTTCAATTAATTGCCGCACACATCAAACGAAACCACTATCGGCCTGAAATGGACGGCAACAAAGAAATTTATTTAATTAAAATTTTCAGTGGGGGGAGGGATTATTGAGTAGGGGGTGCAGGGTGTAGGCAAGCAGGGGTAGGGGGTGACGTGTAGGAGTTTGGGAATTGTAAATACATCCCCGTCAAGTGCGGGATGATAGGGGGTATGGATTGGGAAGGGAGTATCTGCATTTTATTTGAAAGATAAACGGCTTCTTATTGCGTGGAACTACCGACGTATCGACAAATTTTCATTTGCTGTCTTCACGGGGACAATATGAGTGCCACTGCCGCGTTCGCCGCGTGCCGGCACTTCGCTCTCATTGAGTGTTAGGGCGGGTAGTTTGATTTCTACCACTGCGACGCCCGCTAGCGCAGATTATCGCTATGAATTTTGGCGCGAATTTTGAAAAAAGTCTGTGCCAGCATAACTCGACGTTCCTATTGTAAGCAGTCGAGAATGAGAACTTTTAATTAGAGTTTTGCATGTAGTAAAAAGTTAGAAACCTTCATAACGATTGATGTTTGGAGTTCTTGTGATTTAGATTTTTTCCCTGATCGCGGGAAATTGAATTGTTTTTTTGGGAGCAGAAAGGCATTATGAAACTGGAACCAGACAATGCTTTCTCAAGACAAAGAAAGATGCTGCAACCGTGCCAGCATAAAAATTGGGATTGAGACGTAACTAATTCGCGTTCCCTGCTTAAGTGGCAATTTTATATATTTTTTAATGAAACGTAGGCTTTGAATTCTTACATTCAATGGACAATAAACCCTTATAATTTTAGTACTACACATATACTCATGGTTAGGCAATTCTTCTGGGAAGGTTAAACTGTAAAGAACATCAATATATGCAAGAAGATGACTAAGTAAGAACGAGTTAAGTTTATTAAGTGGATAGAAGATGGTCACGCGTGCGATTTATAAACTTTTATAACTTGAAAATTACTGGGATGTCTATTTTGAATTAATTCGATGTCAAAATAAAAAAAACGATTAAAAAACTATTTTGAATTCGATGTCAAAACATACTTCAAAGTGATTTGACAGTGATATGGGCTAAAGCCACGACATCTTCAGAATAAATTTTGAAATCAAGTCCTATTTTTCATAGTCACCTAACAATTTTTACAAAAATAATTATTTTTTATTTGGGGTATGTTTATGTTATATAATATATAGTTTATATATAGAAATTATACCAATAATCCAATTCACCATCAGATGGATAAAACGGCCATATTAATTGACGTATACGAAAATCCCCATATTGCGGCAAGTAACCGAATTTCTCAATAGGTGGCGCTGCGCGCCAAATTAGCACGTAATGTCATCGAATGGAGTTGACACACAAGTAATTTTCGGATCAGAAAATAAATTGTACTTTGTATTCAGCCTATAGTGTTTGATTTACGACCAACATTATTTGGGGAAGCCTGCTGGAGTGTACGGGCGAGTACAGGGTAGATATTGGGGGTATTTGGGGTAGGCTACCACCGTATGTAGGTAGAATAAGTCTTCTTTACTAACGAGGCCGATTCTTTCGCAGAACTCGCCTTGTTGGGTGGTAGCAACATCTTCTAGGCGGGTATTTTATAGCACCACGTGGTCAGAAACTTCGGTCACCCATCTAAATACTGGTCGTGCGTAGCGCTGTTCAACTTCAGTACCTAGCAAAAGAGAATCGGCGAGAGTGGCGTAGGAACGCTACCCACCGAACTACCCAAATTATTTTCCATAGACTTAAACTATTAAATCTGAGATACAATAGGTCGACGAACGTTTTTAATGAATTGATAACCTTTCAGAGTGTACAATCACTTTTTTATTAAAATTCATTTTAATTTCATTATTTGAATTTGGGCCATTGTAACTTGTTAACAGTTTTTTTTGCTCAATTTTATAGAAAAACTATTGAAATGTGAAAGTTTTCTAACCATTTAAGAGGGTTCACTAACTTATAAATTGACGCAGGGATATAAATGGGCCCGGCTCGATTGCATTTCTTCGTGAACTAAAATAGAACTTAGTTCAACCGAACGAGACTGAGCAATAGGTACGTTAGAACAGAATATGATATTAACTATCGTCAATTTTCCCGCACCAAAACTCTCTGTCGAACTTTTAGATGCCCAAATAAGTTTGAACACATTTCGTGCGGTATTAGATTTATCTAATTTTCTTCGGTGGGTAGTTTTAATGCGGAAAAGTGTCAACTTTATGACATCTCATATTGCTCTGATGTACAGCTCTGTCTCGTTCACATGAACTAATTTCCGATTTTAGCTCAAGAGAAACACAATCGAGACCATTATTTTAAAAATCGTAAAGTCATATTGATTGGATTTTATAGATATTTTTCCGCTTATTGTCAGTTTAATAAATATTATTGATAAAAGAAGTTTAATAAATAAAATCTAAATCCGATGAAACTTTAGACCTTTATATTCTACTCGTACAAAATTAGTAATTATAACACGTGTGTTATACCTTTTATTTTAGTGATACGATGTGTATTTCCGGCGCTTCCGCATACATTCGGATAAGTACAGAGAATATTCATGAAAAATACTAATGACAGACAGATAGTATAAAAATAAAAAATTTCAATGATTATTAAGTAATATATATTTATAGAAAACTAACCATGTTAACTACAAAATTAAATCGCAGAAGTTTCTCATAATAATAATTCAATATATTATAATGTGGTGACTTTTCAATTTCCCAAACAACTTAGGTAAAAATAAAGGTAGGCTTGATATAAGAGGTCTCGAAGAAGTTAAAATTTTCATTTAAATTGAATTAATTAAACTTTTTAATGAAAATGGAGCCGCCACTGACTTCCCAGGCTCCTCCTCTGCTCCGGATAACCCTCGGACCTTCATGAGCGACCCCATTTGTATAGGCTTTGTATAGGCAGGTAGCCGCGCGTATGCTAACCGATTTTATTTCACTCGTTCCCTCTAGTTTTTCGCAATTTTCACCCAATGAACACCACACAGGGTAAACGAGCAGACGAACTCGTCCGAAGACAGTACATATCCACAATAATATAATAAATAGTACCTAACAAGTAAATATATTAATAAGAATAAAAAACGAGCGGAGCTCATGTGAATACGATGCGGCAGTCACCTCTATATGGCAAAAGAGGGGATTTGCGCTTGTAGATTTTAGTCTGCGGTTTAGATAATTGGTTAAAATACTGAAAAATGGAAATAAAAAATAGTAATAACAATAATAATAGGTAATAATAATATTAATAATATTAATACAGATTATAAATTTAAAAAAAAATGTTACATTAGTTTTTGTTTTACACAACCATGGCACTAGTGGGACTTCCGAAGTGAGCTCGCCTTAACACAGGGGTGCCTAGCAAGGCGGGCTCGGCTGCTCTTTGCTTAGCACAATTGAAAGATAATCATTTGCGTTTAATGTATGCGCTATGTAACCTATGGGCTCAGACAGATGTGTATATAACTTTAAAAGCATGCAACGGCATTTTCTGAATTGTCAATACATTTTCTGTTGTGCTCATGCATTTGAATGTACCTATATGTAAAATAAAATAAAAATAAGTAAAATTATAAATACAATAGTTCTATTTCTGTAACGGCAGTATATTATTTTTAATATATTTACTTGTTAATTGCGTTCATTTAATTTCCAAACTGTTTAGTTGTATCCTTAGTGCTGTACCGATTTTAGATTTTGGTCAATATTTTATTATCTTTGTGGGTTCGGAGTGGTAAACATAGGTGGTTCATGTAATCGCATTAATATAACATAATTCGGTGGCCAGTATTGGGCCATTGTCAATGCTAAAGGTCATGTATTTCGTCTTCTCTTTTTTTTTATAGTACTTTATTCATTTTTTTTATACATATAGCCACATTATTACCAATGTTATAAAGTAACTCGGAAAAATTTAACACGCAAATGTAGCAAATGGTCAGTGCCCACCTAACTATGACTGTAATGTCCTGTATCTAGGCGGGTCAGAGTAAACAATTAAAATTAGCGATTTAATTTATAAAGAACTAAATTGACTAACGTTTTATTTTTAGAAATAGTAAATGTACCTAATTAAAATTTAATATATAATATAATCGTTTAATATATAATCTGTATAAATATTACAATGTAATATTTATGTAATAATATGGGAAGTACTTAGATACCTAAATTCGATTATAATAAATAATAAACATATTATGGTAGGTATAAACATATTTATATTAGAATACAATTTTATAAATACGATTATTTGCTTTGTTTAGCGTTAGTAGATTATTGTGAAGCCATTGTTTAGCCAGCTCTAGTGCCGCAGTCGCTATGTCGAGCTCTAAGACTCCAGAAATATCGGCGTAAGACAGAATGCATCACTGAACTTGAAGCATATAACTATTGATGAACACTAAGAAGAGTATTGGTCTTAGTAGAACGTGACTTGATTTCCAAAAATTCAAAGATATAAGAATTTTTTAAAATACCCGAAATGTAAATTCCCTCGGTATTTCGAACCATACTCGTTCTCTATATTGAGATTTCTAGTGGCGTTGGATTGTGATGACCGTGTCATAATACGTTTAATAAAATATATACACAATATTCAATTGTCTTTTCTCTTGTAACGTTGTAAGTGTGCCCGTATTCGGTCGCTTTATGAATTCGCTAATTCGCAGTGGAGGCTAGCAGCAGGGTTTTCGTCCCAAAGCTCACAGCGACCCAGATCACACCCCCCTCCCCCCACCTACACATACAAACGCACACGCAGGACAGTGGCGATGCTGATACATAATTAATTAGTTACAAACAATGTATCGCTTTCCCAAAAAATACATCTTGTTACACGTACGAGGGTCACCACGGCGAAGTCCGTCCGGGTCAACACCCATCCGGCGGCCACCACGTAGAAGTCCGAGCCAGCAATCTTTATAACAAAATTATAAATTTGGTTGAACAGTAGTATAAAATGCGTTGAGCACGATGCGCTATCTAGCGGTAGGTAAAATATCTCTAATATTATTTATTAGTGAATTTACCTACCGATAGCGCTTAAACGCATGTCAATTTTTTTATTTTACAGTCAATTGTTCAAATTTTTAAATTAAAAAAAATACATATATTTTTTATTTTTTATTTTTTTAATGGTGGCTTGTACTGATTCACACTCTTGAAGGATGCCGGTTAATCAAAACTCATCCTGTATACCTACTTATAATACTTACATAATTATAATATACCATATACATAGTCATTTATTTAATATTAGGATTATTATATTTCATGAATTCTTCTTCTTAAAGTGCCATCTCCTATTGGAGGTCGGCGGTCATTATGGCCACTTGTTCCAGTGATGTTGCGGCGCGGAATAACTCGTTGGTGCTCGAGTTGAACCATTCAACGAAGTTTTGTAGCCAGTGTATTTATGCTTTGAAAAAAAAAACAAAAATCAAACAACTGAAAAAAGAGAAATATATGAACTGATAATAACTAAAAAAAATAATAGTTTAAAAAACACTAAAAACACGCTTTTATAAATGCAAACACCACTATGATACGATATTCCATCATGGAATGCCAGTTCCTGTCTTCCGGCTTCATCATCAGACCTTGAAACCTAATCGTGGGCAAAGTTCATTCCAAGACTTTTCTAACAAGTCCAAACACAGCTATGATACGATGTTCCATCATGAAATTACAGTTCATATCTTCCGACTCCAATATCAGATCAGTTCGACAGTACCATATTATTGTATTGTCATCAGAACTACATACAGCTGCCAATTTTCATGACGCTACGATCCTTGGAAGATGGTTAAAATAGTTACCTTAGATTCCATTTTATAGTTAGTTACATACAGGTCGACCTAATAAAAGCGTGTTAAAAATAGATAACTGAATAAATAAAATTTGAAAATTTAATTAAAGTTTTTTTTAGTAATATTATTCTTAAATGTTATCTAAATGAATCTTAATGCTATCTAAATTAATCTAATAATAATGGATATTAATCTTCTTTATTGAGGCCAGAACACTGTCCAGCGGGATATGAATACCTGATATAGCTGGAATGTCCCTCATAATGAGACTGTCTCTCATAACAGACTTTAATGTGTTGAAATTCACGATAATGACCTTCAGTAGATAAACCGACCTTCTCACTTACGCTGCTCAAACTCAAAGAGTCGTATTTGTCAGGAGACGAAGACGATCGATCTTGGGGTTAACGTCATCTGTCAGTTTACATTATACTACAGTCACATGGCTGCTCTTGTTGGCTTATCGTTTGGGCTCGAGTTTGTGCTTTTCAACCTGGAGTGGTTCGGCGATGTGAAAGTTATAAGTTTGCTATGTGGCTCAACGTTGAGAAGCAGGCTGGAAGTCAATTCGATCATTTGGAATTCACATGAAGAGTGTTACAATTTGACAATAACATCTTTATACTACAGAAACGTGCTGTAAGAGCTATATATAAACTTGGTCCTCGAGTTTCACTTAGAGAAAAATTCAAAGAGATAAATATTCTTACTGTTGCATCACAATATATATATATACGAAAATCTGTTGTATGTCCACAAGAATATTGACAAGTTTAAAATAAAAAGCGACACTCATAATTTTAATACTAGACATAAGCATAACCTTGTTGTACGTGCTACTCGTCTCCACAAAATAAGCAATTCTTTTTTGGGACAATGTATACGCTTCTATAACAAACTTTCTCATACTATTAGAGAACTATCTGTAAATAAGTTTAAAGCTACCATCAAAGCAAAATTGTATAAAAAAGCATATTATACAATATCTGATTATGTAAATGACAAAACGGCTTGGGAGTAAGGCTTGGACGCATCATAATAACATAAATTAAAAATAATATTTAATTGTGTCTATATGAATAAAGAACATTTTGATTTGATTTTGATTTGATTTGATTTGATGATGGAAAGAGAACAAAACCGTTTTCTAAGCTACCTGCACTCTGAGCTATATAAATACTGTCCAATATTGTATCCGTGTAATTTGGTTCACGGCATGGTTGGATTTATAATATAATTAAACAAGTAAATATAATAAAAAGAATTAAAAAAACGACTGCCGTTACAAAAAGTGAACTATTGTATTTACAATTGTTTTTATTACAGTTTCTCTATGAAATATTAATTGTTTATGTATTCATCCATATAGATAGGTATATATTTCGGGAATGTACTCAATCAGACCTTTCATTTGACAATATTTATGTTATTTTTTTTAAGGAAATTTAGACAACTACTTACTTGATATTTGGACGGTTATTATATGACACTTAGTATGATATAACGATTCTAACAATAATGCACACTTCTCAATCGAGTTTCTTCTTCGTTTAGAAATAACGGTGGAATAAAGAAACGGAAAACAAACATAGATGAACCTTGAACACATTACACTCCTTTTTTGTTGGGCAGTCGTTTAAAAAAAACGGATGTGTCACTACAAACTTACCCAGCATTTAGCCAAGGATTTATAAACGAATTTTGAGCGTGATGTTATTTCGGGATGTAGGTTGACATGATTGAAAGGGATAGTCGGCGACGAGCGCGGATAGTGAGCGCGAATGGAACGGTTTAATTTATTACGCAAATATAGTGATCGGCGAAAATTCTATTTCATTTCGGCGCAACAAGGCATCTGTGTATCTAATTTCAGATCTATAGGTCCGATATTTCGACAATGAAATATGACTAGTAGGTACCCTCCCGGTGGATCTATTTTAACCACAACTTTTTTAAACTCTTGATATAAGTAAATTATGCCTACATGCCATATTTCACCTTGAGCGTTTTGGCGCTATCGTTGAAGAAAACATACAGACACATAAGCAGTTAGAAACACTTCTATCTGGAAATGGTCTAGATGGTGTCAGGGGGGGGGGGGGGGGAGGGAAGAAAATTGACATTTCCGTCTTCATCCTAAAAAAAAATTGCGCGTTCACATTACGTTCCCTCCTCGTTGGTTGGTGGGCACTAAATAATCCAACACGAAATAAAAGGTGTTGGATTATTTAGTCTGTAAGGCTGTCAGTATAATAAAATGAAATGAAATGAAATGTGTTCGTGTGCGATCGCGCCCGATCCATTTTTTTAAATAGTGTGATGAAAAATGAAAAGGTGAATATTTCACAATTTGTCCAAGCGTAATCTCAACGAATACCACCCCCTGGGAGTGACAGATATGCTTTTACCTACATACCCTACCATTCCACGCACCTCTCGAAATGTACGTGTTTATTGTGGCGGATATTATAAAAAGTATATACGTGGATAAGCCCCACGGGCTTAGGGGATGGAGAGCAGGGGAGAAGGGAGGGGAGTGAGGGACGCGGAGGCTGTATTTGGTTAGCCCGGGAGGGGGTGGTTAGCGGTGGGAGGGGGTGGGTTCGGGAGACCCCCTCAGTCATCCGTCATAATTATTTGCGGTCCGCCCGCGGGTTTTTTGCGCCTTTTTCCGAATGCAAACAGGCCGCCGCCCGCGCCCTGCTCTGCCCTGGTCACCGCCCAGCCATGTTTAAAATTTAAAACACTAAATTAGCACGCGGAAAACTGCCACGAGAGGACTATCTGCATATCTCCGAAACGAACGCGTTGACCTAACAATGAAATAAACATTGTAGTAGGAAGTTTACAATGGGCTCGATTGCGTTTCTTCGTGAACTAAAATCGGAAACTAGTCCGTGTGAACGAGTCAGGACAATACGCTAGAGCAGAATGTGAAATGAACGGTTGTCACTTTCTCGCATTAAAACTACCCACAATAGATAAAGCACCTGAATCTAACACAGCACGAAATGTATTCAAATTTATTCGGAAGCGTATAAGTTCGACAAGTAATTTTTATCGACGATCGTTCGTTTCATATTCCGCTCTAACGTATTGCTCTATCTCGTTTGCTCGAACTAATTTCAGTTTTAGTTCACAGAGAAATGCAATCGGGACCAATATCGTTTAATTTTCTGCGACTGTTTATACATTATTGTACAGAAATAAAATATCTAGAAAATAAAAAACCTCACTTTTATTTATAATAAGCATCTTGCTCAATTTTGGAAATTTGATTATTTGCTGTAAAATAATTCGATTTTCACCTATTATATTTTCAACTCTATTTAAAAACATCTGCTAGATATATAGAATAGAAATCATAGAAAATCAATGACAATCTCCTACAACCAACCTTACTATGACGTGTTATATGTATAGGTGCGTGTAATACGTGTGTAAGTGTTTGTCTTTTTATTGCATTCGATCGACAAAATTAAAAATGCAATTTCGTTATTTCCATCTCAACGGAAAATAGTGACCCAGCCGGGAATCGAACTCGGAACCTTACAATGTATGATCAGGCGGCCTAATCACTTCCATGTCTGTCAGCTGCTGTCCTTAGCCAGTTAGTTCCTGCTGCTTTTTTGATGTCGTCCAGCCAATTTAAGTATCTCCCTACGCCAGGTCTCTCTACGCCTTGCCTTGTGGTTCTCGTTCGTATGTCTTTATTGCGCACATATTGTAAGGCGGCTGGCACTGCATGAAATATACAAAAGAGTATAAGTATATTAGCTTACACTGTATATTTAATCTGAAGACTTTTATACAAAACATGGCAAAAACACGGGAGTTTCTGTCACAAATGGTTACAGCTACACAATTGACGCTTTGTCAGTTGGTCTACACTACTACAATACTTCACTAGATGGCGCACTTTATTTTTGGGTAAATATTGACCGCCATTCCTCCATATTACCCTATGTAAACAGATTTGCAACTATGTAGAGAGGAATCAACGAATACTTCGATGGCGTTTTCACTGCCTCTTCGGAGTGGATTTTCCGCTGCAAAAATTCATCCAATGCCTGATAAAAGTGGACGTATGTTGGAGCAAGGTCTGGTGACAATGTAGGGTGACGAAGAGTCTGTGAGGTTTAAATATATGGTTTGTCAATATGTTTGTCAATATGTTTGTCAATATGTTTGTCAATGTTTGTCAATATGTTTGTCAATATGTTTGTTTAGGTCAAATCTTGGGAGCAGAATTAGAACCACTTCCTATTATCCTATGAATTTGAAATTTTACGCTTTGGTTCAGTAAGCATGACCCGATTCTGTACCCAGGATTGGCTCCCGGCGAGGGGAATCCTTAATAGGCACAGACACGAAATTTTGTATACGCATTCAATTATGATAGCCCGTTATTACTTTTATCATGACATGGCTGCTGAGCAAAGGGTTGGCTCCCGACGAGGGGACTCCTTAACGGCCAACAGCACAGAAACGAAATTTTGTATATGCATTCAATTATTATAGACCGTTAAAGTGTCACCGCGACAGGGCTGCTGCACCCAGGGTTAGCTTCCAACGAGGGGACTCCTCAAAGGTCGACAGCACAGAAACAAAATTTTGTACAGCATTCAATGAGGATAGCCCTTTCTTAGTTCCACTGTGACATGGCTGCTGCACCCAGGGTTGGCTCGGGACAGAGAATTTTAATAAAAGTTTGTTTTTAAAAATGTGGTTTTACCATTAACTTATATTAATATAATATAATATAATACATTTCTTCAGATGATTATAATTAAAATAAGCTGTCTGCCTTGGAACAGGCGGCAGCCTAGTAAGGTTATGACTTTATGTATTGTGACTACTGATAATTTCAATCAATAAATTAATTTGAAATTCGAAATTTGAGTAGGTCACCGCGGAGGAATGAAATAAATGTTATGAAAATTGGTTTATACGTATGAAAAAGTATATTAACGCTTAACCCGTCGGACGCCAACAGTGCCTATAGTGCCTATCCTTTGAGTAGTTTGACAGATCCGCGCGTAACCGTTTCGGCCGGCCCCCATTTATATTATTTAAATATATAATATACATGACTAACAAGATTAATTACTAGGTAACAAGAGGAAATTGATGAAACAGCGATATTGTTAGTATTTATTTATAAAATAGACCAAAAAGTTGCGGCGCAGTTTTTTTGCGCGCGAAGACAGGCGGCTTTCGACCAGGGAAAATATTTTGAGAAATCAATAAATGGAATTGTGGCCATTCAATGTATTTTTTTTTCATTATTGTGACTCTCGTACAAAGTAATCAGTGGTGTCATAGACAGAGAGCGTATTGTCGCCGATAGGGTTCTCTTTGTTTCTTTTTGGTACGAAACCCTAAAAACAAAGTTTGAAAAAGAAGTACCCAATTATACCAACAATGAAGGGGGGTAAAAAATGTAATGCGGTTTCAGCAGTACATAATGTATTGGAGGCGGACGGGCGGCTAGTGGAGGTGGATCCAAAATGGCGTCCAGCTATGTGCCAATCAACGGCACATGTGTCATTATGTAAAAAAGTTGCGGTCTATCGGATGTGCTCCCGTGCACATTAAAACATTTTATATTTTCGCAACAGTGGAGCCGGAGAGGAAAGGGGGCGGCCGACCGGGCGCGGGCGCCGTGGGGGAGGGTAGTTGCCCCACGGCCTGGACTCTGCTCTGGACAAACCGCACTAGGGATTGATATCAGAAAAAAATTGTGATCGAATATCGAGTCGGTAAAAAAATATCAAATAGAGATAAACCCTATCTATATACGGCTTTACCTGGTTACTCTAATGAGCCCAAGGGGTATTTAGAGTAGGGATGGACATCGAAGTAGAAATCGAGGTTACCATCGATACTAATATTGTAACGCAAATATCGATGGTCGAAAAATATATTTAGCAAATCATCGATGTATAGATTTTCTTTTAGAAATCATCGTTCGTTAGGACTCATTTTGCTGACATCCCTATACGTGTTCTTTTAATAAAATCAATAATAGAGATAACCAAATCGATAGATACTATGTACAATTCAAATAGGTTAAAAATAAAACAAATAATAAAGTAATTAAATCTAAATTAATAATATGTAATGGCGATGTCATTTCTGAAATTCGTCATTTAAAGTGTTAGGAAATATAATTTCGATAAGATTTCATTATTCATATATGGAGTAAAAGAAAACATCGTGTAGAGATGAGAAATATCGACGGAGAAACATCGATGGTGGCAAAATATCGACAAAGCACCATGGATGTAAAAAACATCGAACATCGATCTCTAGCCATCGATGTTTTTGATATATCTGATATCGATGTCCATCCCTACTTTAGAGCTATCACTTACAACCGGCGAACCCGTCACTCCGGGAAGGTATAAGGATAATAATCGTTCTTTCAACCTGCAGTGAACGTAGACTAGGACATCAAAGTCTACCGTCTAGCTACGCCAACTCGCCTTATCGCGTGGGACTAGTAAGTTGACCCAACTGACAGCCCTGACTACCAGATTCGGCCGGATTTCTCAGTACTCCCCTCTGGTTACGAGTCCGAAGTCAATTGCGCTGTCTCTACATGTAGTAGTAGTTCAGTGGTAATTCGGTTTGAATTTATCGCGGACCATAGCGTCCTTTGCCCGTCTACTAAAAGGGATCGGGGGGCCAACTAGTCGTTTAAATTTGTTTATAGCAAAAGTTAATAGTGAGCGCGAGTCTAATTCTTTATAACTGTTGTTGAAATGATTTCTTTCTCGCTATGGACGTTCTTGAAATAACTTAGTGTTTATAGCAAAAGTTAATAGTGGGCGCGAGTGTAATTCCTTATAACTGTTGTTGAAATGATTTCTTTTTCGCTATGGACGTTCTTGAAATAACTTAGTGTTTATAGCAAAAGTTAATAGTGGGCGCGAGTGTAATTCCTTATAACTGTTGTTGAAATGATTTATTTTTCGCTTTGGACCTTCTCGAAATAACTTAGTTTCAATACCGCTATAATATAGCTATAATATATATATATATATATATATATATATATATATATATATATATATATATATATATATATATATATATATATATATATATATATATATATATATATATATATATATATATATATATATATATATATATATATATATATATATATATATATATATATATAGATATATATATATATATATATATATATATATATATATATATATATATATATATATATATATATATATATATATATATATATATATATATATATATATATATATATAGATATATATATATATATATATATATATAGATATATATATATATATATATATATATATATATATATATATATATATATATATATATATATATATATATATATATATATATATATATATATATATATATATAAAATCGAAGACTATCGCGGTTGTTTGACATTATAAATAGGATAGAAAACGAATTTACCGCGTGAAATTTGTAGGACCCGACGTTTCGGTGACGTTGCAGCCGCCGTTGTCTAGGGTAGACAACGGCGTGAGTCTACCCTAGACAACGGCGGCTGCAACGTCACCGAAACGTCGGGTCCTACAAATTTCACGCGGTAAATTCGTTTTCTATCCTATTTATATATATATATATATATATATATATATATATATATATATATATATATATATATATATATATATATATATATATATATATATATATATATATATATATATATATATATATTTATATATATATATGTATATGTATATACCTATATATATATATATATATATATATATATATATATATATATATATATATATATATATATATATATATATATATATATATATATATATATATATATATATATATATATATATATATATATATATATATATATATATATATATATATATATATATATATATATATATATATATATATATTCTTTTTAGAATTGATCAATAAGATGATTATAAAGTAAATAATTATAAAAGCCACTTACATCGTGACGAAGGATTCCCTTGATCGGATTCGGGAATGCTTCATATAAACTAACACACGAGAGATATATATATATATATATATATATATATATATATATATATATATATATATATATATATATATATATATATATATATATATATATATATATATATATATATATATATATATATATATATATATATATATATATATATATATATATATATATATATATATATATATATATATATATATATATATATATATATATATATATATATATATATATATATATATATATATATATATTTATATATATATATATATATATATATATATATATATATATATATATATATATATATATATATATATATATATATATATATATATATATATATATATATATATATATATATATATATATATATATATATATATATATATATATATATTTATATATATAAATAATATATAGGTTTTTTATTTAATTTTTGTGAAACACTAAAGTTCTAGTACATACCCGAACGTGCGTTAGCCTGGGCATGTATAGAAAAGTCGATTGGTATAATAAGTCTTTTTAGTAGGAATGCACAATCGCTTGCACATATCAAGCCATTTTGAAATGATAAAGGTCTCGTTATCTTTTCCACAAATTACAAATATATATTTTTTATTTTTCGTTATATATTTTTATAATAAAAGGTGTAACTGCGGAATCCAGCTGTACAGTCCTCTTTATGTCCTTTGTCTCGAAAAGATACCTTTCGAGATAATGAGATGGTTCTGTTGAGATCAAGCGTTAAAGGGCATATGGAGACAATAAAAAAATCAGCCTACGAGAAAGGATAAAAAAATTAGGAAGACACTGTTTTAACTGGCTTTTATGGTTCACTGTTGAAGAAAATGATAAGAAGCCCGGATTTGCACGAAATCAGGTTTTCATATAAACTAACACACGAGAATCGTTTTTCCGCGCGCTTTGTTAAGTTTTCAAACTGATAAGGGTGGGCGGAGTTGCCAGACTGTTTGTAAGTAAGTGATGTTTCAAGAAAGATCCAACAAACCCAGTTATCTTAAATTTTATTTTAAACGTTGTTTTGTGAACTTCAATCATAATTCGCATCGGGCGTCCGCTGCATACAATGTTTTTCCGGACTCAATTTATAGACAAAGCTACAAAATTAATTTAAACGAAGTTTTATGCTATATTTGATATAATTAATCGGCTACGAAGTAAAGAAACATATAAAATAATTTCCAATAACTGTTGATGTAGTCTTCCCACTGCGCGAACGTTGATGTTATAACCACCGGCTGGCTGGTGGCTCTGGCGTCTGCAGATATAAGAGATGCTTACAGTGGTCTCGAGGGTTTTCGATCTGCACCAGAACCAGTCAAATTTTCTGATAAAGAACTTTCAGAAGCAAATCATGTAATTCTTAGGCAACCGGTATTTTTTCCCTATTTCAACCATGCTGAATCCGAAAATGCCGAGCAAAATCCTGGCCGGACGTGAGTTATCCAAGATGGCGGACAATATTGCGTCGAAACCCGAAATCGACGCTGTAAAGCCCTCTTTTGACATAGGAACGTGTTCAAAATGTCTAGATGTATGTTTTTGAGTTTGAGGAATTCAAAAATACCAGGATTTAAAACCATTGTGACCTGTTGCCCAAAAGTTACATGATTTTCTTCTAAAAGAAAAACGGAGAGCTTTTTTTGATTTTTTGACTGGACTATACAGTTTAGCGCAGTAAGCAGTTAGTTAGGATTTCGGTAAGAGTTTTCTAATAGTTTTAGCTTTAAATTAGCTAATGCTTGACATTCGCACAAAGTATGTAGCACTCTACTTTCCCAAATTTTCTGCAGAGAATCGGTCCACTTTACGTTGGTCGGTATGTGTTTGTTGAGATAAATATGGCATATCATTGTTCCTGACACTGTTCTTATTTGGGGGTTTGCTAAATTTGAGGAGTGGGCAAACCCCAAAAAATCTATTTTGCAATTTCTATTAAAGGCAAAATTTCTATCCTCTTATTTTACCTTTTCCGCTTGTCAATTTAACTAAAATAACTTCTACCAGAACTACTGCTGACTGTAAAGCAACTCTTTATCAGCCTACTGCAATCTTTTTAAAATATTGGAAAGTATATTTTCTGTGTAACGACGTTTTCACAAAAAAAATGGCGGAAAACCCATATGGCCCGCTTAAAACGTCGTTATTCGAAAATTGCCCGAATGATAATTGAAAGAGTTGACATAATATACCTAATAATGAGGCTTTTATGTCTGGACTGGAATCGACCCTTGCACTCACAATCGATTTTTTACAAAACTCGATTCGATTACACAACGTAGGTAAAGTTGTTACATCTCTAATGTGACCGCACGCAGTACGGGGGCGGGTGGCGCGTCGGACCCGACTGTCCACCTAGCTGACCGCCCGCGAGGGATGAGTGGGGTATGGTGTTTAAAAACGCCATTTTAAAATGCCAAACGTCAGCACATGTAAGTACGATAGAGTTAGATCAATAATTTTGGCACGTGGTGTGGGAGATGAGGGCAAGGGAGGTTCGGTGCGTACACACGTGTCATTTTCCCTACTAATATAAAAACCCCGCCCTACCCCCCACCCCTCCCCTCTCCCCTCTACTCCCTGTAACAATCCAACACTCTAGTGAAGGGTTTTATTAAATAGCTAGGCATTCCTCTTCCTGTATCAGGGTTGGGTTTATGTACAATACAAGTACGCGACCTCTATCTAGTACCTACGTATGTATATGCAACCCAATATAAGCAATATATGCAACCCCCATAAGACGACGTCTCATAAATGAAAAAATATATTTATTTGCACCTATCACAACAAACAAAAAAATATTAGGAATAACGCAAAATTAAAAATTGAAAGTGTGAATAGACAAAGACTATGTAATCAAACTAAAAAAGCTACAAATTAGAGGTATCCTCAGGATATCATTTTTCCTGGTTTTTAGGTAACATATACCTATTATTGTTACGGGAAACCAATATTTATTGAAATAAAAATAAATACATAATAATCAAAATTAAATGAATCAAAACGTCAAAAAATCGAAAACGAAAAAATCTAAATAAAATTAAATAAATAAAAAAAAAACAAAATAATAGCCACGATAAAAAATATAAACAAACTAAATAAACATTAGTAATAATCAACAAATCAAATTACCATTCTAAAATAAAATTTTAAAATAAATGTTTGGTTTCTAAATATCTTCCTATAGTGGTCCTTAAATATACTCTTATAGCGGTCCTTAAATACTCCAATTATTTGCGATCGCAATGCCATTCCCAACCGATTCCATAGCCTGGACACCTCTTGAAAAATCCACGGGTAAATGTCTCAGTGATAATTTGTTTATACTATAATTTTTTTGGTGCAATATCTCTATAAATCTACAGGTATTCATTCAATGTTGTGTAATCTTGCAAAATATTCTAATTTACTAAGTATTCTGATTTAGTAGGAACACTTGTTACAACTTCCATATTGCTAAATATGGCTAATTAGCCAGTCGAATGATGTGCCACGTAATGTTGAGAAATGTCGACCTATATTATGGTCGAGATCGTACGATAATAGATGGATGGGATTGCAGTATATTTCTCGATATATGTTAAGGGATCGACCACATATCGCTGAATCTTGGGATGGCCTGGGTCGCTGTCAGTGTGTCACGTGGAACTCCCTCTCTCTCTCTCTCTCTCTCTCTCTCTCTCTCTCTCTCTCTCTCTCTCTCTCTCTCTCTCTCGATTTTACATAAACTGTATTTAAGTGATATGTCTTATTGTACCTACGAACTGGTGTTTAAAGATTCCATGCAGCTTGGGCCTGATGACATATTTGTTATTTTGTGTCGGCAAACGGTTTAACCCATCCCTTTAAGAGGGACTAACCTACATTTGACTCTGTGAACCCTGCCACGGCCGTGTCGTGGACATGCAATCGGCTGTTTTAATTTGAGGGAACGCCTCGGGCGATACTGGGCGGTTTGCACACCGTGCGACGTCAGCCAATCACTTGCGCAATCCGGCGAATAACCGAAGGAGTCTGAACACGTACGTTTCCTAAAAAGCAGGTGTAGTTGTTAACCTGGCGTTATCTATCTACAGAAACGATCCGTTGTCTAGCCGCTGTGAGCTTGACGGGCAAAGGGAGCCTCGTTTCGCAATAAGTTCAAACTGCGAATTAGCGCTAACGTCAGGTAGAGGTCGCGCAATCGACATCGAGTCTGTGATCAGACTTGAGTATGGAGAAATTAGCAAGGGTGCGAGCAGGACCGCTGGGTGGCACTTTGGACCCTTACAGGCTGTTGGTGTAGTTTGATTGTAGGTTGTGTGTATGCTTAAGTTTTTGCGTTTCATTCTATGGGAGATAAGATGGCAAGAGTAGTTATAACTCCCCGGGGTGGCGGGTTCGCCCGTAGCAAATGACACTTCCTTACTGTACCTAAAGTCAGCGCGCGTCGGCCCAAGGAAATTTGGTGCCCTAGGCAAATAAATAATCAGAACCGATTAATCACATTTCAAGCAAATTTTAACGGACGTATTTCCCTCTCCTTCGCATACGATTTCTTTGTTAAAAAAACCCCTGGGCACAGGAGGCGAATACTTTGAGTATTTTAGCGATTTTAATGCATCTTCTTGTTAAATAATAGATCCGCTAGGCACTGCAGGCTACGATTTTGTAAATTATAATGCGGATAAAAGATCTACTAGATACCTCCGGCAACATTTGCGGTGTTTTGAGGATCTTATTGCATTTATTTGATGAATGAAGACTTGATGAATATTGGAATTGATGGACATGCCTTGTGTCACCGTTTTCTGGCCCCTGGATTCAGGCGCCCTAGGCGGTCGCCTAGTTCGCCTATATGGAAAGGCCAACCCTGCCTAAAGTGTATTTAAGTGGCATGTGATATTGTACCTACGAACTGTAATTATATAAATATTTTAATGAACAATTAATAAACTTGTAAACAATTGATTGATTTTACACTCTACGAAGTTGAACAAACCAATGAGATGGCCAACCGTATATAATTGTGTTATACTACTCTGTCTAAAAAGTACCGGAAATTATTAAATAAAACACACAGTTTTCGTTTAATCGTCAATGTTTATTTTATCACCTTGAAAGTAGTCCCCATTTGATGCAACACACATTCGCCAGCGTTTTTTCCAATCTTCAAAACACATTTTGTAGGCGTTTTTCGGTATAGCCTTCTACGAATTTTCTTTAATGGACTCTATGGACTCAAAACGGGTACCACGAAGAGGCAATTTTAGTTTTGGGAACAGAAAGAAGTCTGACGGGGCCAAATCTGGTGAATACGGTGGTTGATCAATTGTATTTGTCGCGTTTTTGGCCTTAAATTCGGTCACAATTGCTGCTCTATGCGACGGTGCATTATCGTCGTGGAAAATCCACGAATTGTTGATCCACAATTCAGGCCGTTTTTGACGGATTTTCTCACGTAAACGCTTCAAAACGGCCACATAATATTCCTTATTGACCGTTAGTCCTTCTGGAACGAATTCGTGATGGACTAAACCGCGAATATCAAAGAAAACAATGAGCATCACTTTGACTTTTGAACGACTTTGTCCTGGTTTTTTCGGTTTTGGCTCGTTTTTTGTCCTCCAGTCTGATGCCTGTTGACTTGTTTGGATATCAAATTCATAGACCCATGTCTGATCGCCAGTTATAATGCGTTCTATGAATGTGGGATCAGAATCGACGCGATCCAGTATGTCTAAAGAAGTTTGTTTGCGGTACTGTTGTTGTAGAAAATTCAACTCCTTTGGAACGAGCCGAGCGGCGATGCGTCTCATGTCCAATTTATCTACCAAAATCGAGCGAATGGACTCATGAGACTTCAGGTTCAGGTCACGTGCTATCTCCTCTAAGCTGGAATGGCGATTACGGAGCACAATTTCCTTGACTTTTTTGATATTTTCGTCTTTTGAAGAGGTCGAAGGTCGCCCGAAACGAGGGTTGTCTTCGACGATCTCTCGGCCCTCCTTGAATGCTGTGTACTACTCGTAGATCCGTGTTTTGGATAGAACTGACTCACCATAAGCCTTTTCTAACATTTTTAGGGAATTGGCACACGAAAATCCGTTCGCAACACAAAAATTAAGGCAATCTCTTAGTTCAATACTTTGGTTCATTGTGAAAATCGTGACGCACTACTAAGGTGTACAATTCAATTGCTGTTCTAATCAAAATTGCTGACAGTTCGCGCGCATTCCAGGCATAGAGTAAATAAAGACAGTTCTACCAACTTAAGTTTTTTTTTTTTAAATCATTAACAGAATCTTTTTAAATTCTAAATTCCCGGAAGTTTTTAGACAGAAGGCATTATAACTGTAAATGGCCAAATTAAAGCGTCATTAGAAAAAAGGTTTTTTTTTAATATTTGTAAGAAAAAAATTAGTGTCTCAATTTACAAAGAAATTATGCGAATTTCTACAGGATTAGTTTTTAATTAGCGAGATTCCTGAAGTGGATGAAACAGTACGAGCAAAGAAGCTACGAGTATTTTTGACAAAAAACATTGAAAGAAAAATGTTTTTTTTTTCTTAAATTTGATAAACCTGACTGAAATAAAAGTTTGAAAAGCGTTGAGCGTTGAGTGACGCCATCTAGCATTAGGTAAAATATTGCGAATAAACTATATTTGCGGTTTATTACCTACCGCTAGATGGCGCAACGCGCCTAACTTTTTTATACTATTTTGCAAAATAATATATTAATCAAATTTTTAAAAACCATTCTTTTTTGTGTTTTTCCAAAAAAAAATATTATTTAACGTAGCTTATTTGCTCGTACTAATACACCCGCTTCAAGGATGTCACTAATTAAAAACTCATCCTGTATATTCAGAAGCGACAAAACAATACACCGTTAAACAAAATAATTGGTATATAGATAAATGTTATACTAATAGTTACATAAAGGTCTAGAGTTTAATAATAATCGATTAGAGAATTAATAATAATCTATGTATCTTGAGTACTGCGCGAAAGAATATCGATGAAAACAACCCAAAATGGCATTATGATTTTTATATTACATTTTTTTAATAACTTAGCAAGGTAGTAAACTGTCTAAAATAGTTAGAAAGCTTTACAGAATGCATTAATTTTTTAGAAAAAAATCAGCCAAGATAATTTTGCTGAATTTTAATGAAATATTTATATTCTGAAAGAGAACGAAATGAAACTTTAATCAGAATGTACTTTAGATCTTTATCTACCAATATGTATAATAAAATACCAACCTGAGTCGGGCTTATCATAATAACATTTTGCACGTCTAGGGGGTGAGCGGCGGAGTCCTGACTAACAATCGGCATTGGTATGTTTAGGACAGCTGTCTTGCCACATGTCAGGGTCACCTGACAATTTTCATCCTCCTCCCCTACGATAATTTGTTGTTATATAATTTTGTAACATCTCAGCAATAATTGTGATCCTACAAAGTGATATTTGTAGGATCACAATTATTGCATGGTTTGCATGGTGCTCAATTATTATTATTATTATTTATTTCGTAGCCGGCGATTGGGGAAGGGGTCGCCCTGGCAGCTAATACGCTTCTGTCGGTACCCCATTCACGATTCGCTTCCATTCATGACGATTTTTGGCGACGCGACGTCTCGAGCATCGATAGCCGATAATCGTTAGTTCTTTAATTCGTCTGTGATGTTCTTTAGCCTGGTTTTCTTCGGTTCCAAACGCTGAATTCTCCATACTGTCTCTCGCCAAAGAAGTTTACGTGGCAAGCGATTAACGTTCATGGATCCTTAGTGAAAGCCCAAAAGCTTTTGTTGAGGGTAATCAATAGAAGGCCCCCACGATATGATTCCAACATGCTATTCAAAGAAAGTAAGGTGTTAGATTTACGCTAGCTGTTTGTGAAACAGTCACTCATGTTTTTCCATCGAACCTCAGATAAACGACCACGAAGCCAGCAACACCGAACTTCAAGAGCATATGCAGGTCTGAATTATGCCGTTCCCCGAGTTAATTCTTTATTTACCCAAAGACAATTCAAATATATAGCACCTAAAATATTCAACCGTCTTGATGGCAAAATAAAAGAAATAGAAAATACCATTTTATTAAAAAAAAATATTAAAAAATGTTCAAGGACAGAGAACTAACTTCTGCAAGTCATATCTTTAAAAAAATAATATTTCTGCATATCTTTACTATTATACTATATAATATGATATAATATATTAAACAAAATGTAATATATTGTAATATAATGCAAAAGAATAATACTATAATATATATAGATCGTTATATTTATATATTTGTGTATGTATGTATATGTGTGTGTATGTGTATATGTATCTATATGAGTACTTACGTCAGTTAGGCTTCTCGACCTAAGTCAGAAAATAAGTCGTATGCCCAGATACAGACTATATTTGGCCTAGTTGGGTATGCGCTGAGCATGGTCATGTGAATGTGGGCCGTTGTTTCTTCGCACCATTACCTGGTATGACCATTTTTATGTATTTTATAAGTATGTTTGAAATAAACAAATAAATAATTTAGCAAACATGGCCGAACCATCATAGTCGACGCTTTTGTATTTTTTCTTCGATCGTTGTTATTTGATCGCATCTTTCTCTAATGGTCTCGTTTCGAATTCGTTCGCGGACTTCGAATTTGTTCTGGTCCGATTGTAGTAACGTCCACGTTTCCGATCCATAAGGAAGAATGGGAAGGACCATTCCCAATTACCCACATTTTGTTTCAAGTGAATCGTTACCGTTACTGAGAATCGTTACCGTTACAGTTACTGAAATCATCAATAAAGTTGTAGCGAGTGTTTCTATCTCTGTATTCTTCTGATACCGTATTTTTTCTGTATTCTTCTTTTCTGTATTCTATCTCTGTATTCTTCTGATACATTAGGCCAGACTGAGTACAGAATGGATGCAGATCCGACGTACGGTTCTCACCAAAGTATAACAATGGACGTATTCTCGCAAATCAGGTGATTCTTTTTTGTATTCTTTCGTCTGTCTGGACTTTAGTCTTCGTTTCGTCTAACCTTGATATTGATGCTTAGTGCGTGCTTTGTTAACGCGAGGGGTAAATAAACAGGATGTTGCCTAAAGCTGCATAGGGTATAGCGGTAACGAAGCGTACAATCAGGTTATAGACTTAGAGATGGGGAGACAAAACCTTATATAATTTTATGGCAAAAATACTTATTGGAGTCGAAATGAAATTAAAATATCAAGACCACCTGCTTTCTAAGTATAGAGACAAATCTAATAAGCTTATTTTATTTTTATTAGAAAAGTTACAGCGTTAAAGGACAATATTAACAATATTTCAAAATATACATAATATAACGGTAGACGGCCAAAAACAAGTAAACGAACAAAAGAAATTTCACGGAAACCACTTCATTTTATAGTTGAGATAACAAACATTATTCTAGGAAAAAACTACCGTATTTATTAGGTTAGTTCAAAATTGTTGTTTTTTTAACGTCCCGGACTATATTCACTATGTTGATTGCGAAACTGCGATAATATTTTGCCGGACTCAATAAATAAGAGAAATATAGGCATTCAAAAAATTGAAAAACACCTACATTTCTGTAGGTTAGGTTAGTTTGAAAAAAACATAAGCACTTATATGTCAGTATGTTAGGTTAGATATTTTTAAAAAACAAACATTAAAACTAATTTATCATTATATTAAAAAGAACCGACACGATTTTATATTAGATTTAGATTTAGTAGTGTTTTTTTTAAGTATGGAGGTAGCAATACAGAATAAATTCCAAAACTACAATAAACTATACTTACAAAAATAAAAAAAATATCAGGGGTAGGTTAGAAAAAAAAATCGCTTCTTCTTTTGCCAAGCGGTAGATTTCCACAAATAACACACTGCATTAGGTTAGGTTAATCCATGTAGGCTATTAGGTAGGTATTCCAACAGCATACTGTCAAATAAATGTATAGGTTAGATATTATTGTTTGAAAGAAAACATTGGGCTCGATTGAGTTTCTCTTGAACTAAAATCGGAAATTAGTTCGTGTGAACGAGACAGAGTACTACGTCAGAGCGGAATACGACATGAACACTTTTTCGGATTAAAACTACCCACCGAAGATAAAGCAGGTAAATCTGTTCCGCACGAAATGTGTTCAAAGTCACTCGGGCGTTTATAAATTCGACGGGTAGTTTTGTTGCGGGAAAATCGACGACAGTTCATTTCATATTCCGTTCTAACGTATTGCTCTGTCTCGTTCGGTTGAACTAAGTTCCTATTTTAGTTCACGAAGAAACGCAATCGGGCCCATTATCATTAGGACAGACAACCAAAGGCCTAATCATAACAAACTGAAAACCCCATACAAATAACCTGCAAAGAGCACAGAAAAGTGTTTTTTTTTTAATAATAAAAACGATTTGGTGTTCTCACATTAAAACAAATCAACAATACAACTTAAACTATAAAATTCCAGCTATATATTTTGCCTTTAAATAATATTGGTTGTATCCATAGCGAGCAGTTCATGTCCCGTCGCTCGCAAGTAATAAACTGGAAAATAATATGTACGTCGTATCCTTACATAGCGATCTTCCTAACTGCAATAATGGCGAACCAAGGATACCATTTCGTAAAAACGCTACGTAATTCGTTGAGAATGTATAATAACCTTGAGGCTCGCAATCACACTTTCGAAGATCTGTTTTGAACAGATATTTTAGTTTACCCTTCCTATGTGAGCTAACCATTTTTGGTTAGACGCTTTCCGCGCTGTGCTAACTGTAATATTTATTCATTATTATCTTAATTGTTTTACGAGATAATGTTGTAACGTTATAATATTTCAAATTTCAATGTGATCATTTTGCAGTTATTCTTTTTACGATCCGTATAGTAGTTTAAAAGTTATGCGCAAAACTATCCCGGGCAGAAGTTTTACCCCGCCATAGGAGGGGTTAAATAGTCCAATCCATCTGGATTCACCGAGATATTCCTTATGAAACTTTAGGGATTTTATTTAATTTCAATAATATATATATATATATATATATATATATATATATATATATATATATATATATATATATATATATATATATATATATATATATATATATATATATATATATATATATATATATATATATATATATATATATATATATATATATATATATATATATATATATATATATATATATATATATATATATATATATATATATATATATATATATATATATATATATATATATATATATATATATATATATATATATATATATATATATATATATATATATATATATATATAGTTATATTTGATAAGGTTTGTAAAGACATCCGTTTATAGGTGATGTTTTTATTTAAAATAAAATTAGTAAAAGCTACTTAAAAAGTAGCGAAGGAAATCCCAGCTTGTATTGAGAAATTTTAAGTAGCTTTTACTATATATATATATATATATATATATATATATATATATATATATATATATATATATATATATATATATATATATATATATATATATATATATATATATATATATTTTCTTCTTTCACTTCATTAAGCATATGGAGTTTTTTTATTTTTATTTCGATTTAATGGCTCGTTAATAACAAACTCAGCCTAATTGTATCATATTTTAAATGTTGGTAGCATTCGAAATTTGAATTATTTCGATATGTCACCTTCATTTATGTCACGGCTTTGCCGAAGTGATCAATTTGTTTAATTTTTGATTTTTTCGCTTTAATTCGTCTCAATTGGAGGCATTTTGTGTTGCAAAAGGATTAGCTTGATTTTTGAGATATATGGATGAATAGTGATCGTTAGTCGACTGCAAAAGGACCTTTAAACTTACATTGCACCGTCGAAAGTCGGGCACATCCGTAAGTATATCTCATTCAAATATTAGCATTTCCCGATCCAAGCTGGGCTTTCCTTCGCTGCTTTTTAAGTAGCTTTTACTAATTTTATTTTAAATAAAAACATCATCCTATAAACGGATTTCTTTACAAAACTTATCATATATATATATATATATATATATATATATATATATATATATATATATATATATATATATATATATATATATATATATATATATATATATATATATATATATATATATATATATATATATATATATATATATATATATATATATATATATATATATAATATTTTTTTATAAAGTAACGTACAAAAAAAAGACATGGATATACATATTATTATATAAGCAGAATCTGTAAAAATAAACATTAGTATAGAGAAAAAGCGTAGCTCTATGCATATAAATGTGCTAGCATATGCGAAATCAGGCGAAATAGCTCAATCAACTAGACCTAGAAGGTCTGTATCTGGTTTGTTGACGCGCGAACTGACGCATTTGATCCTAATTTTCAGAGATTTTAAAAGTCTAGCAAAGGATTTTTACACAAATTAAAACTAAAAATAAAAAGTAGGAAATGTAATTAATTAAAACTAAAGAATTTTTTTTTATAAACTTTGCATTATATTCAATAAATTTAAGTAGAAAAATAGGTAATAATATATACAATTATATAAGCAGAGTATTAACACTACATTGTAAGATATAATATGTATGAGAAAATAATGTGTAATATATTGCAAAATTTTGGAAATATATGTATGTATTTTTAATGTTCACCCTATAGTCGTAATTAGATCTTCAGTTTTTGAGCGCCCAATGTCTAGCAGCCAGATTTTCACTTTGAAAGTTAGCCAGGCTTTACTTTTGAAAGTTACATTATTTTTCACTTGTTTCTTGGTTTCACATAATGAGTTGTAAACTTTCGGGGCGCTAATAAAATATTGTTTACGTGCTTTTTACCTTCGGAATGGTGAAAATTTCTTTTTCGGCATGTCTCGTCAAGTACATTTGTTGAATTCTTGCTCTGTACTCTTTAGTTTTATGAAAGCTTACAAGGCACTGCTTAATAAATATCTGACGTATATCCAAAACCTTAAACTCCGCAAAGAGCTGATTTGAACTGTACCGGGAAGGCTTTTTGTTTATGACTCTTATTAGTAACTTTTGTGCTTTCAATAGTCGGTCCATTGTTGTTTTTGCACATGAGCCCCACGCTATAATACCATGCACCCATATACTTTGGCCAAGAGCCATATACACCATTTGCAGTGTTTCTTTACTGCAGTCCTATAAGTTCGCGGAATACGTACAGTAGTTTCCTCGTTCGCGCCGTATGCGATTTTATTTGGAATTCCCAATTGAGTTTTGAATCTATTTCTATGCCCAAATATCTAATTTTATTTTCAATTTTTATATGCTCACATTTGCAGGTTGAAGAAACATTACAATTAACTTTGTGAATTTTCAAGGGTAATACTTTGGACGTTAGGTTAAGTCTGAGTGCAAATGCTAAGTACTTCGTCTTCGAGATATTGAGTGTTAATATATGACGATCAATAATATATACATATATATAACGTATAATTGAAGTACGGTCCCCTAAGATTTATTGGTTGTAATGTCAATAAGCTTTTCTCTAAGTGTGGAGTTTAAAAGTCGCAAGTGTACGTTTTGAGTGAGGGTGTATGTGTGTGTATGTGTGGGTGTGTTTATATATAGATGTGTATTACAGAGGGGAGAAGCACATGTCCTCAGTGACGCAACAGCCTTCTAGAATATTGGAGATCACATGACAGCCTTGCACGCTGCAGCCATACATGCAAGCGATAATGAACTGAGTTTTAAGCGTATGCATGCGCCAAAATTCGACACGCGCGAAATTGGAGTTTGGTCATATTAATTCGTATGTATTAACTTGACATACATTCGTTTGCCTGCAGCACAAATGTTTCACACAGTTTATTATCTTAATGTTACTGGCAGACACCTCTAAGTGTACCCTATATATACTAAAATGGAGACTGTGATTAACGGAAAATACCAGACTAATTTAATATGAAAATGCCATTTTTAATATGTATGCCACGCTTCTATTATGTCAGAAAGACACGTTTAGTTCAATATTCGATTACACATAGCATGATTCTACGCAATGATATGACGGTAATACCATTGCACTGATACCTAACATATTTTCACTTCGAAACGACATTATTAATGGAGTCAATATAAATGGAGTCAATATAATATAATACATTATTAATGGAGTCAATATAAGTCGCAAATATATAAGTTGCACGATATAACATGGAAAAATAAACGACCGACCACTGGTTTCCACATAATGTACCATTTTTGACTTTAGTCGAAATTCTATAATGATTATGACAAGAAATTTAAATTGTGAAAGTATGATGAAAACATTAAATATGAGAAAAAATACCTAGTAATACAAATAATTGGCAATTCCTCAAATCACGTGTGAAAATATGTCAGTATCCGAAAAATTGCAGATCTAGACGCTTAAATAATTCCTGTTAGATTTGAAAGTATGGAATAAGTTGCGAGCTCTAGAAGAAGTCAGAAACATTCTTGTGAGATTAATAAAATATCTCGGGTTGGACTGGGTAAATTTTAAAGCAGGATATTAATAAATGATCTCAATGGCTGCACAGTTGAGAGGCAACACATACTGTACAAATCTACACTTTCATCTACCATCCAGATGGATCCATCCATTACATAAAGCATCCAGGCTTGGTAGATATCAAGTGTCGCTTGCCGCTTGATGATGATGATGATGATGTCCTCCTCATCGTGATCCGACGACGGCGACCTCTTCGTTGACAGGACTTCTTCGAATATGCGCGCGGAAGTGACTCGTGAATCCCAGTTTGTTTTTGAAGGTCCGATTACAACGACTACAGTAGAGTTCCCCGCAGTCGTTGTAAGTATATGTGTAATTGGGTTTCGGACGAGTTTTGCGCTGTTGGCGGTTCGAGTCGAGGTTTTTCAGCCGGGCTTCCTCAAACTCTTTAATTTTTGTGGTCACCGTGGAGCGCCACTCGCTGCGTTTGTGAGCAGCCCTCTCCCAGCTCTCAGGTGGAATACCACTGGCGGTTAGGTGCCTTTTTAATACATCTTTGTAGCGTAGGTGCTGTCCGCCGACTTTGCGTGCGCCTTCTGAGAGTTGGGCATAAAACACGGCTTTCGGGAGGCGGTCGTCTTTCATACGCACTACATGCCCACACCACCTCAGCTGAGCTTTCATGAGCATAGCTTCCATGCCCTGCATTTTCGTCCTTCGTAACACTTCTGTGTTTGACACACGGTCTTCCCATGTTATCCTCAGGATGTTTCGGAGGCACCTCATGTGGAAGACGTCTAATTTCTTAATCTCTTTCCTGTAGAGGCACCACGTTTCGGAGGCATACAACAATATGGGTAGGACAATCGCTTTGTAGACGGCAAGCTTTGTTTTCAGTTTTAGATCATGCGATTTCCAGACACGTTGGTTTAGTTTGCCGAAGGCGGAAGCAGCTCTGGCTATGCGTACTGGGATTTCAGTGTCCAGACGGTTATCATTCCTAATCTCACTTCCAAGGTAGCGAAAGTGAGATACTACCTCTAAGACACCGTTACCGAGGAAAATGTTAGGTTCTTCAGGTGGGCTTCCTCGCGGAGGCTGAGCCATTACCTGGGTCTTGGAAGTGCTGATTGTCAAACCGAATTTATTGCAGGATTCGTAAAGATGGTTAAGGTACGACTGGAGTGCGCTAGAACTGTCAGCCATGAAGCAGGCGTCGTCAGCATATAGGGCATCGAGGATTCTAAGTTGACGGGATTTAGTCTTTGCGCGGAACCTTGACAGGTCAAAGACTCCTTTGTCACTGCGTACTGTTACAGAGATAGGGTCGACACAGTTTTGGGCAGCATGAGAGATAACAGCTCCAAAGAAGATGCCAAAAAGTGTAGGGGCCATTACGCAACCTTGTTTTACACCGCATGTAACCGGAAAACCCTCAGAAAGGCTGTCATCGAACTGCACCCTAGCCAACATGGAGTCGTGAAAATTGCGAATGATGTTCACAAATTTTGCGGGGCAGCCAGATCGCATTAGAACTTCCCAGAGAGCCTCCCGTGGAACGCGGTCGAAAGCCTTCTCAAGATCAATGAAGCAGAGGTAAAGTGGACGGTTCTGCTCGAGGCTTTTCTCCTGCAGCTGCTTCAAGACGAATATTGCATCGATGGTTCCTCTGCTGGGCCGGAAACCGCATTGGCTTTCGGGTAGGATCTCTTCTGCGAGTGCCCTTAGCCTTGAGTTAATGATATGTGCGAGGATTTTTCAAGCAACTGCGAGGAGAGATATTCCGCGATATGATTCACACTCCGCCCGTCGCTTGCCGCTTAGTCAAGAGCTTGTAATCAAAAAATATTACCAAATTTCTAACTACGCTGACGTCAGTGATCGGATAACCATTAAAGCGGTAGGAGTAGTTTATTTTATTGGTGTTGCTGGTAAAAGTCATTTTGTGACTATTCGCTACATTTAGTATTAGCTTATTTAGAGTGCAGTTCGTGAGGAAAACACAGATATCTCTTTGAATTTCAAGAGATTGTTTATTTGTTTCTACGCTTTATTGTGAAATTTAACGATGGGCGGGTTTATTATCATATGACAATCTCTTACAACCAACCCTACTACGACGTGTTTGTATGTATGTGTGTATTTGAGTAACATGTGTGTAAGTGTGTTTTGTTATTGCATTCGATCGACAGATTTGAAATGCAATTTCGTTAATTTTATCCCAACGGAAAATGGTAACACAGCCGGTAACCATACAATGTATTATCAGGCGACCTAACCACTATACCACCATTACACTATACCGTGTTATCGCCATTCTTAACAGTATGCTAGTACGCTAATAGTATCTGCCATTCCTAACAGTACTGTATATATTTAGGTCATTCGAGTAAGACATGCAAAGACAACCAGAGAAAACATAATTGAGAGAAATATAAAAAAAATATTTATTCGTCTTATACCAATGTCATCTCTTGAATGGCACCGAAAATCTACCTAGTCTTACTTCGAAAACCCATCGTGGGTCTACGCTCCTGATTATCATAAAGTTATGTCTGTAAGTTTTTCGTTGTATCTGTCTATTGGCACCCATGATGCGTCCATTGTTTTGTATTCAAAATCATTTGAGGTGCTTGAGGATACTCTTAACAATTAGAACAAAAAATAGATTCGATTAGAACAGATCGTACCAAAAAAGACATGAGATATCCTGATCTGGCTCACCAGGTAATACCAGGGGGATTATTGTAAATGTGAGATAAGAATACCTGCTCTTAGAAAGGTGAGTTTGTGAGATTTATCGACCTAATTAAACAACCTCAGGGCGCTCTTGGCAATGTAGATAATTTAATAATGCAAGTAAATGGGAGCAGAATAATTTTATTTTCCTCAGGTTCAGTCGCCATTTAAGTCTGCATCATCTTCGTGCCACATTTTTGTAATTCTTATATGTGGTGATATTTGTATAGGTACATGGAGAAAAAACAAAGACACATTATAATGTCTGGCATATGAAACGTCTTGGCCGACCTTAAAAGTTTGCAATATTATACACAGTATTGAGTAACTGCTTTTACGTAGCCATATTGTAAAGCCACCGTGGTACAGTGAGATGTTTTCTGTTAATATTTTTAAATGCCACAATACCATTCTTCATTGTAATATCTTATCACATTTAAAACGTGAAAGCAATTTGTATCACCATTGCGATAATTCAATATTGCCAGACAATTAGCACGCTACGATGTATTAAGTATGTCGTATCAGTGTCTAGTACTGTCATACAGTATTGCCATGCAAACCGTGAAATGATCCTACTATTATCATTCCTTCCAGGGGCGTTGACCTTTATTCAATCAACCAGCCAACCAAGATGACCACCTAACGACGATACTAAAATGACAATATTTCTCGCGTTCAATCGATCAACACGCTTTAAATCGACAGCCGTGCCATCTATTAACGCTCAACAAAACTATACATAGAAGTCGTAACATGTTCGTTGTTGTAAGCTGAATGTCAGCCGTCAGTTGTATCTTGTAGCGCGAGAACCTAACAGTTACACTTTAACGTATTGGAAATATGCATAATACACAATTCTTTCCGGACCACTGAAAAACCGATGCTTTCCGGACCACTCGGATGTTACCGCGTTATTTCCCACGGTAGACTCCTACCCCAGGATGGTCTATACTAGAAAAAGATACTCGACGATGCGATAATTAATAATTTATAATTAGATGAAGTGTCAATATTTAGTGATGATAACGACGAGAGGCACATACTTAGAGACCGTTTTTAAGTTGCATTTGGTTGTGTTGAACAGAATATTAATGTAGACTTTCGAAATTCGGAATTTGCTACGATTCTATGCATTATTTGATCTACTACAAAAAATTGAATCATGCAGTGGCCATTATCATTGCCTGGAAACTCTAACCACATAAAGGTATACGTAAGTGCACGTGCACTTATAAGTGAAGCGCCTAACCAGAAACCAGTCGGTCAAGAAAGCAGACTTGTCGAAAAATAGAGCAGGACGAACTACCCCACAAATCCTGCCATTTCTTTCTAGCAGCGAGTGCGTCGCCATCACCATAAACTCAACCTTACACCATCTAAATACCATTGCAAAACTCGACGAGTAATACTAAATAATTTTATACGTAATTAGTCTCAATTTATTAAAATCGATACAAACGCATGTAATTTGTGATCAACGATTTACCCCGTTATAATGTATAATAATATCACTAAACTTGACATTTGTTTGGCTACAAACTCAACAAATACACATAAGAAATGGAAAATACTATGAAAGTCGACAAACACCATTACTGATATCATCTAACCATACCATGAGGCCTCATCAAGTCAATGAAGAATTGACCTCATCAAGTCCATGTGTTAAGAACGAGGTTCGGAATAGGAGGAGGTGCGAGGAGGAGGAGAATTATTCGAAAGTTCGGCTATGTACATTTATGAATGTCCATAGTTACGAATGGAGCTAAAAACGGTCAGAATCCTGTTGTAACAACTACAAATATGGTTGCAAAATCTTCAGACTAGTGTTATTCTGCGCGTCGTAAGCATTTAGATACCCAGCGTGCGGATACCTTTTTCATCCCTAAGCGATCACGTAAAATACTATGCGCACTACCTATAGAGATCTCTACTTCATCAGCAATAAAACGAACCGTGACACAACGATCCACCGAAAAAATTGTTTTAACTTTTTAACCGACTTCAAAAAATGGTGGAGGTTATCAATTCGGTTGTATTTTTTAAAAATGTTTGTTACCTCAGAACTCCGTCATTTATGAACCGATTTGGAAAATTCTTTTTTTTATTTGAAAGGATATACTATCAGATTGGTCCCATTTTATCAAAATCCTGTTCTGATGATGGGATCCATAAGGAATTGAGGGAACTCCTCAAGTTGAACCATATGATGTTGAAAAGTTACATGTTGGTTCAGTTGCGACTTCAATGCATTTTTATGGTAAGCATGACCTGAATATGCACCCAGGGTTGGCTCCCTACGAGAGGACTCCTCAAAGGTCAACAGCACAGACACGAAATTTTGTATGCGCATTCAGTCATGCTAGCCCGTTCTAAGTTTCACCATGACATGGCTGCTACATTTATACAAAAAAATGAAGTCAGTTTTTTTGGTATTTTTTTTTATTATTTAACCATTTATTCAGTAACTTTTCTCAGATAATTAATTCAGCTTTCCGTGAACTGTGTCCAAATGTACATTTAAATGTCCTAGCTGTGAAATGAAATGTGATCGCATTCCGCGCATGAAAATCTTTTCAGCTTTCTATGAACTGTTTCTAAATGCACTTTTAAAACTCCTCGCCTTGAAAATGCACGACCACATTCGTCACAAACAAATTTCTTCAATTTCATGTGAGCTGAGTCTATATGCCTCTTCAACGACACTTGTTGTGTAACTCTTGAAGTGTATTCGACACATACACTTCAAGTGAACCGCAGTAACGTGTCGATTTAAATTGCTCTTCTGTGAAAATGAGCTATCACATTCGCCACAAACAAATTCCTTTAATTTTACGTGAACGGCGGAAATGTGAGACTTTAAGTAACGCTTCAGAGAAAAAGCCCTGTCGCACTTCGGGTAAACATAAGATTTAACACTTCCAACGCAAGATCCTCTTTCACTAATATTACTGTTTCCACGTGGTCCACCTTCGATTACTTCTGGCTTAATAACTTTAGTCTCTCATTCCTTCTTGCATCTTCTGTTAAATATCTCAAAAGAATATCCGAATTTGAATCATCAGGATCGACAACCTCCGATTTAATGGAGACGCTTTCTTCGATCTTCACTGTCACGGTCCTGTATGAATCTACACTTTTCTCACTCATCTTCCCATTTGTAAAATGTATATTTACTGAGAAAAAGCGTTGGAGTCAATAATTATTTATTTAAGGTAAAACGATTGCAAGTGTTCTGACGAGAAGCTCACCGCTCACGAGGGAAACCAGTTAACAGACATGTCACTTTTCAATGTTGCCATTTTCTAAAACTTTAACTAATTTTTGCCAGTATGTGACATTCACATTGCTGTGAGCGACGAGAATTAGACCGGGTCTCCGGCGCATGTTGTTTTGAACAATACTCAACAACATCGAAATAAATGGGCGTGGCCATGCATATTTAATTTTGTGTACGCAAACATAATGTTTTGGTTTCCCGTGCCACTTGGAAGACATTCCCCTCCCCGCTCGGGTGGAGAGGAAGGGTTCGTTACATTTTCAACCGCTGCGCTCATGCCCAGAACCGTCAGTCAACGCGGTTTTTTAGGTTATATTGTCTTGTAATCACTGTGATAAGATATCGACAATGTGTTCGAGTTGTTTCTTCTCCCCGATATTACATACATGTAGATTTGCTAAAACTAAAAGTACGACTTCCTCGTCGAAACTCATTTTGTTATTTACACAAAATATTTGCGTAAATATATTGCATCTCGGCCAGATTTATAGCTATCGACATAAAATTTGACATAATCATAAAACAGCCTAAGAGCACCAAGACCAAAGTGTTCTTTTTTTGACCTAGTCGTAGGGCGACCCGAGCGAACGTCATCGTAAGTTAAAGTTTTTACACGCCTAAACTCAGTACACTAAAGTGCAACCGTAGAATATAGGGGAGTATCAACCCCTAATGTATCTCGTAAGTCTTGAAATACTTTTTCCGTATAAATTTTTTTCAATCAAAACTATTATTTTACGGCGCGAAATTCTGTATTTTTCTATTTTGGCCAACACGCTCCGAAAAGATTTTATTTAGTTTCGATAAGTTTTTGTTTTTCCGAGCATAATAACAAATGTATTAGCTGTGCCTGTTTGGGAATCATTATCACTATTTTGAAGTCCCCTCGTATGTTTTATACACTTTAATTATCTATTTTTTTATCTCTACAACATCGTATTTTAAAAATAATAGTTCCAAACAAGATTCGAAACAAATTTAGAAACGACCAGATAGGACTTTTCAAGTATTGTGACATATTACCAGCTAATGCATTATTTATTTATAGACTGACAGTTCAATATTTCGAGACTGACGAGTTCCGAAATTATATCCAACATAAACACAGCACTAGACAGATACAAAATGAACGGCTACTCGTCCCTCCTTTTCGTAACCTTTATGGCAAAAGAAGATTGAATTGGCTAATCCCTCATTTATTCAACAAAATTCCTTTAAATTTAAAAAAAATTAAAAAAATGTACAAAAAAACAAAAAAAAGAATTAAAAATAGTCAGCTTTAAAATAAGTGAAAGTGAAACACAAGTGTGAATGATACGAATAATATTCATGTTTTTATTTTATTAGCATTAAGTACGTTATTTTTTATGTAAATATTATCAAGGGGGTGGCTTTCTGTGCCGACTAATCCTTATCAATATAGCAGATAATGCAGCAGATATATTATTAAATGGTCAAAATGGCCACTAAAGTTGCACTGAAAGTCACACTATCATAATCTCCAGCAGGTAAGCCTTAGGCTTGGCTGGATTTTATACAAAGCTGTATTTTAAAAAATGGTTATTAAATTTAAAAAAAAAAAAAAAAAAATTTAAAGTACGACTTTCGGAAAAATACAAATTTGCAACAGTTTATTCAAATGAAATATCTATACCTTTCTGATAAATGGGAGTCGAATGTTATAATGCATAGCCCATTATTTTTTTAATTTTCTTGTATTATATTTTTTAATGAATTTGAAATCTCTGATTTCAAAAAAGGATTTTTCAAATATTGGGTCCTTAGCTATGTAATTGTTGTTTTTTCACACTGGACACTTTAAACTTGGATAACTTGGATTTGAATTAGAATTTCAAATTTAAATATTTTTTTTATTATAGGTCACGTAATTTTTTTTAAGAATCAGCTATTTATTTTTCTTTCCGTCGTTTGTTTTTGCTCAAATATTTTCGGTTGTGCAACCATAGTAAATTTGAATATTTGCATTTTTTTTTAATATGAGATGCTGTTCCGGTGTTTTTTATTACAGCTTATTGCAGTCTTGCTATACAGTTACCGTATATGTGTACTGTTAAGAACTGCAAACAATGATGGAGAAGCTCGAGATTAAATAACCGAGCCTGGTCAATAGCTCATCGCCACTGCTTCTGCATGACAACGTATAACCACAGATTTCACCGCAAACAGTCGCAAAGTTGCAGGAGTTGCGGCTGGAGACTCTCACCCACCGTACTTGCCAGACCTAAGGGCTCCAATAGAGTGTATTTTTTTCAGAATTTAGATAACTTTTTTCAAGAGGAAAAAATCAACTTTGACGAGTCGGTGAAAAACGCATTCAAAGCATTCATTGGTATCTGTCTACGAGAGTTTAACAGTAGAGGAATTAAGTAACTCCCTTATAAAATGACAATCTGCACAGATAATTAAATTTATATTTTTCATACAAAAGTTTTGGCCCTAAATGATAGAACAGCAACTTGGTAAGGACCCAAAATATATTATATTTTGGCAACTTGTCGTGTCTGTGTAAAGCGGCTGGTGTATCGCAGTTTCGCGTTGAGGAACGTTTCGTGGTTATTAACCCCGTTGATTTGGGCAGCTCTACGAGCGGGCGAGAGAAAAAATATATGGCTACGAAAAGACTCCCACCACAAAAAGACTTGTAGCGCAGAATCAGCGAGTCAGTCATAGGCAACCATCTCGTGGTGGTCAAAATCAAAATAAGAGTACGAAGACAACAAAAGTAATCTTAACTGTCAATCATCATCAATATAACATAATTTATTTAATGCTAAATTTATGTGTACCTGTAAAATTAGGAAACGCTAGGCCTGGAACGTAACGGCAATGAGCAAAAATAGCAACGAAGCTAACTTTTCGTTAATGTTCCTCTATTGGTTATTGTTTATACAAGGTGCGATTCATTAACCTTGTAGTGGTTGAATCAGTACGACAAAGTAAGCAACTTTTAATTTTTTTTAAAAAACAAATTTTTTGTTGTTGTTAATTTGGTTAATTATATCTATTAAAGAAAAGTTTGAAAAGCTTTGAGCTCGCTGCGCCATCTAGCGGTAGGTAATATGTCGCAAATAAACAATAATAGCGACATTTTACCTATCGCTAGATAGCGCATCGTGCTCATAGCTTTTTATACCACTTAAAAAACAAAATAAAAAAAATATATGACATACATATATGTCCGTGTGAAAATGTTATGCGGTATATAATATATGTACGTGTCTTCTTACACGATATAATACGTGTCTTCAGTACTCGGCGTTTTAAGCTGATTTTTGCTAGAGTTGTGGCAGAATACTATAATGAGTAACATTGTTCTCGGTATATGAGATTGTAGTGCAACTGGATTACATTACATTACATTACATTTTCGTCGTGTCTCATTGACGGCTAAAGACCGCTCTTGGACGTGTCAAAATAATTGGATTAGGTAGTAAGTCTCGTTACTACTCTTTATGAACGTACATAGGTAGTCAAGAATGCATTTTAAACTTAAGGAACGTACAAGGTACGTTATGCATTTTAAACTAAAAGTACAAATATAGGACCATATAAAATAATCAGACAATAAGGCATACTTTCGCATATAATTGGCAAATGTCTATTACTTCGAATTCCTGAAAAAAGTATTTGAAAGGTATAGAAACCGCTTTTGCTAAAACGTTTTATGCCTGTTTTGTGGCTATTGAATTGTTTAGATTAAAACATACCGCCTGTCTTACCTGCTATCATTCAGGAATAAACAACGCCTTTCATTGGGATCGGTACCTAATTATAAACTTCTTTGTGTATTCGTTTGTATTACTAGGTTTATCACAAAATGACATGTGATATGGTGAGAAGGTTGAGATGATCTAAGAATTCTCTGGAGAGGGCTACGATATTTTAAGAATCTTTACTTCAAACGCCAATCTCTGTAAATTACTTTAGCCCCCTGTAATAATTTCGCCTGCGGTGCTAAAAGAGAATCGAAATCTCTTAAAAGGTTGGCAATCCGTGCGTCTTATTGCAAGTACTCTATGCAATAGTGTGATGTGTACCTACTAGCAAGTATAGGAATTACTGGTGGCAGTGGCACACAACACACACACATGCACACAAGCGCACGACCGGGCCCCAGGAATGTTGCATGCAATCTGCGTATGTATTGGTGGCCCCTCCTTGTCTGTACACGGCGTGAGGCCGTGTGAGCGCACTGCCGAAAAACAAGGTTATTGCATTCTCAATATTTTCACCAAGAGTGCATCGAAGTAGGGAGGGCACGAGTGGTTTGCGGTATCGATGTCGATTACTCGATAAGAGGGGAGTTTTTCTCTGCACCTACTGGCGTAATACGTTTTTACCCTTTAAATGACGCCCTCTCTGCGGCACGACGCGAGACTATTCATCTCTTCCCATTGATGGAAAAAACTGATTGGCGAAGGATTTTTTGGAATTGGATAATTTGCTTAAAGTTAAGGCCCATTAAGATAATCACCTTTAAATTTTGCAACTCGCAGGAACGCATAGTAACAATTTCAAAAATTTCTTCGGTAATCGGTTTTTCTTTTAAATTCGGAGAATTTAATAAAAGTTTTGGGGACCGTATGGTTAAAATGGGATGTTCAGTAATCCGTTTTTAAGGGAGCTCCCTGACAGTTTATAGAATGCCACAAAATCTAATCAGCTCTTCCCATTGATGAATAAAACCATTTATTCCTCATCTCTACCAGAATAGCCCTGTTCGTACGGCTATAAATGTGAATTTAAAAATTATGATAGCATCCGAAATCGGACGACGCTTTCTTGGGACCTAAAGACAGGCCGACTAAATGTTCTAAAACGTGGAGAAATTTTATATTGACTACACGAAATTAAATTTTTTCTAAGGACTAATGGAAAGAAAAAAAGTTGGATTATAACAATGCGTTATTGCATCGACAACGATACAGAATGGCGGTGTCGATTACAATGGGCGAACCCGTCACCCCAAGCTGGTATAACGATATAGATCGTTCTTTCAGCCGTGGGATGAGCGTAGAAGACTTGGGGACAAGACAAACTACTATCTAGTTCACCAGCAACCCGTTAGAGGCCAACGCCTTACGGCGAGACACCAGGAAAGGTAACCAGCGGGCAGCCTTACCCCTTAACTACTAGTTTTGGCAGGATATCTCCGTCTGGAATTAACCTTCAGGATACCTCCGTCCTCCAGACTGGTGACGGGTCCGAAGTCGCTTACGCAACCTCTACCTGTTGTATTACAGCGGTAATTCAGTTTTAATTTATCGCGGACCTGGGCGATCTTGGCCCGTAGTGCCACACAGGATCGAGTGGCGCCGGGATGCAATCCCGCCAGAAGAAACTGGTCCACCAGGTCTGAGGCCTGAGACACGGGAGTCTTACCCGGGGTAGCCTTTTACTCGAGGAGGCTTCTGAATAGGATTTGAATCGTGAGTTGAGCCGATCCGAGAACAAATGGATCTTGTGGCCCAAGCTGCACGAAACCGTTCACCACCTAACCGTTCACCGACAACGATACAATTCGAATTTGTGCGAGAGTGATGGGCGTCGGACCCCAAACCACAAAATGAAAATGCCTGAAGGCCGAAAAGTAAAAAAAAGAAATCATAATGGAAACTTTTTCAAACTAATGACAACGGTCTGGAAACGTAAGCAAACACTAAGAAACTCAATACAACTATAGACATAAATGAAATCGAAATTTATCGAACCGAAAAAAGAAAATCAAATTTAGTTAAACAAATTCAAAAGCAACAGACGTAAGTTCTACAGGAGTGGATGGAAACCATCCCGATTTTATAAATATTACAACTTAGATGTTCAGCAGTCCAAATATATTATTTTTTTGATTGCAAGGGCCGTAATGGAAACAGTCTGTATTCCAATATGGTGAAAACTTTGAGAAAACCTTTTCCAGACGAAACACGACACTCACGCTTTAACGCTCACTCTAATGTAGAAGACAACAAAGACGTAAAGGAGCAGAATAGAGAAGAGGAAGACATATGTATACGTATTGACTCAGATTAAAGCAGAGAACTAGCGCAAGATACAATGCTTCAGCAACCAACGTGACTCACTAAATATGTTTGTAGAAGAGCTTCAGCAACTAATAAATAAAATGCCGCATTCTAGTAACTTTGTTATACTATGAAACATGAACATGGATATAAAGTAGAGACTACATTAGGAGATTCGTATCTCGATATGTTGGATAAGAGTAGATTTTCAACAATATTTGTCATAGTTATAATAAGATGATGATAGGGAGTACGCTAGACTTTTGCAGGTCAGTGCTTTTAGTTGTCCTGACCACTGATGATGACATAATTAGATCGGCATCAAGTGACCCATAAGTAAAATTCGCAGTGCCGTGAGCTGCTGGTTTTTAAATCTAAAATGTAGGTCATTTTATAATAAAAATAGTTAACTTGACGCCTGGGGGACGTCATCAAAATAACAACAAAATTTTCTTGAACAAATGACGACTCAGTGATAATTAAGTTTCTCGCACTTGACTCTCTGGAGGGGCCTTTTACGTGATATACCTACATACCATATCCCGGTGAGCAACAAAATCGAAATCGGAAACATTTTGCATTTTCCACCCTTCTTTTTTAATCTTCTAAAGCCGAACGGCCATGCAGATTGATCCTTATGAGTACTTTTCGTTGTTAGACGACATGGCTCAGCTCCCATCCGGTAGCCCCTTTGAAGAGGAAACTACCTTCGAAGGCCACGGTGAACCTTAGTTGTGATCTTCAGTGCGCGTAGGAAATTGCATCTGGTGGCTTTGGATAATTTTATATGCCCCTAATAAGGAACATTTTTAATAAACTTAATTTAGTGGTCACTTTATTTGTTTATTCATTTATTTCAAGTATTTTTTTATCTTTTTATATATCTTATAACAGTCACTTCTTGATAAAATTACTTTTAATTTTTAAGAATAAATGAACGATTGCATCGAAGAAAAAAAATGTGCTTGTCAGCTCCGACGTACGACTGGAGTTTACTCTTTACGTGCGATTGTCATTGAATATACAATACCTACGCAAAAAGGGTAAATAAACGCATCTCTTATACAATTGAAAGCATGTACCTATATTCTTTTATTTACATAAATTTGCTTGCTTCATTGATTGATTGATTAAACGTATATAGTTTGTTTGTTTATACTCTTTATTATGAAGTTTCACAATGGGCGGGTTTATTGTTATACGATAATATCGTCCAACCAACCCTAAAATGAAATGTTTATGTATGTGTGCGTGAAATATGCTTGTTAGTATGAGTCTTGTTATTGCATTCGATCGAAAGAATTTAAAAGCAATTCCGTTAATTTTATACCAACGGAAAATGGTAACCCGTCCGGGAATCGAACCCGGGACCTTACAAAGTAAGATCGGGATAACCTAGCCACTATTATATATATTACTATTTTACGAAAAGTTATTTAACCACCCTACCTTTGGGTTATTATTCAAAAAGTATTTAAAAAATCGTTGGGTTTTTTTCATTAGGTTTCTTAATAACATACCAGGCATTATTTTTTACACAAAAACCGTTTTATTACCCTTTTTGTATTTATGATCGTAGGAACAATTTGACGTATCAAGTACGATTTGTGGATTTCGATTTTACTTTACTGTTAAGGAAACCTTTCCTGTCAAGTTTCCAAACGACTGCGAACCCCTGACGCAACTCCCCCGCCCCCCCAAAGAAAAGGAAAAAATAATTATAGCCTTTAAGGTTTTCTAATTTAATAAAACATGATTTTTAAACAGTAAAACATCGACGAAAGTTTCTTGTCGCAAATTGAGTCGATTTTAGGTGTAATTATGAACAATTTCAATCGTAATTCTGACAACATCGAGTCGATTTCTATATTTGGTTTTACTTTCCTGTCAAGGAAAGTTTTGTAGACGCACTTCTGTGTGTCTTTCTGTGTGTATTCTCCGACGTTATCGCCGAAACGCTTCATCCGATTTAGCTGAAATTTGGCATGCAGGCATCATTTGGTCATGGCATGAACTGAATTGTCGTTGAAATCCGTCCACCCAGGGTTGGCTCCCGACGAGGGAACTCCTCAACGGTCAACAGCAGAGACCTACAATTTTGTATACTCATTTATGATAGCAACTTCCAAGTTTCACCATGACATGGCTGATGTACCCTGGGTTGGCTCCCGATGAGGGAACTCCTCAACAGTCAACAGCAGACACAAAATTCGAAAAGTCGGAGGAGTCAAAAAAAGTCGGAAAAGTCGGAAAGGTCGAAAAAATCGGAAAAGTGGAAAAAGTCGAAGTCGATTTCGATTTCGATTTTCGAGGGTTAAAGGGTGGCGCTAGGTTGGGGGTAGGGGGGTTGTGGTAGAATTTATGATATTAATATTCAGATAAATTAGGTTCCTGGTTACTCGACAGGAAAGTCTTGGGGTGACACAACCGTATTTTTTGTACTGGAGCGTATTTGAACGTACGTGATACGACTTGTTACGTTCAGGCGATAATATAGCAGCCGTATCACGTACGTTCGTAAAGGTAGGGCCGCAATATTGTGCTTAGATGGCGCTAACATTAATTTTTTTTAAAACATAACGCATTTTGTAAACGCTAGATTTTACTACGCATCAAATGTTCGTAACAGGGACTTTAAAGGAAATCGATTTTTAAGGAGTAACCTCCCTACACAAAAAAACGGTGAAGTCGCTATGATTAAATACTATCACCCCAGAACAGATATACAACCTAGTGGTCCAAATAAATGTCAACTTACCTGCTTCGCAAAAAATTTTTTGTAAGAAATATTATTATTTATACTTGTGGGATATCTGGCTGTCGTGCGGTGTCGATATGACCAGAGCCCAACGGTTGTAGAAGTCTTGTTTCTTCGGCGTACATATGATAGAATAAACACAGTGTTAATATTTAGGCCATTTAATCATTAAAATAAGCTAATAGAAGAGAGATGGCTTACCTTTGATAAGATCGACGAGAGTGATTAATATGCTAAATATATACGTTTTTATATCCGCAAATCTTGATGTTTGTTGTCTAGGAAGGGGATCGTTCGTGTGAATTAATTTTTGTAATTGTGAAAGGCAACGTTGAAAGACGCTATTTTGATACAATTATTATTTGTAACATAAGAAAAACATAGATGAAAGACGAATTTATCAATTTTTTGAATGCTATATGTCATCAGGCAAATAGACAATATTGCCGATGGTATCACGTCAATTGAATCTTGGAATTAAAAGTGTCTACTGAATTGAGTGGATAAGTTTAATAATTTTTTGATGATTTGTTCATCATCATGTGTCACTACATACTTTTGCTTTTGGCAAAAAATTTATTTATGTTTTTGCCAATTTTATAAGGTAAATTTTATTTTAAAAAATATGGGATTATAGTATATGTTCCTTCATGTTCCTCATGCTGGTACCAACTATAGGCAAAATGCATTTCTGTGGCGAACAAGTGACAATTTCAATGACTTGATTAAACGCTTTGACTTTGATCTATTCTGTACGAGTATTAACTCAGCTAGGCAGCGGCTGAACAGTGAATTCTTTAGCATTAATTGTTGAATAATTTTTGATGCATTTTTAATAGATAGCTTTAATTAAAATATCACATATGTTTCTGCAAGTTACTTAAACGTGAAAACCTTTAATTGGCTCTATGTTATCTTACTTCGTCTTTTTGTTAAATTATAATTAGCTGTTGGTTTTCCTAAAAATAAATAAATAAATAAATAAATATAAATTTTTCATGATTTATATTGTTGCCTAATCTTATTATGTATCAATGTGATGACTATGATATATGGTACGCCTTTCCCATACTTTGTATTTAACCCGATAGTGATATACCCAAACGATACCCGATAGCGGACGATGATCTTATCATATTCGTCGACTTCCTATACGTTTTGAACAAAACAAAACATCGATAAACTCGTTTCTTTCCCTATCATAGGCGGCTGGTTTGGATCCGGATTTTATGCTGTAAAGTTTTGGTTCGATGGACCGGCTGAAGAAAGAATATACAGGTATAAAAATGTACGCCATATAACGACCTGAGGAAACAGTTCGAGTTATTTTTAACCAAAGCGAGGGTTTTGCCAATCGTCATTATTCTTCTAAAGTATTTACCTAAATGTATTTTAAAATTAGGTGCTACTCAATTTTATTTAAAAAAAAACCGTACCTTATCATTGTAGGTATGTTTAGGATACTGGTTTGTTTAAAGTGTTACTGGTTTCGTGTGGGGTGGATTTTGATGATGTTTTAAATGTGCATTGATTGATAGATATTGTACACTACACTACACATTACGCTACTCACACATTACTCTACATTGCCCTACACACGCACACACTACACTACAATACACATTGTATGATAGTCAATCGCAATCGCAAGCAATCGTAATGTATATCCGTAATCGTCCCTCTTGATTAATTGTGAAACTATAAAACAATCTGAGCATATATGTAAAATAAATATAGGTCCAAATTATAATCATATTGATGATATCATATCATATTCAATTTCTTCAATATACATCATAATACGATTATGATACGTCCTTGTAGTGGGTGAGTCAGCACGAGCAAACAAATGAATATATTAAAATGAATAAAAAACACGACTATCTATAATTATTTTTATTACGGTTTTTTATGAAATATTTGTGGTTTATGTATTTATCAATTCTATATTGATAAATACATAAACATTGCTTGCTTTCTCCTTATGTGAGAGCAAGGGATCGATGCACGAACCCTATTATGATACTCGGGATGACAACGAAAGTTATGGTGGAATATAGAAACGGAAAACATACATAGATGAACCCTGAACACATTACACTTCTTTCTCGTTGGGCTGTCGTGTAAAAAGCAACTTTTGACACAAATTTGTAAAAAAAATGTTTTTTGAAAATTAAAAAAATATATATTTTGAAAAAGTATAAAAAGGGTAGGTAAAATATCGATGTTGATTTTTCGCAATATTTTTCTTACTGCTAGATGGCGCAGCGCGCTCAAAGCTCGTCAAACTTTTATTCACAAGTAAGGTTGTTCAAAATTACAAAAAAAAACACATTGTTTTTTATAAAAAGTGGCTTATTCGCTTATAAATGATTCACCCACTTATGACGATGCCGGTAAATTAAAACTCAACCTACATATATATGTACATATATGTACATACTCGTTAACATTTTTACAAGATTTTACAACATACAAATTGAGCTATATTTGTGCTCAACTTTACTAATTAATATTAATTGTATTTGTAGAAAATTCTTTAGGTTTCATGGGAAGACAGACGGTGGCTGGCGATCATAAATAACCAAGTGTCTTTTCGGTCATCTTAAGTGAGGAATTACCTAAGTCGTTAAGCAACACACTGTGGGCTGAAGAGAACAGCCTTGGGGGAAAACTTGCGAAACATGCGCATACGCATACACGTTATTTGTGCACGTGAAAAAAGATTCGATTAAACGGCATCAGAATTTAATTTTGCGCTACGCGATTCGACACGACTCAGACAAACTTTCCCATGCATCAGCCATACGTAGCTATTTTATCGGATATACATAAATACATACTAATTTTTACTCGATTAATTTTATGCCACTCATTGCTTGGAATGAAAAATATATAGAAAAAGTGTTATTATAAAATATACATTTATTTTTTAATTATTTTTGTTACTATATTATCTATAAAATATAATAAATTAGTCTTACTATAAGTTTTATCTGATTTACTACATTAATGTGAAGCGTTTTATGCACTTTGTCAAAAAATTACGAATTAAAGGTAATTCATATTAAGGTTTTACATCTAGCTAATATAACTTAAAGGGCATACGACCTCACTGGGATTCGGCTATGCTGAGGGTGATAGGAATATTATATTTCTTAATTATTCATAATTATTAATTGTGTCAAATCAAACTACAGTCATTGGTATATATTGTATTAGATTGTTTAACTCAATAGTACGATTTGACAACACTGCTGCATCGGCGAAATGCAGGTAGCTCTGATAGCATTGTCCGGCGATACTAATAGCAATTTACTTGGCCATCTAATTTATTTGGACATTGATAATACATGGTTTTTATAGAGGACTGTTTGATCATAAAGCCCAATAATTTAACCAAGGATAACTATAATAATAATAATATTATTAGAAGCCTTTATTCGCTGACCGTATTGTACAGTTTTGCCTTATGAGGTACTTATGAGGTACAACATCAAATTTCGAAATTTAAATTCTAAGTGTCAGCATATTTTAAAATTTTCTCACCTCTAAGTAATAATTAAATAATAAATTTATAAGAATACAGTACAATTCCACAGTCTGGATTCACTCGCGGTTAACACGGGACGCATCCCGAAGGATCTTATCGGTCTGAGTTTACATTAAATATTCAACCAGCGTGTCTATGGACAAAGTCGACCATCGAAAACAAGCGAGCTGTCGTTACTGGCTGGGGGCAGATCGACTTTGCTGAAGATACATCTATATGCAAAGACTCTCAGAAAGAGGTTACCACAAGGTATAACGGACGATCAATTGTGCGCTGGAAGCTTAGAAGGAGGACGAGACTCTTGTGGAGGCGATAGTGGTGGACCTCTGCAAGTGACGATAGCTGACAACCAATGCCTCTTCAACATAATCGCCGTTACCAGTATTGGAAAGAGCCCTTGCGGAAGTGCCAAGGGACCTGGCATATACACTGCCGTAAAGAGTCATGTGAAATAAATGGCGTTTTAGGAGTATGTCTACCGCCGGAAAATTGTCAAAAGGGAAACTATCACACTTTTGTATAATGTCGGAACAAGAGGCTGTATGCTGTATTCAACACAGCCCCATGAGCAACAACACGAGATCATCAAAAAACCAGGATAAATCCAATAATGCATCTTCCACATCACCGCCTACTACAACAACTACCAATAAGTCACCGGTCATCTCTACAATAGCTCCAGAAAAACCTTAAACATAGCCACAAGCCTTATTACCAAATTCATAAATGACAGTGTGGAAAAACGAACTAAATCCGAAAAAAAGAGCTGCAATATTGAGTACAAATTTAACAATGACAGCCATTGCTGTGTTGGCGATTAATTAATTAATTTCATTTTATCTGCATCCAAACTTTTCTCTGGTCGTAACGGTCTCCGTTCCATCGGATTCAGAAGAGGGAGGAAGAGAGAGTGCACCCGTGGTCGCGCGCCCACCTGTGCACTATAATATAGCCTGCGCACTTGACTGCTTCAGAACAATGGACTCTGAGAAGACTAAAGAAGTCACTAGAATCTACAATGCAGTCGCTATGGCCGAACACGGCTAGAAGGATATATATGAGGTACTTATAAATATGTATTTTTATAGAGCACTTCGATAACATAACCTAAATTTTCAAAGTTTGGATATTTTTAATTTATCTTCAAATACTTGCTTCGAAGACATTAAAAATACGATAAACAACCTTCGGGTTTGATTGGTACTTCTTCGTCCGTTAGGTACGTAGGCTGTGGTAATGGTTACTACACTAACAATGCTTTATAGCCAGTATAATATTTTCAATAAAACTTCATATGTATTTTAACATTATAAATACATTGTGATGTATATTATATATATTTATATTAAATATACTTTTACATTTTATTTTTACCTAATCGTATTATTTATATTAATTTATTATTTGTGCACGTATATGTATGTATATATGTATGTATGTTATATATCATCATATATCTTAAATACATCTTCATAACTCATAATGTGGCTTCCCTATCCGCCTACTTAAACCTGCATTTTTTTTCATAGCTCCTTGCGCTGTAACAAAAGATTTAGTTTAATTGTGAAAACTTTTAATTGGCCTTAGATTCGTATAAAATGTGTTAGCATTAAGTATAAAACGCTGTAAGTTTTCCAAAAAATAAAAATAAAAAAAATAAATTAAACAATAAAATTTGGAATCTAATTTGAAATAAGGTATCATGTTCTTCAGCAGCCAGTTTGTTGATCAGGTTGTCCTTCGACATAGGCCTCCCCCATTTTCTTCAATTCATCTCTGTCGCGAGCTAACCTTCTCCATCCTTTTGTTAAGTCATCTTCCCATCTTTTAATTTGACGTCCTTTTTGTCTTTTCCCATTTCTAGAATACCATTCTATTAGGTGTTTCGTTCATTTTTCTCTGTTTGTTCTCATGATGAGTCCAGTTCCAGTTGTGTTTTCTAATTTTGTTTATAATATCGTTCACATTGGTTCTTCTACTTATTTTTAGGTCGTCCACCTGTCCTGTAGCCTGACGTCCAGCATGCTCCATCCACTATAAGTTTTTGGTCGTTTTTGTTCGTGTCAAGGATAACTATAATAACATACAATTATAAGTCAGATATATATCTCATTTTTAAACAGGTTAATTAAATCACAGAAATAATACAAAAAGAAAGAATACGAACAGAGAGATAGATAGATGGATATTAGTCATTCTGAACATTTATGTGCGTAATTAGTAGGTACGCATTGAAACCTGTATACCAAATTGAAAATTGTCATTTTTATGTAAAAAGTGTTAAAATAATAAAAGCTATAATTGAAACATTCATTTGTTATTGGATTATTTTTTTATACTATATTTATTAGCGTCCGTAGCCAGGTTGACGGTTCCCCTCGTTACCGAAGCAGTGTTGGTCAATACTTGAATGGGTGACCGCCTGAGTGTTAGTGTGATGCTATAAATGCCCACCTAGAAGATGTTGCCAATAGGCAACAAGACGGGTTTCACAACTACTAGAGTTGTCTACTACGACGGGCGAACCCGTCACCTGAGGGAGTTTTAACGAAATTTGATCGTTCTGTCTCCCGTGAGGTGAGCGCAGAAGACTTAGGACAAAACAGTAGACCGTCAAGCTCCGCCACATGCCCGTAAGAGGCCAACGCCTTAACCGCGAGATATCTAGGTATGTTAACCAGCGGGCCGATACTCGCGCCCTTACTACCAGTTGCAACTAGATTACTCCGGTCTCCCGACTGGTTACGAGTTCGAGGTCGCTTGCGCGGTCCTCTCCCTTAGGTAGCGGTGAAACTGTGTCTACAAAATCTATCGCGGACCACGGCATTCTTTTCCCGGCTGTTCACACAGGATCGGGTAGCCGATGGTCATTTCGAGAGCAGTCGCCGCAAGGTGAACAACTATCCCCGCTCTATAGGAGACAGACCTGTTTCCAGGTACCCCCGACTGTTAGTCAGAATGCACAATCGATTGGCTGACGCCACACGGTGCGCAGACCGTCCAGGAGCGCCAGAAGATTGTCTCCTGGGTGAAAGTAGCCCTCAGGTCAGAGTCCTACCCGGGCTCGCACTTCATGCGTGGAGCGCCGGATGGGTATTGACCCGTGAGTGTGACCGACCCTGAACAAATGGGTCTTCGTGACCAAATAAAACAGGGCCCATTAGCTCCCAGCTCCTAGCATTAAGGTTTTAGCCCATTAGCTCCCAGCTTCTAGCATCAGCTCTTAGCATTAGCATTAGCTCCCAACATTAGGGTTTCGCAACAAAGCAGCAGTCTTGTGGGTAAAAAATAAAATAAAATAATATTATATAAATAAAATAATATATTAAAGAGCGCCGCCATATTGTTATACCGAAAACGCTGTCATAAGTGTGAGGGACCACCCCTCACAAGACTCCAAATTGTTCGGTGTGAGGTGGTGGTATCAACTTACGAGTTATCTCCGTATTGAAAGGCGGTTTTGAACGAAATGGAAGGAATTTATTGATCGAAGGTTTGAATAGTAGAAGGTTGCCAGTTATAACGCTTGCCGAATAGTTTACGTTGACGCGAGTGTATAGATGCGCGACTGCGGTTACGAGGATATACGGATGAGGATTGTGCGTGTGCTCCTAGTATCTTGTACTGGGCACGGCTCGAGTTTGTGGGATTACAGACTGATGCTTCGAGACTCAGGGAGAATAAGGAAAGGAAACCAAGGAGCCGGATTCGTTGACCTAACACGTGAGAGAGAGTGCCGAATATGCCGTCGCAACCTTGGGGGAAGGTGATCACTCGGGAATGATAATTTGGTTGCTTTTTCGCCGGTTTAAATAGGCCGTGAAATGATGCAATCCGAAAATATTCCGAGTATTGTTTCATCGTGCTGATTCATAGCTACACGAGTCAAAATAATAGCTGAATTGTGTCAGTGGATTTCACTGGAAATCAATGCATTTGTTGATTGCATGTAATGGACTTAAGGTCCGTTACAAGAGAATAATAATCAATTTGGGATCTATGAGTGCCATCTATACGTTGCCTTTCGTAGTATAATCCTCGTTGCCGAATCCTAGTACGACGTTGAGCAATCCAATACGCTATATAATCAACGCTACAGCGTAAGTGATTTGAAGAAACTCGAGCGAGAAAATAAATTCACTGTTTATTGGGGTTTTTTGTTACGCATACCAAAATTGATTAATTTCAAGAATGACGATGCACCAGCGATGACGCCATTTTCTTTAAGGAACATATTTTTGCGAGTGCATTTTGCGCGTGACCTAAATTATTACGCTTATGACATCTGGCTTATTTTACATCGCATTGACACGATTCACATTTTAATATCGAAAATATTTAACATTAAAATTGAATATGGCCAGCGAAGTAGCATCGATATTATAGCAAAAAATTATGGAAATGGTTCATGTTATTTGTATTTGTATAGTCATTGGTTATATAGCGTATAATATTGCTCAACTTCATAAGCTTGAGAGATTACATTAGATAGAATGATTAGATTGCTCAATTCTATATTTTGCGGCTGGGATTTTACTATAAAAGGCAGCGAGTAGATGGCACTAATAGTTTTAAACATTAATCAATCTTCTCTTATGTTGAATACGGGGGCATTCGTGGCGCGTACGAATATTTCATACAACACACACGATTAATCGTAACTTTAAGTGCAACCATTATTATTACATCTATTGTATTCATCCTAATTTATTTATTTATTTATCAAAGCCAATTCACAAAAATATTACAAGTTACAATCAAATAAAATATCATATAACTAAAACAGAGCAAGAAATCAGACTCAATTATTAAATTGTGAATGTTTATTTAGTATTAAGTTAGTTTATTTATTTATAATATTTTCATTAAATAATTTTTATTATCTTTATTATTTATTAGGGCAATTTAGTGTTATTATCATTTTACTAAAAGTTTTACATAAAGTTTATCCACTGTCTACTGAAGAATTTCAGCTTTTCCAAAACACGTTGAGGGTACTAATTGAGATGACACATTTCCTAGTACGCCAGCGCCAGATGTCCCGGAATCTGGCCTCCTAACTGTACCCTGGCGTTCTATGGAAAAAATACTGTCTGATCCGAAAGTTTCAGCTTTTCCAAAACTGTCTCGGCAAAATAGTTGTATTTAGAATTAACTACCAATAATATTAATATTAAAATATTCATAATACCGTAAACATTCCACACAACAAAGCCGTGAATATATGTATTCTACAGTTTTGAATAAGGGAATCACTAACATAGTATATTAAAGAAACCATGGAAACGAGAGAAACCATGGAAACAAGAGGCAAGAAAAAATAACAAAAAAAAAAAAAAAAGAAGTAACATATTTTGTTTTAAAAAAATTTTCATTCTTTCACAATGTAACAAATAGAAATAATTGAATTTATAATTAATTTGAGCCACATTGAAAGTGGAATTATAAAGTGACAAGAAAACAGTTTTTTATTCAACCTTCAAGCGGTAGAGACAAAAATAATAGTCAGTGTTCGGAAAACTTTCGATAATTGAGTGCACAAGAGAGAACTTCGCGAGACCAGACTTCGACAGGACCGAGTTTATAACCCGACCCCGACGATATCTACGCTTCGCAGGACAGTACTGCTCTTCAAACGGTAAGCGACAATAACAGCTTATACCTTGATGCCTCAATTATGCGAGCGGCTAGATTTACAAACTAGTGGAGACTAGATCGATCTTATAGGAAAAGAGATCGCTGCGGAATCTGCAAAAGGAGACCGTACGATACAAGAGCTTAAGGTCACCTTGTATCGCAACTCGCCGAGGAGAGACACGCCTCTACGAGTACCTGGTGTGCCATCGGCAGTAAAACGCCGGTTCACATCACCCCTGGGTGCCACCAAAATTGCACCTTGTCGTTCTATGGCTACCCTAAAATAAGGTGGCAGATTTTCGATCGGTTTAACCGCTGACCGCTGGATTTGCCACTACATAGAATCGTTGGTCCTTCGAGCCGGATTCTGGACTAGATACTACAAAAAAAACCGCTTAGGAGCTAGATTAAAATCAGAAAAAACAGAAAGGAAATATTTTTCTGAAAAATATAAAATTTGCAAATAAACCGTTGAAACTCGCTCAATCGGTTTAAAATCAATACCGGACGGCACAACGGTGCCTACCTACCACAACCTAACGATATAGTGGTAACAAATCAATCGATATGATGTCAAAAAACGGCACGCCAGCCCGCAAAAGCGAGCGAATCGCCGCCAGAAACGTAGACGGAAGCGCCGAGCGCGACGCTACGAGATCACATGATGATACCGGCGCCACGATCGTTCCCCAGACAGCGCCGTCTATAGCCACATCGACGACGAGCCGCCGATGATCGAGATCGATGGCCGCCCGCATCGCGACACTGCAAATCGAAGCCGAGATACACGCCGCAGCAGAACGAGCACGCTTACGAGCCGAGACCGCCGCCGCGGACAACGCCGCGGACGCAGCCGCCGCCAGGGCTGCCGCGGACATCGATGTGGCTGCCGCCAGGGCCGCCGCCGCCGCACAGCGCATAAAGATAGAAGCGCTAGAAGAGAAACTTGAGCTCCAAAAACGGCTTATTCAAGCGCAGATCGAGGCGGAAGATGATGACGACTACGATGGCGACAGCCGCCGATCGAGGAGGAGACAGGACGAGAAGAGCCGAGCCGCTGCGTCCCAAGCTTCGTTTCGCCACACGTCCGCGTGGCTAGACACGCTGCAGGAACCGTCGCGTCCGACTCAACCGTCAAACAATAACATTGTAAAAATAGACCATGTCCCGAATGTGCAAAAAAGTGCTGTGAATGTATCAGTGCAACCCCACCCTTCTGAGTACGCCTTAAGTCATGCTCGCGCCCATTTGTTGAAAAACTTACCAAGGTTTTCAGGTGATCCACGTGAGTGGGCTATATTCGCAGCTCTATTCGACCAAGGTACAGAGACCTGCGGCTTTACCGACGCCGAAAACTTGGTACGGCTACAACAGAGTCTGCAGGGCGCCGCGCGCGAAGCGGTCCGTGCGATGCTCGTAGATCCACGGAATGTCGCCGAGATTCGCCGCACGCTCGAACGTCGCTTCGGCCGCCCCAGCGCAAGGATCGACGAGCTGATGCGAGAGGCTCGCCGAACGCAACAAATATCGGTCAGTGACCCCTTGTTCAAACTTGTAGAATTTGGTACTGTTGTGTGTAATGTTGTACATTCGCTGAAGAATATGGGACACGATAGCTATTTGATAAATCCACAGCTACTGCGGGAATTAGTAAATAAATTACCGCAACACTTACGGTTGCAGTGGTTCTCAACCAATAATGGAGATCACCCAACTTTACTACATTTTAGCATATGGTTAGAAGGAATTGTAAATGCGGCAGCACAAGACGACTCGCCGCCTGCATTTTCTAACTTAAATACATCGAAAAATAACAATAGATTTCCACAAAACAACAAAAAGTACACGCATAATACTACTGAAAGCAAACACATCGAGTGCGCAAAATGCAAGAAAAACAACCACCGTACACCCGATTGTAAGTTTTTGTTAGCCATGTCTGTACACGATCGCTGGGAATGGGTCAAACGGGATAAATTATGTATCCGATGTCTTATTAAGGGTCACAACTTAAAAAATTGTAGAAAATCAGGGCAATGCGGGAAGGACGGATGCGTACAGCCGCACCATGTGCTTCTGCACTCCGACAAAGGGAAAACAAACAAGTCTGAACCCGCGCCGGTAGAATCCGAATCACATAACAAACCTAGCCCTTCGACGAGCGCCGTGACCAATACGTGGAATGAAGCTACTGAGATGCTGCTACGCGTAGCTACCGTAGAATTAAGAGGTCCCCTGGGCTGTTATACCACTCTCGCCCTACTGGACGAAGGCAGTACTATCACCCTCTTAGAGGAACAGATAGCAGATAAAATAGGAGTAGAAGGACCCCGGAGTCCACTAAATTTAGTAGGAGCCTCCGGCATGGCTATTCAAAACGCAACTACGCGCCGCGTAAACGTCGAGATCCGCGCCGTAAATACAAATCGGTTTTACGAAATGAAGAATGTTCGTACGATTAAAAATTTAGAATTGCCGACCCAAGTCTTTAAAGCCCAAGCTATGACCGACAAATGGCCGCATCTAAAAAACGTGCCTTTATGCGACGTTAACGGACGGCCCAAACTGTTGATCGGAATTGATCACTGGGACTTATTTATTCCCAGGACAATTCGGGCCGGTCCGATAGAAGGCCCGACAGCAACATCGTCTCGATTAGGCTGGACTTTGGCTGGTGCGTCAGGGCACAAAAGATCTTCAGATACGCAACAAGTAAACACCCTTTGCAACGACGATAAAGTCGACGAGTTAGTGCGGAGTTATTTCGATGTCGAAGACTTAGGTCCCCATTCGAGGAAACATCGTCAGAACACCAATCAGAGGGCAGAACAACTCCTACAGGCAACTACCCGTCAGGTAGGTGCACGCTGGGAGACCGGCCTACTTTGGAAGACTGACGATATTTCAATGCCGCCCAGCCGCGATATGGCTGAAAGGCGTCTAAAGTCGGTAGAAAAACGCCTAGAAAAAGACCCTATACTAGCTCGACAATACTCGGAAAAAATGAGCGACTTCATCGCGAAAGGTTACGCCGTAAAACTATCTGAAGCAGAAATAAACACCGAAAACAACCGAATATTTTACATACCACATTTTCATATAACAAATCCCAATAAGCCGGGGAAAATGAGGCTCGTTTTCGATTGCGCCGCCAAAGCTAATGGCGTTAGCCTCAACGACAACCTAATATCTGGACCCGACCTCCTTAATCCCCTAATGGGAGTACTATTTAAATTCCGTCAAGGACTGATAGGATTTGCTGCAGACATCAAAGAAATGTTCCTTCAGGTTAGATTAACGTACGCGGACTCACAGAGTCAACGATTTTTATGGCGTGATATGGACACCTCTAAACAACCAACCGAATATCGTATGCAAGTCGTGTTATTTGGCAGTACTTGCTCTCCATGCCTCGCGCAAAATGTAAAGAACCGGAACGCAGAACGCTTCTCAAATGACTTTCCTGACGCGGTAAAAGCTATAACGGATCGCATTATGTGGACGATTACCTTGATAGTACGAACGATATCGAATCTGCCAAAAAACTGATTCGTGATGTGTCGCGTATACATCAATCAGGCGGGTTTGAGATCGTAAACTGGGCCAGCAACGACGCTCGTACTTTAAACGAAATTCCCGTCGAGAGGCGATCAAAAACAAACGTGGCGTGGTCAAATCCAGATGACAACGTCGAGCGCATACTCGGGCTTCAATGGGACCCAAAAACAGACAAATTATTTTTTGATACTAATTTTAGGAAAATAAAACCCGACATATTGAACGGAACAATTATTCCCACCAAACGACAGACATTACAGTTCATTATGTCAGTGTTTGATCCACTCGGCTTCTTGGGACCTCTAGCAATAAAGGCAAAAATTCTGCTACAGGATATATGGTTAGAAAAGGTTGACTGGGACCAAGCGATCGGTAGTAATTCCTTCACGAAGTGGCAGACATGGTTAGAAGAACTAAAACACATAAAAGACTTTCAAATACCACGTAGCTATCAATATGCAGGAATAAAATCTAACGAACCGACGCAATTGCATATTTTCGCTGACGCCAGCCAACAAGGATATGCAGCGGTCGCGTACGCGCGTTATATAGACACCGACAAAAAAGCATGTGTTGTATTTTTAATAGGTAAGAATAAAGTCGCACCGCTAAAAGCTATGTCCATACCTAGGCTTGAACTTCAAGCAGCTACTTTAGCGAGCCGCCTAGCGGAAATGGTAAAAACGCATCACACATGGACGTTTCAGGAAACGTATTTATGGAGTGACAGCAAAACAGTATTGTCGTGGATCCGTTCCGACCCACGGCAATATCAAACATTTGTCGCCCACCGTCTCGGTGAGATAGATCAACTAACCAAGTTAACACAGTGGCACTGGGTTCCCACGGCGGACAACCCAGGTGATCTCGGTACTCGAGATACCGCCGACAACTTTGACTTAGAAAAAATACGCAGGTGGACCACCGGTCCCGATTTTCTAAAGCTAGACCGAGAATTATGGCCCACTGAGAAATCCACTTCGCAAACAATCGAACAAGACGTAGAGTTAAAACGCATTGTGGCTACGGTCCTTCAAGTACCGAGCCCGCCCTTGCTAGATATAAATAGATTTTCTAGATTAAATAGACTTTTAAGAAGCACGGCATGGACGTTACGGTTCATAGACCGTTGCCGGCACCGAGGGAGTCACGAACCGTTTCTATTCCCAGCCGAACTAGAACGCGCCGAATTATATTGGATACAACAAGCACAATTAAGTAGTTTTAAATTAGAAATAGACGCCATTAAAAATAATACCGTATTGTCGAAAAATACAAAATTAATCAATCTTAACGCCTACCTCGACCACGAAAACGTGTTACGAGTAGGAGGACGAATAAACGCAATTAAGGGCGTCGCATTAGAGGTAAAGAAACCCCCAATATTGGACGCGAAACACCCCTTCACCCAGTTGCTCATACAACATCAGCATGAAGCGGCGGGACACAAGGGACGCGAATTCGTTGCCAACGAACTACGGCAACGGTTTTGGATATTACACCAACGCGGCGCGATTAGGAAAATAACCTTTAATTGCCTTAAATGCAGGATCGACCGAGCAAAACCAATACCACCAAAAATGGGAGACCTCCCTGAACTTCGATTAGAGCATCACATTCGACCGTTTACAAACATAGGGCTGGATTACTTTGGTCCGATCGAGGTTGCTGTCGGTCGCCGGAGAGAGAAAAGATATGGCGCACTCTTCTGCTGCATGAGCACTAGGGCGATCCATGTCGAGATCACGAATTCACTCTCTAGCGATTCGACGATGATGGCCATAAAACGCATGTGTGCGCGCCGTGGAACCCCCACTGTCATTTTTTCTGACAACGGAACTGGGTTTCACGGTTCAAATAATGAACTGAAAGCCGCCATTCGCGAGATAGATTGGGACGATCTGCGATCGCAGAGCGCCATGAAACGGATCGAGTGGAAATTCAACACACCGACTGCCCCGCATATGGGCGGATTTTATGAGCGGTTGGTACAATCTATAAAAAAGGCACTCTACGCCACCCTAAAAGAGAAAGCTCCCCGCGAGGAGACTCTCGCCACACTAATGGCAGAAGCTGAAAATTCAGTGAACAGTCGGCCTCTAGTCCATGTGTCGTTAGACAGCCTGGACGCGGAGAGCCTGACACCGAATCATTTTTTAATAGGCTCATCATCAGGCAGATTGAATTTCGGAGTCATAGATTCAGACAGCCTTTGTTTGCGAAAACAATGGCAAATCGCCCAAACCCTGGCCAACCACTTCTGGAATCGGTTTGTCAAGGAATATCTACCTACACTTGCCAAACGGCCGAAGTGGCGGAACGAGGTCGCACCTATAAAGGAAGGCGATTTAGCCTTCTTGGTAGACCCTCAAACCCCGCGCAACATGTGGCTCAAGGGTATCATCGAAAAAACTTTCCCTGGAAAAGACGGACAAACCCGTTCCGTCGCAATAAAATGCCGTGGTAAGATATACCAGAGACCAACTACTAAGATAGCTGTAATCGCCGTTCCCGACAACAGGTAAACTCCTACAGTCGTTTACGGGAAGGGGAGTGTCTCGGCAAAATAGTTGTATTTAGAATTAACTACCAATAATATTAATATTAAAATATTCATAATACCGTAAACATTCCACACAACAAAGCCGTGAATATATGTATTCTACAGTTTTGAATAAGGGAATCACTAACATAGTATATTAAAGAAACCATGGAAACGAGAGAAACCATGGAAACAAGAGGCAAGAAAAAATAACAAAAAAAAAAAAAAAAGAAGTAACATATTTTGTTTTAAAAAAATTTTCATTCTTTCACAATGTAACAAATAGAAATAATTGAATTTATAATTAATTTGAGCCACATTGAAAGTGGAATTATAAAGTGACAAGAAAACAGTTTTTTATTCAACCTTCAAGCGGTAGAGACAAAAATAATAGTCAGTGTTCGGAAAACTTTCGATAATTGAGTGCACAAGAGAGAACTTCGCGAGACCAGACTTCGACAGGACCGAGTTTATAACCCGACCCCGACGATATCTACGCTTCGCAGGACAGTACTGCTCTTCAAACGGTAAGCGACAATAACAGCTTATACCTTGATGCCTCAATTATGCGAGCGGCTAGATTTACAAACTAGTGGAGACTAGATCGATCTTATAGGAAAAGAGATCGCTGCGGAATCTGCAAAAGGAGACCGTACGATACAAGAGCTTAAGGTCACCTTGTATCGCAACTCGCCGAGGAGAGACACGCCTCTACGAGTACCTGGTGTGCCATCGGCAGTAAAACGCCGGTTCACATCACCCCTGGGTGCCACCAAAATTGCACCTTGTCGTTCTATGGCTACCCTAAAATAAGGTGGCAGATTTTCGATCGGTTTAACCGCTGACCGCTGGATTTGCCACTACAAAAACTTTTACACTTTTTTGTCGCTGGCCAACTATAACAACGGTTTTATCGGGCCCTGCATTCTATAAAAACCATAGAAAATATATTCGAGAGGCTCCGTCTGTGAGCTTATTTAAAAATTGATCCTCATTGTTAAAGTATTCTAGTTGATAGTGTATTTTTTTTTCATGTTATTGTTTTTGTTCATTGGCCGAGTGGTGCAAGGTCACTGTTTCAACTCGGTCAGAGACGATCGCTTGGATTTTCGTCTGTTTGTTTGTGCCGCAATCAATTATGACAAAACCGTTGTTCGATTTTCTCTTGTTGTTCGTTGTTATCTTTTGTTTGTTTGTTTATACTCTTTATTGTGAAAATGTCACAATGGGCGGGTTTATTGTTATATGCCAATCTATCACAACCAACCCTATTATGACGTGTTATATGTGTGTGTGCGTGTAACATGTCTGTAAGTGTGTGTCTTGTTATTGCATTCGATCGACAGAATTGAAAATGTAATTCCATTAATTTGATCCCAACGGGAAAATGGTGACCCAGCCGGGAATCGAACCCGGGACCATACAATGTAAGATCAGACGACCTAACCACTATGCCACCACATCTTTTCCGACTAATAAACTATGACCCACCGATAGAACACAGGAAAATGATATATGATTGACGATAGCGTCATAATACCCAGTTTTGCGAATATCAATAATACCAGTAACTTTAACAGCGATATAACTCCTCCATACTCCACATATTACGTGAAATAATACGGTATACATCCAACCCGTGACATAATAATAATTAAATTAATATGGCCCGTTTGGCATATCTTCCGCAAACAAAGCGAAAATTGGCCTTAAATTGCTTGGGGCAAGTTTTTGGGTGGCAAAAGGTCCAAACCGCGCCATCAGTCAACAGTTCAACACCCGAGCCGCCGCTCTACGGACCCTTCACGCAAGCTTCTCAAGTGAAACCGCAGGCGATCCACACACTAACGTATTTCACATTAGGTATTCACAGCTTTTATTAGCTTTGCCTGAACCATTATAAGCCTTGACGAAACTAAACACACAACAAATGCACATTTATTCAATTTTGCAATTAATATTTTTGACAGTGCGGATCTCGTCGAAAAGATATCCATTCTGGCTCCTCCTCGCGTTTCTCGGAACTCGAATCTATTTTATATAAAGAGATATAACTTTAATTACACGAAGCATTCCTTAACCCCTCAAATGAAAGGCGATTAGCTCGGGTTGCCTACGGCAAAATGTATATAAATTTATATTTACATTTACATTTACATTTACATAGAGCGGGGTTTACTATAGAGCTATAGCATTACTATAGAGCGGATTACTATAAAGCGGCGCACATTTACATTTATATTTATATTTATATAAATTTATATACATTTTGTATACATTTTGCCAAGGCATCCCTTAAGGGACGCCTCACATTTGAGGGGTTAATAAACAGAGCTATGACAACGTATAACGATAGGTTCGGGTACACTGATATTTTTTCGTCAGTTAAAAGTCACTTTAAGGAAACCATTAAAAAATCATATTAGTCCTTTGTCCCCCCGTATTTCATATTTGTCCCCCCGTATTTCATATAATGACTATTAATCGCTTGAACAGTTTACATGAACAGCTTTTTTGTAATTTTTTATTTTTGTAATTTTTTGTTTTTGTAATTTTTTGATTTTTAAAATGTATCTTTGGTTCAAAATAATTAATGTTGTTTATAATCTCAATGTAAAATTTCATTTTCATTTGTTTTTTGTTCTTTTTCTTTTTCTATAATATTAAATTGGTTAAAAAATGTATATATAAATAAGATATAATAACGGAGATATGTACTGTACACATTATAGATAGATAGTGTTAACATATAATTAGTCATAGTTTTATTGTTATATTTTGTATTTGTTATGTATAAACGCTGTTTGTTAACCAAATAAAATAAAATAAAATAATCATTGTGGAATATTATTAAACCTTTCGCCATCAAGTGATAGTTGAGGAGCCAGCGACAAAAAAGTGTAAAAGTGTAAAAGTTTTGTAAAAGCTGATACTTTCAGATCAGGCAAACTTTTCAGGGTATGGAAAAAACTGATTAACGTTATTCACGATCGTTAATTTTTGTTGCTATAAGACGAAATGTAAAAAAAATTGGTTTACTGTATTAACAATTAATTTGTATATTTTTATTGTGCAAAGATGACCTGTCTGTGTTTTTAGCAGTTTTCGTTCGGCAGCCTATCCGAAGAGGGGCTAACCTGGAAGGTCTGCTGTAATCTCTGTTTTAGGCTGTAACCTATAGTCGTAGACAGTTTCGGGGAGAACACATCGAGCGGAATTGGGCGGTTTGTGCAGCGTGCGGCGTTAGCCAATCGACTATGCAATCCTATGAATCACCAGGGGAATCTCACAACAAAAGTTTCTTATGATGTGTGGGTATTTATTCACCTGGCGTCATCTATCCTTAGAAACGATCCACTAGCTTGACGGGCTAAAAGCGTTTCGGTCGCAAGGGAATTCGAATCCGTGATCAGTCTGAAAGATTATTGCAGAATTGACGCAATTCAAAAACGGATGACGAAGCGTTTAAATTCGTTATATTTTGTAAAACCAGCTTCGTACACAGAGTCGCTTCGGTTTCATAAGATGATGTCGTTAGAAAAGCGCCGAAAAATGATCGACGCAGTATATCTGCATAAGCTAATTAACAATCGTGTTGATGCTAGTCAAATCATGGAGAAGATAAATTTTTTCGTGCCCCCTCGACCAGCTCGCTCTCAACGTTCCTTTCAACTGCCAATTGTCAATTCTAACTATGCACAAAATGCTTTTTTTATAGAGCTTGTCATCATTACAACTCTGTGTTTATGGATGTTGCATTTATACATATATTGCATTTATACAGATATGAGATTTGCATTTATACATATATTGCATTTATACAGATATAGATACATTTAAAAATCTAATTTATGAATATATTACAATTTAATTAAGTATTCTGTTTATTATGAAAATAGTTATTCTCCTTTTATCTTTGTATTTAGATAACTTATTCCTTTTTTCTATTTTTCTTTCTCCTAAAATGTGTCATTACGTAATTATATATTTTATTTTCTTATTACTATCTATTTAATAATAAATTAATTTTTTACCATATTAATATACATGTTAATGAATCTATTTGCTGTTTTTTCTGCTCTATTTACTTTATATTTACTCTTTTAATACTTTGGACTGTTTAGTAACTTAGCAATTACTTTTCAGAATATTTTCTGTTTATTTAAAAAACCCTAATAATTTCACTTTTCACTTTAAAATGCTTGTATATTTTAAACTTTTCTTTTGTCAAAAATGGTTTATGTTTGTTATATTTTGATTAAGTAAATAAGTTTTTTGTACTGTCTGTTTCCTGAATAAAATAAAATAAAAAAATAAAATAAAATTAAGAATTCCGCCATAACCTGGTAGTAAGGGCGTGAGTATTTCAGGCTGGGTTCCCAGTGCCATCCGGTAATGCGTTTAACTCTGACTTGTTATTAGCGTAGTTTGACTGTAGATTTTATTGTCCATCAAATATTTATGTTCACTCACTGGGAGACAGAATGGCACAATTTCATTATAACTCCTCGGGGTGGCGGGTTCACCCGTAGTAATTGACACCACTCAATGTGCAAAAGATTTTCAAACAAACAAACAAACAAACCATGCAAGTAGTTTATTATAATTACAATATTTTTATTCCCAAAAAAAGAGCGCATCGCTTTGTTATTGGTTAATTTTATTTTAGACTTTGTATTGCAAATTTGAAATATTCTTTCTACACAAGAAAACTGATCATCCTTTTGAAATCCCAATCAAATACAATTTATAAAAGGATATTGTTAAGACGTAAAGTTGTAATTATTCTTAAGTTTAGAGCATAAATATCACCTGTTTCCACTATAAATGCAGACTGCTATGCACACCTTGCATGCTATAAAATAAATCGAGTATTTTTTAAAGTACACTTGTCCGATATTTGTTAATAATTTTGTTATGAATGCAAATAGCTGTTCGACTGAATCCAAATTATATGTAAATATATATATATATATATAATCAATATAAAAATATATACAATCTTTGATGTTTTTATTTAAAATAAAATTAGTAAAAGCTACTTAAAAAGTAGCGAAGGAAATCCCAGCCTGTATTGGGAAATGCTTATGTTTGAATGAGATATACTTACGGATGTGCACGACTTTCGACGGTGCGATGTAAGTTTAAAGGTCCTTTTGCAGTCGACTAACGATCACTATTCATCCATATATCTCATAAATAGGGATTATCCTTATGCAACACAAAATGCCTTCAATTGAGACGAATTAAGCGAAAAAATAAATATATATATATGTATATATATATATATATATATATATATATATATATATATATATATATATATATATATATATATATATATATATATATATATATATATATATATATATATATATATATATATATATATATATATATATATATATATATATATATATATATATATATATATATATATATATATATATATATATATATATATATATATATATATATATATATATATATATATATCTATATCTATATATATATATATATATATATATATATATATATATATATATATCTATATCTATATATATATATAAATAAATAAATATATTGCTATATTGTAGTTACATTTTTAAAAAGCTTATAAAATTGACTATACATTATTGACTATAATCGTATTATACCTTATAGTTGATAGAGTTTTGCATCCAAAATCGGCATGCGGAAAATGTAGTAAAACGGCGAGTGTATCCATATGGATACGGCGTGCAGGTAAAGGTTAAGCTGTAATATTGCTAAAATTTCCAAACAATAAAATTAAAGAAAACAAATGTTTTTACTCCACAAAATTTACCGAATATTTCTGCATTTCTCAGTAGCTACGCTCTTATTTAAAATCGAGATCGATGGTTCCATCTTCTCTAAAGATAGTAAAAATTTAGCGTCGTGTTGGTGTAATGTTGCTAATGCTTCGAAAGAATAAAATGAAATGGAACAAATAAATTGATAAATACTTCTGCATTTTTCAGGAACCTCGTTCTTATTTAAAATCGAGGCTGACTGGTTCCATTTTATCCAGAACGGGATCTAAAGCTAGTATAAGTTTATCATCGCGTTGCTGTAATATTGCTGAAATTTCGAAACAATAAACTGAAATCAAACAAATAATGTATCGAATACTTGTGTATTTTTCAGGAACTACGCTCTTGTTTAACATCGAGACGTACTGGTTCCATCTCCTCCAAAACAGGATCTAAAGCTCGTAAAAGGTTAGCTTCGCGTTGCCTCGTTGTGGATTGTATGTGGTGGGCGGTCAACCGGGCGCGGATAGGGGCCAAGGGGCCTAGGGGCCGGGGTTAGGGGCGCGGGGCGAGGTGAAAGAGTAGAGAGTATTTCTGGTTTTTTCGCACGCACACGGCGCGGGTGAGGGCGACCGCAGCGTTTGCCCCGATAGAGTAGAGAGCAGCCACCGCCGCGCCGCTGCCGCCGCTGCCGCCCCACTCTGAATTTGCACCACGACACACGCACAGCGGACATTCGCTTTCGACTACGCCGCCGATTTTTAAACTGTCCACTAATAAGCGAAACACCACCCTATATCTATGGGCGGAGGCTACAAGGTTTACAGACCTTCCAAGGCTTTTTTATTGCGTTGATCACTCCGTTTCACCCTGTTTTCTAAGCGGAAGGACTCCATTTTAGGATATCCTGGGACATGCTAGGACTAGCTGAAGGATTTCCATCCTAAACATTACATCACACAATCGAAATTAAGTGTATAATAAACTACAAATGTTATACGAATTATGAATAAGATCAAAACGAATTGACCGCGTGAAGTTTGTAACACCCGACGTTTCGGTAATGTTGCAACCTCCGTTGTCCAGGGTAGACTAATGTGCTGCCTAAAGCAAACTGCTTCTGTTACTTTGTAGATGAGGGGGCGACCACCTGTCTACCTGTCTACCTGCCTCGTCTACCCTGGACAACAACAGTTGTAGCATCGCCGAAACATTGGGTGGGACAAACTTCAACGGTAAATTCGTTTTCATCTTATTTATAATTTATTTATTTATTTATTTTTTAATTTTTTATTTATTTTTGTTTATTCAATTATTACTAATCAACATAACAGTAAAACCAATGCATTGAAAAGTAAAATTAATAAAGATATTACCATAACTATACAAATAGAATGATACGAATAATACTAGCTATCATGTAAAAATAAATAATTAATAGCTTGCAATTTAAACAAGTGAGGGTTGGCGGTAAAAATATCGAAATCTGGTGCCATCGAGTGAATTTCATTTAAGCGCCGCAAAGCACGCGCCAACAAGTTCCACCTCGTAAGGTTAGTGCGCGAGAACGGCTCCGCGAAAAGATGGTGCGATCGAGTACGGAGATAATTATTTGGTATGAATAGATCCACCTTTGCTAGTAAGCTAGGGTTATCAGTTTTACCACGAATTAGATTGAAAACATAGGACATGGTCAGCATTTCTCTTCTGAGACAGAGAGAATTATAGCCAACCATGCCTGTGATAAATGCAGTCGGATACAAAAATGGATAATATCCGTACTGCTTGAAGTACAGAAATCTCAAAAAACACTTCTGTACCTTTTCCAGCATGAGGGTATAAGTATCTTCATGTGGATTCCAAATAGGTGCATTCGTTTCCATGCGACTTCTAACAATCGAGTTGTACAACGTGCGCATAACCCGAATATTATTGAAGTGTTTGGATTGCCGTATTACAAACCCTAGAAGCTTGAAAGAAGTTGTAGATAGTTGTCTAATATGTTCCTTGAAGTTTAACTTGGGGTCGAAAAAAACTCCCAAGTCCTTGACTTCAGTAACTCTGGGAAGCACACATCCAGCGATGGAGTAATCATACATCAGATGATCAGGCGACCTTGTGTATGTCATCACTGCACATTTGTTAATATTGAAGTGAAGGTTACGAGCTTGGCTCCATGCATAAACTGCATCAATATCACGCTGGAAGAGCTCGCAGGCCTCAGCACTTCCAGTTGATAAAAACAATTTGGCGTCATCAGCAAACATTAGACAACGTGCAGATGTGACTACTTTACTCAGATTATTAACAAATAAGTTGAATAACAAAGGCCCTAAGTTTGATCCTTGGCTAACCCCCGATTGAGTGTTGTATAGTTTGGATTCAAAATTGCCAAATTTAACGAATTGCTGGCGGCCCCCCAAGTAATCTGCGAAAAGTTTCAACAGTTTACTCGAGAATCCAGCAGCAGCCAGTTCTCGGAGTAACGCATCGTTGTCGACTCTGTCAAAGGCCTTGTCGATAATGTCAAATAACCGCGACAGTCTTCGATTTCCCGTTATACGAATTGTTAAATAAAGGTTTAAATCTTCACGTGTCGAAGTTTTATTTAACACGTTGACTGCCCATGTAGTTTTCTGGATTCTGGTCTGAAAACCCAATCTTCTTAAATCATATCATAGTATGAAAAGCTTTAATAATATTATATATTGATCAATAAAATGCATAGAGAATGTACTTTGTCAAAATAGTAATTCCAAATTGTCTCGTAATTGTCTATGTAACAAAAACTTCTCGCTAAAACCAACTACGACTTATGCAGAGAGATGACTCTCAGATTCTGATTTTTAACATAACATCCCAGTGTCAATTTATAAGTATACGAGTGGTATTACCCGGCGTTGCCCGTGTTATATCTTTTCTCAAATACCAATGTATACCAATTTTCTTGGCGATCGGTTGAGCAGTATAGAAGTTGGTGTGCTGCAGCGCCGTCTAGTTGAAAGTTGCAACAAAGCGGATATATATAAAAACCTTAACCATGAAAAAATACATATATATGCCAACTTTCATGGTGATCGGTCAAACGGTTTCGGAGTCTATTAAACTCGGACAGACGGGCATACAGATATACCAACATCCATTTTTATATTATATTAGTGATAATACTTACATGTATATATTTTAATTAAAGAGTTTTGAACAATGAAGCACAAATAATTAAAAAGCAGGAATAATTTCACTGTATTACCTTCACAATATTTTGAATTTAGAATAACGCTTGGCTGACTATGACGTTTGTAGGTTTAACATAGCAGCACCATCTATGGATTACTCAATAGATAACGCCATCTGTTAAAATCGTTTGGAACTAACAGATAATTGCGAATGTCAAATAATAGACATTGCAATAAAATAATATCGCGACTATAAATTAAGACGTAAGCTATCCTATCTTTCAAGTTGGATCAAACTGCACATTGTGTGCAAATTTGATTCAAATCGGTTAAGTAGTTTAGGAGTCCATCGCGGACAAACAACGTGACACGTAATTTATATATATTAAGATAAGATATACGTATAAATATAATAAATTAAATAATCCTTATAAAAGCTTGGCAATTGGCATAAAATTATTAGTTTTTCAGTAAAATTCGACAAAAATTCTCGGAGATCAATATTGTTAATATGTCAAAATGACCATGGAATTTTCGTTTAATAAATAGAAAACAACCAAAATTCACTTAAAAAATCTGACTTAAAAAGTGTATTTGAAATCACTCCATGGGTTCCCTTTTTTGACATCCATTCGTATTAGAGAGGGAGTAATAATATTTAACGCTGAAATTATACCTCAAATGTATCGAAACTATGTAAACCTGTGAGGAATGATTGAATTGAAAACAGCATTTCTGTATTATGGGCTACGATCGTGGATTCGCAGCGATCTCCTTTTGGAGGCACGGTCTAGAGGTCATGTCGCACGACTGCATGTCTTGCAACGTTACGCTACTCAGCAGTGTCGCAATGACGCAATGCAGCCAGGATTTGCAGGAACGTCTGGAGATCGTGTCGCATGTGAAACGTACCTATAGATTTTGCAGTCCCTGTTCGCACACTGACGCAGTGTCAGCGTCACAGTAATTTAAATTGTATATTTTTTATTGCCACAATTCAATCAATTGATGAAAATGTTTTGACACAGTAACGTAAATCAGTCTTTCATGTTTATTTCCATAGTACCTACTGTGGTAAATATTATTTCATTTTGTAAGATAACGTTATAGTTAAGTAAAAATTACCACGATTTTTGTCCAAAATACTTTTTACAACCATTTCAATCAGAAACATATAAAACGACTGTCATCTTCCAGGTATTTGTCGACGGATTTTGAAGTAATTTATGCTGACAGGGTTTGCTCGGGTTGGAAAAGAACATACTACCACAAGAAGATCATTTATTTTTAATACCATATTAACGATAATATTTTTCAAAATCTTCCGACTAACTACCGACTAGTCAATCACGAACGATGAATTATAGGTCATTATTACCCGACTGCCCAAGCGAGTTATGTGTTCAGGATTCATATATGTATGTTTACCGTTTCTTTATTCCACCATAACTTCTAAACGCTTAAACCGATTTAAAAGTGTTACGTATAGTTAAAATCGTATTGTCCTCCAGAGTGCCATAAGGTACGTGAAGCGACTCTTTGCGCAGAAAGCAAGAATAGATCCGGTAGACCTAGTAACGAAGAGAAATATTTGGTATATTAATTTAGCAAAATAAATTATTTTAATTTGTTTTTTATTAGCTAAATGTATACAGCATATTCATTTTATAAAAGAACATTTTATAAATTAACATTAATATAGCCATTAATACATTTCAAATTACAAATAATAATAGCGATAATAATTATACAAAATGTTTAAATATTAATTACACTCCACAAAATATTACCGATTTTTAAATAACCGTTTTTGTTCTTACGAATTTATTCCAATTCAACAATTTGGAAAATTATAAAACTACGCAAAATAATTTGTACTCGAAAAAAAACGGGTATGTATTATTAATGAAGCCCCTTATTGTTCCACCATAAGTTCTAAACGCTTGAACCGATATAAAAGTGTGTGATATTGTTAGAATCGTTATGTCATCTTGAGTGTCACAGGGTACCTAAACTGTCCAAATGTCAAAAAATACTTGTCTAAATGTTCAAATGTCAATAAATTAAAATAAATATATAGTGTTTGGTGTCAAATGAATGGTCTGATTGTGTGCATTCCGGAAATATAAATATATCTATATATAAACCACAAATATTTCATAAAAATCCGCAATAAAAACAATTATAAATACAATAGTTCACTTTCTGCAATGGCAGTCATGTTTTTTATTCTTTTAAATATTACTTGTATCAATAGAGGGATACAGAAAAAATACCCTTTGACAAATAAAAAATACTCTTTAAACGCCGACAAAAACTTCACTAATTAGATGCTCGCCCAGTTTGCGAATCGCTGGTTTTTATACATGTGCGAATAATATAATCGCGTACACGTTTTAACTAGCACACGCATACACTCCCCAATTTTTGGTACAATCGGCTGGTTTTTCAATTGCGATAAATTAATGAGAATCTTCACTACCCCTCTCCCGGCAGACCAAATTAAAATTACAATGAAGTTCCGAATTAAAAGCAAAAATGGAGTGAAGGAGTAACCATTGGGTTAAGTGGGTGGTTTGCTCGCTTTACTTTTTAGTATTCTGTTGTATTATGATTGAAAGTATGGGTAAGGAGTATCTACCTCTGAAACTCTTAATAGAGACCCTAAATAGAGACCCTCTATTTAGAGACCTAAATAGAGACCCTATTTCAGACACTGACCATGGCCCCCGTGCTTTAAAATATGAGGGAATTGGCAAAAATGGTAATTGCCCTTGCCGTAGCAGTCAGGCATAAATATCAATAAAAGAAACTAGTACATATATTAAAAGGAATAAAAAACACGCCAAAAGAAAACTGTTGTTTTTATAATTATTTTTATTACGGTTTTTCACGATATATTAGTGGTTCATGTATTTATTCATATAGATAAATACATCGTTTCGGAATGTACTCAATCAGACCATTTATTTGACCCCATCTATGATATATTTCTGTTAATTTATTGACAATTGGAGATTTGGACATTTAGATAACTATTTACTTTGTAATTAGGCAGTTAATATACCCTATGGCACTCGAAATATCATAACGATTATAACAATACCATGACACATACTTCTAAATCGGTGCGAGCGTTTAGAAGTTATGGTGGAATAAAGAAACGGAACACATACATAGATGAACCCTGAACCCTGAACTCCTTTATTATTGGGCAGTCGTGTAAAAAAAGGAAGTGCTGGGTTTAAAAAATATCTGCTACTGAGAAATAAATTGTCCAAGATTAACATTTTAGATCTTTTAGGAATTATTTAAGAATGAATTCTACAAAATTTGATCACCTATTAATTATAGTGACAGAATATTTTTAGAAACAAGACACAATAGTCAGGAAAGGTATCAGTGCTAACAACGATTAGCAGTAACTTTAAGGTTTCTAGCGACGGGAAACTCATATCATGACCTTAATTTCAGAATGACTTTTGTATCTATTATTTCTTTGCCGTTTAGATCGTTGCTCCTTGATCATTTTTTTTGTATAATACTCGTACATTTCCAAAAATACCCCGAGTTCGTTGCATCTCGGCGTTATATTTCTCACACGGCTCGGTGGCATAGTGGTTAGGTCGCCTGATCTTACGAGTAGGTACATTGTTAGGTCCCGGGTTCGATTCCCGGCTGGGTCACCATTTTCTGTTGGGACCAAATTAACGGAATTGCATTTTCATTTCTGTTGATCGAATGCAATAACAAGACACACACTTACACACATACATATACACATACATATGTTATACGCACACATACATATAACACTACAGTAGGGTTGGTTGTAAGAGATTGTCATATGACAATAAACCCGCTCATTGTGAAATTTCACAATGAAGAGTAGAAACAAACAACAGATCTATTCCTGTAACCTGAATGGTTTTCATTCCACAAATACGGCACGTCCTTGTACATGTCCAGAATAGTTATTAAAACTTTTAATTCTTTAATGGTAGACATTTTCGACGCTATTTATCGTAGAATGCCTCGCACGACTGAAAATACCAAACTGCGTTTACACTGCACTAACTAGTGCAATAGTTAGGAGTTAGGGTAGTCGGTCCCTAACTGGCTAACTGCGATTACACTACGCTGATATAGGGCTCTAACTCGATTCCAAAATGAAATTCGACCAGCACATTGAAAGTATTGTCACCAGAGCATACAAATCGCTAGGTTTTCTACTACGGGCGTGCAAGCCCTTTTCCGAGATATCCACCTTGTTAGTAATATACCAAGCCTATGTCCGTAGTATACTTGAATTTGCATCTTGTATTTGGTCCCCTCAATACAATGTGTATAAGCAACGAATCGAGCGTATTCAAAAAAAAATCTTAAGGCACTTGTGCTTTAGGGAAAATAGACCTGCTGAATCGTACAAGGATAGATTAGCTCTTTTTAAACTCGATAGTCTTGAAGATAGGCGTACAACTTGCGATATGATGTTTCTCTACAACGTAATAAATAACAATTTTGACAGTGCGTATCTGGTCGAAAAGATATCCATTCTGGCTCCTCCTCGCATTACTCGAAACCCGAATCTGTTTTATATAAAGAGATATAACTCTAATTACACGAAACATTCCTTAATAAACAGAGCTATGACAACGTATAACGATAGGTTCGGGTACATTGATATTTTTTCATCAGTTAAAAGTCACTTTAAGGAAACCATTAAAAAATCCTATCAGTCCTTTGTCCCTCGTATTTCATATAATGACTATTAATCGCTTGAACAGTTTACATGAATAGCTTTTTTGTAATTTTTTGTTTTTGCAATTTTTTGTTTTTTAAAATGTATCTTTGGTACAAAATAATTAATATTGTATATAATCTCAATGTAAAATTTCATTTCCATTTGTTTTTAGTTCTTTTTCTTTTTCTATAATATTAAATTTGCTAAAAAATGTATATATATACATAAGATATAATAACGGAGATATGTACTGTACACATTATAGATAGATAGTGTTAACATATAATTAGTCATAGTTTTATTGTTATATTTTGTATTTGTTATGTATAAACGCTGTTTGTTAACCAAATAAAATAAAATAAAATAAAATAAAATAAACTGAGTTAGTGCCCTATTTATCGTGTGGTCTAATCAATGCTTAAATTTCCATGACATTTGCCATGCAGTCACGAGGGCGGTTTTTGTTGATAATATCAGGATAATAAATGTCCAGACTAATAATGTTAATACTTATTATTTATGATACTTATGAGTAAAATCATTCGGCGAGCGACTAGGTGGTAGACCTGTTGCCGACCGCCTGCGCCATTTTAGTAAGTACACCCCTCAAATCGCTGATGGTAATAAGATTCATGCCCGACCTATGTCGGGCATCAATCTTATTACCATCAGCGATTTCGACTAAATTCTCGCTGCTTAGATGCTATTAGTGAGCCAATGAGCCCTGTTGCAGTTTGGCCACTAAGACCCATGTGTTTAGGGTCGGCCAAACGCAAGAGTCAACACCTATCCGGCGGCCTCCACGCAGAAATACAAGCACGGGTAGAACTCTGGCCTGCGGGCCAGTTTCCGCTAGGAGTCAACTTTCGCGACGGTTTAGGCACTGTGCGGCGTCTGCCAATCGATTGTGCATTCCGTCCGACAGCCGGAGGAGTCTGGAAACAGTATTGTTTCCTGTAGAGCGGGGGTAGTTGTTAACCTTATGGCAACTGCTCTTCGGTCGACAACGACCATTCGGTTACCCGATACCGGGTGAAGAGCCGGGTAAAGAATGCCGTGGTCCGCGATAGATTTGGTAGACACCGTATCACCGCTACGTAAGGGAGAGGAGCGCGCAGGCGACCTCCAACCTGTAACCAGTCGGGAGACAGGAGTAATCTGGTTGCAACTGGTAGTAAGGGCTCGAGTGTCTTCCCGCTGGGTGATTAACCTGGTTATCTCGCGGTAAGGCGTTGGCTTCTTACGGTGGAGTGGTGTAATTAGACGGTGGACTGTTGGGGCTTCACGTGAGCCGGGCCTATCGCCCCGTCTTTCTGGGTGTAGGGTCCGTGGGCTGCATGCCCTGCGGCAGATATCTCTTGAGGCGACCTATGGTACAGGCTTATTATGGTGATAGGATATGCAGACATACAGACGAACATGGCATCTTCTACATATTCGGCGAATGACTGTTGCGCTGCAATACTTGCCGCTGGCGGTCTGCTAATCTAGCAGACTGCGCGGGTGCGGCTTCCGTATTTCTGGCGGCCTGGGACAATCAAACAATGGGAATATCACAGCGAATGTCGTAAAACTCTACGACTTGTAGATATTTAGTAGTGTGTGAATAACCACTGCTACCAGTACGTCGCACTTTGAGAAAGCCTCCGAAAAAAATATACAGGATCATTAAGTACGTACGATGTATGTACACGTCAATCCAAATATGTATTTTGGTGCAGTCGACGTGTATGTACCTATACACGTCGCGACGTCGTACACGACGCGTCGTGTAAAATAAAAAAATAATAAGATTAGATATTAAAAACTCAATATTCGAGTAAGATACTATAATACTACTGTTACTGCTTCTGCTGCTGCGTAGCGGCGGCGGTTGCAGCGGCGGTGGCAGCGGTGGCGGTGGCTGCAGCGACGGCACCGGTGGCAGCAGCGGCAGCAACAGCAGCAGCAGTAGTATCTTACTTAAATTTTGGGTTTTTATATCGAATGGAACTTTTTAGTGCCTTTAGTAAGATACTACTACTAGGTACTACTGCTGAAGTTGCTCATGCTGCTGCTGTAGTGGTGGCGGTTGCGGCGGAGGCAACAGCAATAGTAGTTTCTTACTAAAATATTGAGTTTTTATATCGAATGGAACTTTTTTAGTACCTTTCTTGTTTTGAAAAATACCTTTAGAAGTCAAATGAATTAATAAACCTTTATCTTATTTTTTTTTGTTTATGAATTTCATCATTTTGGCCAATGTTTAGGTTTTTAATAATGTATTGTTAGATTTTATTCAATAGAGTAATCCTAATCGTTTTACTTTGATTTTTTCGTAAAAATGATTATGCCACCATGAGTATTGCGATCGACGTGTATACTCGTAATACTTTCATTTAAATTATGCACCCCGCGAGGAAATTTAAAATAAATTTCGCCTTTTTTTCAGTCGGTAAGAATCTTTACACTTGGTATAGTCAAATTGATTTTAGATGATTATGTGGTATTGTAACTTATATGGCAACTATAATTATTTTTTTTAAATTCTGACGATTTTTAAAAATTGTACAACAGTTAATATTTAAATTTATAATAAAGATTTAAAACCTTTTTAAAATAATTTGAGCTGCTAAAATACTGCAGATAGTCAAAATTAAATTAAAAAAGTAATAAAATATTTAAAAAATAATCCAAATATAAAAAATAAATAAAATAATAACAATAAAAAAAAAGGTTAATTATAAATTAGTCAAATAAAAAATATTACAAATATAATATAAAATTACAACAATAACAATAGCGCAATAGAAATAGTCAATATAATTTTTTATATTATAATCCACCTTCGGTAATTAAAATAATTTGATTTAGTAATGTAAATAGTCAAAATTAAAAAGAAATTAAAAAAAATAAAGAAGATTGTAATAAAAATAGTGATAGAAGATTAGAAAATTGAATACTATCAAAGTCTTTAATAGAATACATTGGGTTCTTATTGGGTTCTTAACTGGTTAAGAATTCTAATATTACTAACCTTAGTGATCTGCTGCCAATTAGCATAATTTCATATCTTTCGAAGAACTTTTGCTTTTTTATAACTCCTAATTTATATTGAACAAATGAATTACCACTGAAATTCAATAAGGATATTTCCCATAGCACCTCCATGCGATTTCTATGGTCTCAACACTCCCTGGATGATGTTACGACTCCCCGATGATGATAAGATCCTTTTAAGGAACTGAACCCGGTCCCTCCCAGCACTCTTTCCGCTCACCCCCATTGCGGTGCAGCGGCGCATTTAGGACACATTTTGGGCGCGCACGCACACTTGCGCAGAAAGCTATCAAGTTTAGCTCCGCCGGCGCAGGTCTGGCGAGCGTGTGTCCGTGAGGGCTGCTTGCACGTACACGGATTTCGCAATGCGCTAGTCGTGTAGTGGTGTGCGTGGGCAGCGTAGGAAGATCTGCCTTCGATCCTCGCCAAACGAGTAGATCTACCGAGGTATATACTCGGGCGGCGAAAGGCCTACGCTTTTTTTTTGTTGCATGGACGTTGAAAGCGCTCTAACTTGTCCGCTCTCGAAGTTGATAATGATAATATGTAAGTTCTTGCGTTAATGCCGTAGCAGAACAAGCTATGCCTGCAGCTTCGGCCATGTCAAATTCTTAATATGTCGTTTCTACTTCTAAGTAAAAGCGGAAGCATACCCAGGATTCTCAATGCTATAAAAACGAAAGAAGTGTTTTAGTTAAATTTTCCAATAAACGATTATTCTGTAAATGCATAAGGAAACATCTTTTTGGTAGTATAATAGACATAATACCTATCTACATATCTAGTTATTCAGGGACTCCTAGATACGGCACAGCAATTGAGTAAACCAGTTGATCGGTGTCGACTACAACGGGCGAACCCGTCACCCCAGGCTGGTATAAAGATACGTGATCGTTCATTCAGACGTGGAATAAGCGTAGAAGGCTTAGATACATTATAAATCTACTGCCTAGCAATGCGAACATGCCCGACAGAGGTGAACGCCTTACGGCGAGGCACCGAGAAAATTACCCATCGGGCATCCTCGCCTCCTGTCTGCCAGTTTGTAAAGATATCTCCGTCCATCTGTAATGTTATCATAGTTACATCATGATACCTCCTTCCTCCCGACTAGATACAGGACCAAAGTCGCTCACGCGGCCTCTACCTGTTGTATTTCAACGGCAATTCAATAAGAATTTATCGCGTCTTTTGCCACTCGGGATAGGGTGGCCGATAGGTCGTTTTAAAATGGCATAACAACAGGTCAACATCCACCCCCGCTGCTTAGGAGACAGTATATTTTCATAGTCTCCAGACTCCTTCAGCAATTAGTCAGAGTGCACAACCAATTGGCATCGCCGAACGGAGCGCACTACCACTAGCAACCGTCCAATAGCACCGAGAGGCAATCCCACCAGGAGAAACCAATCCACCAGCCGTGAGGCCTGAGACGCGAGAGTCGACTTCCACGCGAGAAGGCTTCTGAATAGGAGCTGAATCGTGAGTTGGGCCGATCTGAGAACAAATTGGATCTTATGGCCCAAGCTGCACTAAACTAATCGCTACCAGGTGTGAGTACCTCCAGTACTGGTCAGTTGAATACTCTGGTGATGTTGTTCTGCACTAGTAAAGAAGTACTGGAGGTACTAAGCGCCCGGCGCGTAAAAGTATGACATTTCTCGGAAACCGGAGGCAGAGGAACTACTAGTATGCAATTGTTAAATTATACTAAACCCATCTTGGAAAGCGTAAGTTAGCTTCTCAGTGTCTCACCCAGCAGAGCGAGATACTCGGATATAGACTGGACATGGAACAGCGTAATGGAAAACATATTTTTTGCATTCTAACAATGATGTAAAAGGCAAAGGAAAAACAACCATACTAATTATCGTAGTTTTGCAAATTCAAACGGCACAAATACGGTATTTAATGTGCAAAAAAAGTAACGATTGCAATCATGGTCTCCCATTTCCGACATAGGTGACGGTATCTGAAGAAGAAGAAGAGTCATCATATTCGTGACTCATGGCTTCGTAAAGAATATTCTTCCATTATGTCCTATGCTGAGATTTGATTGTGCAGTTTTCCAGGTGTATACCTAGTGCACTTATGTGCATTTACTACAGAATCGAGCCATCATATTTTTGTTGGTCCTCGAGTTTCACTTAGAGAAAAATTCAAAGAGATAAATATTCTTACTGTTGCATCACAATATATATACGAAAATCTGTTGTATGTCCACAAGAATATTGACAAGTTTAAAAAAAAGCGACACTCATAATGTTAATACTAGACATAAGCACAACCTTGTTGTACGTGCTACTCGTCTCCACAAAATAAACAATTCTTTTTTGGGACAATGTATACGCTTCTATAACAAACTTCCTCATACTATTAGAGAACTATCTGTAAATAAGTTTAAAGCTACCATCAAAGCTAAATTGTATAAAAAAGCATACTATACAATATCTGATTATGTAAATGACAAAACGGCTTGGGAGTAAGGCTTGGACGCATCATAAGAACATAAATTAAAAATAATATTTAATTGTGTCTATATGAATAAAGAACATTTTGATTTTGATTTTGATTTTGATTTTGATTTTACGATGGCCTTTTCTACCGAAAATGCGATTCAACGGTAGTAACTTTTTTTTCTTATCCATATGCCTTAACCAGCTGAGCCTGTCATTCTCTATTCATATAGTTTATAAAGTTCTCTACTAGTTTGTCCTCTCGTGCACGGCACTAAATATTCTGCGCTGTATTTTGCAATTCTCAATTACGTGCAAACTAGTGCATATAATACATATGGAAATTTATATACATAGATACGTTCCGTCACAAACTTTTCATTCATCGTTCTGTTTTCTTAGTTGCTGACTCGCAAATGCTTGCTTTTCGCACGTTTACCAACATGAGTAGCCCCCGACCCCAGTGCATTTTCATATGCTTTAGTGAGTCACGTATCTGAAGCGTTAAAATTGGGTTGATGCGTGTCTTCTAGAGGGGCTGCTTTCGTCCTCTTGGACAAAGAATAATACATAAAGTAAGACGTATTTTAAACTTCTGCTCCATAGTGCGATTACCATATAAATTTAAGTGAATATAAATTCAGTAAATTTAGTAAATATAAAATTATTAAAAAAGTAAGTGCACTGTAAAATAAATAAAGACGCGAGCTACTTAAATACAGGTCTTTCTGACTAAATTAATAGCTAAACAAGTAAAAATCCAGCCTAGCAAACATAGAAAATTCCTATTTCGAGTATGGTATGCGAGTAAAGATAATATTGTTCCATAAACTGCAAACTTTCATAATGTGTATTTTTAAAATGTTTTCCATTGGTTACTGACTTGAATTTTTTGTCATTTTTACCCATAATGTTTTTAAAAACAAAAAACTGTCCTAAAACCTTAAATATTTGGCACCTTCAGTATTGTATTTAATACTAGCGGAACCCGGCGAACTTCGTCTCGCCAAAATCTGAAACTAAGTGATTTTTTTTCAAATCGAATGGAATGTATTTTAATGCAGTGCTCTATGATACACGATGTTTTTCGTTTTGTTTTCTGGCGCAAATATATAAAGAGATGACGGTTTTCCCACTCGCGAACAGGCGACATATAATTGGCCGTGCGTGAAGCAAGAGTTTCATAAACACGTGTCAACTGGTTGTTACGACGATGCAATACAATGTCACGGTTATCGGAGTGTTCGCCAACCATAATAATGGCGACATCATCAATCGTTGGAGCATTGAAGCGCCGAGCGATTGGTGGTTATCAGAGGGCATTCGCTCAAGTGCAGTTTTAAATAATGCCACCAACGCATTGTGTTCATGAAAAAATGTCTGCAACTGCTGAACAATGTGTTCCTTTGTCTTTGGATTGTAAGCACATCGTTGCTGCACTTCTTCCCGTGAATTACCCATGAAAAAGATTTGCAGAAATTTATGTTCTGCATCTGGCACCGGCAACAGCGAACCCAGCTTATGGAAAATTTGGCCTTGAATCTGCAATCACAAATTTTCTGGCGTTAAGAATGTTTCACCGAAGTGATCATTAATTGAATCATTTTAATTTTTGTTTTACATTATTATTATAAATCCAGACTCTTTTAGCTCGACTATTCTTCATCCCAAAGGTATCCTTGATTTTTGTATGCATGTATTTATCACAGGTATATAGATTTCTAAGTGTATGATTTCTAAGTGTATGATTGTGAATGTAAATCGCAACCCTAGATGAAAGCTCCGGTAAATCAAAATAACACTTTTTTCAGAAATGACGATAACCTGATTTTATAATAACTATGGGAGATATAAAAAATCTAATATTACATCCATGAAGCTAACATTTTTTTAACCTTGTTTAATAAACTCATGTTTTATATTATTTTTGAGTTACTCTGGTTTTATATCAGCAGTACGCACCTTTTTTGCCCACTAAGTGGAGTTACTTTACTCTACTTGAAAGAAAAATGAGTTTAGCCGATATGTGTATATGTATATATATTTATTTACATCTCAATTGTTCTTTTATTTAGTCCCTATATCTACCTTAGAACAGGTCCCGTCCTAGTTAGGTGACATTGCCACTGGATTGTGCGATGGAATTCAATTTTCTGATATTGGCTTAACGTTAAAAATATTTTTGGGCATAATCCGTAACTTTTTGAGTTGTATAATGAATAAAAATAAAATAAATAAATTTGTAAATAAGTGTGCAGCAATTACCTTTACTGTGGGCATAAAATTGTCGCGAACAATATGTGTTGCACCAAATGAAGTCATTTGGAAGCAATTATTGTAATATTATATGTTCGACAGAAAATGCTTAGAATCTGGTGCATTTCCAGACAACAACGATCCTAATGGTTCTGGTGGTGGAACCAATGGTGTCAATCTCATTTTACCCCCTGCGCAACACAAACCAAGTGGTTCGTGGCGGTACTTCAAGGCACTGCAATATTGGCACAAATGGTCCATTTCTCCAATTTGCACGCATTCATAATCGCTATATTGTATCGCCAGATCATAATAGAAAGCCTCTCTGTATGTGTTTTGTCTCAAATTCAATCATCTTCGCACTGCAACATTACGTATACGTGTTGTCGCTTCATTCATTTCTTGGCGATCCTCATCGTTTTCAGTTGCTCGAACCTCTCTTTGTCGTCTCGCTCGAGCGGTCACCTTGCTGAGATTGGAGCGTCTGGGCAAGGGCATAACTGTGAAAAATGATTGCAAAACCTGGAAAAACATTCACGAATTACACAAATTCACTTAATTCAGTTAATTTACCTTCAGAATCACGAAAACACGAAAACGCTATGAAAAATTCGTAAAATTCAACTTAACTGTCAAATGTCAGTTTTCACGCCGTGCCGCCATCTTGATTTTCGAATTTTCGTATTTTTATTCTTATCAAACCGCGCCATCTATTGGCCGAACTCGGTACTAAAATAATTTTTGGTTTTTCTCATTTTTCTCACTTTTCCGAGAGATTTTCCATTTTTTTTATATCCTATAGCAACACCGAAATGATTACGAACAAAACAAAAAAAGAATCGTTCAAATCGGGCCAGGCGCTCGTGAGTTATTAGGTAACATACATAAAACCCGACTCATTTTTATTATATAGATTAATAATTCTAAGATAACGTCTAGTGAATTTCCATGTTTTCGTTTTTAACAGTGGGTACTGAAAAATGCGCTTTGCTTTTGGCGACACTGGCCGTCCGTTAAACCGCCAAACCATTTAAAAGGTTATGGGAAAATATTGTCAATTTATTTTTTTTTCTGAAAATTTATTTTTTTATTTAAGAATTAATTACTATAAAACATTGATATGCTTACAAAAATAACAGAAACCGAATGGCAAAACCTTAACCTTTTGCTTATTTGTTTCTGTCACCCAACTGGGACTAGCCCGTTCTAGGGTGGACAGGACTCTAATATTACAATATTACAATATTATAATTCCAGCTAAATGATATTATAATTCCAGCTTGTGGTTTGTTCCCAAACGAATCGAAGCATGAATCGACTTTCGAAAGAAAGATCATAGTCTGCCTTTAAATGAAGGGAGATGAAAATGTGTGACAGGAAAGAATGATCAAAGTCCAATGTGGTCCAATATGGACCTTGATCATTCTTTCTTGTCAGGTCCAGAATTGGGGTACCTCGATGACCCTCCGGTTGACGCTGATGAGGAACTGTGATGGAAAATACTGATCAAGGCCAATGACTTCCTTGTTTTCCCTTATTTCTGAGGTAAAATGTAATTTTTTTAGACACTCAAATATTCATATTATTATATATTACAATTTTCCATCTTTTTATCAGATGTAATTGAGGTATTTTTTTTAGAAACTTGGTTTAGAGGCAAAATACATTTATTTTTCACTCAAACCTTAAATTTCTAAAATGTCATTTTCTAAATTAGTAAATTAAAAAAAAGAATTACCAAAATTTCTAAAAGTTGATACTGAATGTTATTTCCCGTGACCCTTCATTTTCTTTCATCTTTTTCTTGTGTATTATACGAATTTATTTATTTTTCCTATCACTCCTCATCAAGCTTCGCAAGGATGCTCGCTCGAGCGGTGCATCGTCGTGCATTTAAGTTTATTTATCATCGCCGGCGAGGTGGAAAGAATAGGAACCACAATATGAATTTAAATCGTCTTTCGTCTCGTGTCATCGGGTCGCATATTGTCATTTTATCAAAAAATTTCATAAAGTGTCAAATTAAATACTTCATATGTTCAATAACATAAGAAACATTTCAAATCCTTAACGGATCTTGGACTATCACGGCAAAAAAAATCAAGATCTTACCACGATGTGATTGCGGAAACGACACAAGCCCTGGATTTTAGAATAAGTTTGTATGGGAGCGCGCAGTTATTGGGCGTTATAATGTTAGGCAAAGCAGCGTTTTGTGATATTTTCAATTCGTCTGCAAGCCTGAAAAAAAATAGGAAATATGATATTAAACCGGTCTAAAGCCATCCTTCGCGCTTTAAAAACGGCGCAGCAACTTTTTGGTCAATTTTGTAAATAAGTACTAAGAATATCGTTTTTTCATATATTCTCTTTTGTTACCTAGTAATACCTAATACTCTTTTGTTACCTAGTAATACCTAGTAATATATTTATATAATACAATATATATCGGGGGTGGCCGCAACGGCTACCCGCGCATCTGTAATACGACGCAAAATGCTTATAGGCATTGTTGGCGTACGACCGGTTAAGAAGTCTATAAAATAGAGTATCTATATAAATATTAATATGTTTTGTGTGTGAACTCGTTTACGAGTAATCACGAATTAAAAATATCACAACACGCTTGCTTTGCTTTACAGAATAGGCTAGATTATCCGACTCTCTCCGAGTGAAGTTGTAGCGAGCTCTCAGACTAGAATGCGCATCGCGGCGTGTCGCGTCGCGGCGCGTTGGCTTAAAAACGAATTGGTTGCAATGCGCGAATTTATTAGTGCAAACGAAAATAGGACGCCATCCATCCATTGGCGTGTATTCTTTCAAATATAATGCGGGCCCCAAGCGTTGCAAGTAAAGCGGAGGCGTCCTCGTCGCGTCGCGTCCCTCCTGTGTGTAGACATAGATTAAACAAGAATACAGCAGATGAGTCACGCAGCCAAGAGTGTAAATTGAAATACCGATAAAACAGCAATAAACTAGTGTGAATGAAAGTAGTGACAGAAGTAAATATTATAAAAAGAATAAAAAACACCACTGCCGCTTCAGAACGTGAACTATATATTATATTTATAATTATTTTTATTGCGGTTTTTTTTTTGAAATATTTATGGTTTATACATTTATCCATATAGATTTTCAGGTTGTCAACCTCTGACAAATAGATTATGATAATTTTATATATTTCAATTTTGTATATATTTATTTAACTTTTGGGACCTTATGAACACTGCTGGTTACTGCTGGTTTTCATTTATAATAATAATTTATTATTATGATTACAATGTTATTACTTTAAACATTAAAAATGTATTTAATAAAAAATGAATGTTACTTATTTTATAGAAGCTAAGAAATTATAGATTTTGACAACATTCATATTATTGGCATAAAAAAATATACCTTTTTAACGCATAGAAATTGAGATATGATATTTGGCCCTCTCCCCATTCACTCTCGACACTATGCGTTCGGCTAATCACACATGCGCTGTCGCCCGCTGGGCTGCGTGGTGTGGGCCTGCGCATCTTTGCGTATTCTTCAACTTGCAAGAATTGACTGCTCGCACACGTCGCGTCATTGCTTGTTGTTAACTCCTCGCACCTTTACTGTTTTTCGAGGCGACGGCTTCACGATGTCCGCAACGAATGGAAACCTCGACTTACAGTGCTCTGAGCCCTGCGAGCGCAACGATAAGACACATTCCTTCGTGTCTTATCTGTCGTAAGTACACATACTTCACTGGTTAATCTGTGGCGAGGATGCGGTGGATGTGGGTGAGATTGGCCAAAATATCAGTGTGCGTGCAAGAGCACGATTCGGCTCGCGGAACCAACCAACACATGCCCGGGGAATCCGCTGGCTCTCGGGGTCATTCGCCGACGCTGCACCCCAAAAAATAAAACAACAAACAGAAGGCCTCTATCCCGCCGCGGCGTGCTAGGGTCTTTGCTAGAATACATAATATAAATTATGTATGCTTGGTACAAATTTCGCATCAAATACTCGAATCACATCATGTGCATTCTAAATAAATATTGGCCTATTTAACATTTATCTCATACATTACAAAGATTTTTACCAACATGAATTATGCCTCGATATTAAGGAGCAGGCTGGAAGTTAATGCTACCATTTTGAACCCTTATAAGGAGCTTTAAACTCTGATGCCAGAGAAAGCAAAACCGTGTCTTAAGGTATATGCACTCAAAGCAGTAAGGATACTGTCCATACTTGATATCCAAATTGTATCTTTTCACATAATTATGGTTAATCACTATCGTGACGTAACTGCATGGTGACGCAATAACGCAATGCCGCAAGGACAAATCCTTGCGGCATTGCGTCATTTCGCCAAGAGTTTAGGGAGAAATTCAGAGCGTATCATCAGGCCCAAGTCTAGGAAGGTGAAGGGGAAAGTGGTAAGGATAAAGTGGAAGCGTAAGGAAAAAGTATGAGTTCTGTTTCACACAAAATTGTGTTTTGAAGTTGTCCGATTTATGAGTAGGTGTATACACCGCGACCCGATTTAAAATAAAAAACTAAAACAGAAAACTCGTCTACCCACAGGTGGTAAAAAAAAATTAGATATTTTCAAAATAGTTGTTCGTATATCCAAAGATATCTCATCGTATACAAAAATATTTTTCCAGAAATAAAATCAAAACGTATTTTTTAATTTTTTTTCTTTATTACATATGGGTAAGCAAGCCTACTGTTTTATTTTTGCCTTTTAAATCGGGGAAACGGTGTATTTTATCCTTGGCCTACAAAGTGTGCGAGCATTAGGTGTTTTTTTTGTCGAAATATGTCGCAAATTCCGAGATATAAGCAATTTTCTTTTTTTTCGATTTTCAACCAGCTTACGTATTCACTATATACGTACGTAGTAGTAGTAAACGGAGTGGGGGGCTTGTTTCCAGCCCTTGATGTCACCTGGATCTATAAGATCTTTTGTAACTACCCACTTTGTGGTTAGGTCAGTGGTCAGCTAGTAGCCAAGTACTTCCTACCAGTCCAAGTAGATCACTGACCAAGTTGGGCAGATCGCTGGGTTCGAGAAAGGCTCGTCCCAGTAAACTGTGTCTTTTTGCGGCGATGCTTGCCCAGCGACCAACGATGTATATGCTGTCTTCAGGTTCTTCGCCACATATTCGGCAGTCCTTGCTCTCGGTCAAGCCAAGGTTGAATGGATGTGCTCTAAGGGTCGTGTGTCCGGTAAGGGGACTATAGTGGTTCTAAAGTTCATCTTGCTAATGTCAAGTAGGGCCTTGGTTTTCTTTTGTAGTAGTTGCTCCATCATGGCTCTTGCCTAGCGATATCCCTGGCTCTGTTTCCAGGATGCCCGATGTTCCTGCTCAAAGCAGTCCCTGATGATTTTCTTACCTGTAGCAAAGGGGACCCCAACAACTGGCTCCCCGGGCATGCCACTGTGCCCAGTTTTGCCAGTCTGTCGGCCTCTTCGTTGCCGGGTATGCCTTGATGACCTGGTAGCCATATTAGGGTGATTTTGCTGGCTTTTCCCGATTTGGATTATGTTGGCTATACGTACGCAAGTATATATTAAAATAATATGTATTACTATATACGTACGTATATACTATTAATTGTTTATTATAACAGTAATATGCATATATAATAGAACCTATTAAAAGCTATGTATATACACAAGCAAAGCAATGTCGGAGTAGTTTGTAAGATATTTTATATTAATAAAATAAAAAAAAAAACCAAATCAAACATCATTGAAGTTATCTTTTAAACCGTCGAGCAAACAGTATTTAGGAAAAAATCGTGAATAAAATTAAAAGGTGCATATTATTAAAGAGTTTACGGAGAAATTCAGCGGGTATCACCAGGCCTGAGTCTAGGGAGGGTGGGGGGACAAGGGGTTCACCACCTGGGCGGCATTTCGGAGAGGGCGGCGAAATAGTGGTTTAGGCTGGTTAAAAAAATGGCCAGTTCTTTAAATAAGACATTATTTAAAATTTAATTTTATATCAACAATTTCATATTAACAATTGCATATTAACAATAGAAAATATTTAATTGTATATCGTGCAAAATGTCGATGTCAGTTTACCGTGGAGTGAGATGAGATTGATCAATTTGAATATTCAAACGGGAACTACCGAGGTTTTTTAATTATTAAAATGCCAAATCTTAGATCTATTTACATGGGATATTATTGAAAAAAAAAGGCTTTTCTTTACGAGAAATTTGAAAAAGAACAGCATGATTGAACACGTTTTAGGGTGAGATTGATCATAGCGATTTGGATGTACAGATAAACAGTACTTTAGCCTCTGGTTTGATCAATATTTCCCCAATAGTTTTTGAATCGATAATTCCGTACTTATTTGAAGTGTTGATGTTTTTGTCGTGACATCGGTGGTGCTTTCGAATTTGATCATGGGTGACAGATTACCAAGTTAATAAAATATTATAACATTTTTTTTAATTTTAAATGAAAATACCGATTTTCTTGAAAAAATTATATTGTAGGTACACATTATTATTTCTGAAAATAAAATTTTACTTATCAGTCAGTCAATCAAATCATTTATTTCAAAACCAAGATTGTACCGAAAATATACATAGTTTTAACCCTTAACGTGATAGTAAATAAAATTTCCATAATGACACTGGGCAATTGGATACTGGGCTTTTTATAAATACAACCGTTGTATTTCCAAATATATAATTCTAATTCTTATGATCAGCGAAGTCATCATCTAAAACCATTTAATTATATTTAAAAAGTAAAACCGCTTTAATAATTATATATTATTTAAATATTCTTCCTAGTCACAAATTGCCTTTTCCACAAAAAACCATTTTAGTGCTGCCAAAAACTGTTTTTTACATTTTGCATCAAAAAGAAAACGGGGGTCGAGTCTCCTTTGCATTCATTACCAACTAATTGCAATATCTTGTTTTCTTGTTCTCGCCCCTTATAACTTACCCGAAATACTGGCTGTGTTTTAGCGACAAATCATAACTTACATTGTTTTCTTACTGTTCCCTTCTACATATATTTGTCAGAAAATCTGACCACAAAATATTAGATACTTTTTATACAAATACCCACATTTTGTAGATGTAGTAAAGGTGGGTACAGTGAGGTTTCTTTAAGAGGGGTATCAACGTCGACATTAAATAGCATAGTGAAAATAAATGTTGTAATTGCAAATGTTATAATTACCAATGTTTTATGAATAGTTAGATAAATGTCAATTAAGTGTTAAAAAAGAGAAAAATCAGAAACCCAGCCAGATATACAAAATAACTTGACGTGATCTATAAACCACCTGGTACTTCCACGAACAATGCGAGCAGTTTATAAAAGAGATCCACACTATTATATGCTGGTAAGGTTTCGATAAAACCTCCCGAAAATATATAAGCTTTTATGGTAAGGAAAATTAGAACTATTTGAAGGAAAACTAATCGGGAGCTGTGTGATGTGAGCGAGTTTTAAAATATATTAATATTTAATATGTTAAGCTGTAGTTGCCTGACTTTTATGACTACTGCTCAATAGTCCTACTAATTGTTCATTATTCTTTTGGGTCGGCTATTTATTGCTACTCTGTTTATAATTTAACAATCTGTGTGTAGGCATTTTGTCTTTTATTAGTTAGGTAATCATGAATGGCAATTTATTTAAACAATCTGTAAATATTAAAAAAAAAACTGAAATTGAAATCGATAGATGGGTGACCGTCTGCGTACTGCTACCTGATATTATAAAAACCGGCCGCCTGGTAGCTAATAATCGTCTGACGATATGATGGCCCTTTACCGTAAGTGGAATAAAGTTACAAAATATTAAAACGCAAATTTCATAATTAATAAATATCACAATGTCGATTATATGTATAGGTATGCTGGTGCTAATTCGATATTGATTTCAATTTTAATGTATTATTATTCCAGACGAGAGTCATTTCCACTAGATTATGTTTATATATATATATATATATATATATATATATATATATATATATATATATATATATATATATATATATATATATATATATATATATATATATATATATATATATATATATATATATATATATATATATATATATATATATATATATATATATATATATATATATATATATATATATATATATATATATATATATATATATATATATATATATATATATATATATATATATATATATATATATATATATATATATATATATATATATATATATATATATATATATATATATATATATATATATATACCTATATATTTATTTATATATTCGCCATGTATTCGGTTAACGACATTTAGGCCGCTGCACTGCATAAAGCGGATAATAGCAACGATACTAAGAATAAAGGAAAAACGTCATATGCTGGCAAACGCGTCAGCAACGATGCTATGATTAACACTACTTAAAGCCATTCTTCTAATATTCTTTACTATATATCGAGTAATTTGCATGTAGTTAGGTATAGGCTAACTACATTTCAATAATGCTCTGGTAAATAACCATAATATGGCATAACTTTACATAACTTTACATGGCATAACTTTACATGGCATATTTTTGAACATTTGAACATCAACTTTTTATGATTCACACCGCTTACTCGACCTCTTATGAGACTATGTTTTAAATTTCTAGTCAATTGTTTAACCCGTTTAACCTAGACGTAGGCCAACATAGATATATAGAATCCCGAAATTATTTTATTGATATATGAAATATAACTATGTTTAATTTATATTATTAGAATGCTAGCCTTTCTAGACGCCAGAGTTTATATTAAGCAGTTATAGGACTGAGTACTAGGCGGTAAATAACGAACTATGAGGGCCGCAGTCCCGAGCCCAAGGATATCCTTTTATAAAGAGCTATTGTAATGAAATGGGATTTACCTTTCTTTCAGCATTCTTTTGCCGTAACCGCAAACGTAACATTGGCTGAAAAAAAGGCGTCGGTCTTCCATTTTGATTGGCGGTCGCCAAGGCAACGGCCTTTTTAATGGTCGCCAACGTCATTAGCGGAATGAGTGGAGCGTCGCTTTTTGGGTTTGGTTTGGTAGGAGACGCTGCTTGCTTGTATGGCGTATTATAGCGCCGTGATGCAGTGGCCCAACTGCACCTATCGCCTCACACCAACGCACGCGCCTCGTACGTGCAAGGGGCAACGTTCGGCGATTCGCTAGTTTTAACTTTTGGCAATGCCCCTGTGTGCGTGTCCGCGACTCACCAACACACCCCCAAACATTGCCGAATATTTTTTTCAATGCACTCACGCACACTCTTGAAGGGGAGTGCTGTGAGTGAACAAGTCTTAGGGTCGCACGACATCATTTATTTTTTATAACTTTAACGTCAAATTTTTGACAATAAATTTGTAGCCATCACATATTTTATATTATCATAATCTAATCTGAATGATACAGAAAATCATCAGAATTCGTCATAAAACGTAATCAAGCCTCCAGTATATGGCGTTCCTCAAGGGAGTGTTCTAGGGCCGACTCTTTTAACAAACGATTTCCACTTGAATGTAATTTCCTGTTTCTAACTTCCAGCTGGAAAAGTGTCCAAAATCCTGACCATGTTAGAAATGGCCTAATTGCCCCAGTAGTCGAATTTTGAAAGATTATTAGGTATGCAAGCCAAAACACCATTTTTGACATTCAAATTATCAGATTATTTGTTTGTGCTTTTGCTACTTATTCAAATTAAAACTATGAACCAATTTTTATGCGGTTTTCATTAAAAGAAAAAAAGACAATTTTTTTATTACGAAATGAACTAAGCCTGCTCAGTCTGCAATAAATGTGCATTCTGGCAGTTCGCCTGAATATCATAATTCTTTAAGACAAGCTAGTCAAGCGGTACTCATCGATATTAGAATAAGAGGGATCCCTGGGGTAAGCGGGTGAGCCAGACCACGATTAAAGCAAACTATAATAATCAAAGCAGATATTTTGATATTAAGTAATGACAAAACAAGAAATATTTATATATCTCGTTGCAATATAGCAAACGATAATAATTAAAGCAGATATTTATATTTTAATTAATAAAAAAAACATATATTTGTATATCTTGTTGCAATGTTCAATACTCAAGCAAGTCTACGAGAAAATTAGCTAAATTAATTATCCAGTTCAGTAGTATTTTCCAACTTAATAGCGCTCACATGAGTTGAATCTGCACTCTTCCTTATAAATCCCCTGTCATTCTTGTCTTAAAACATTTTTAGTGTTTTAATTGACGTTATTGAGGGATTGCTTATTTTGCACTTCATTAATCTTACAAGTGTCCCATTGGAGGGAGAGCAGGAGACTGGGCTGGTCAATTCAGAAGATTCACATGATTTTCCCGAAACACTTTGTTATCATCGCTGATTTGTGGCAAAGTCTTGCTGAAATTTCGCACTATTCGTGTCACCGAAAATTTTAGGAGATGATGAACGGAGAGCAGTTTCTTATACATTTATGTAGTGGTTGGAACACATCTAACTTTGAAACCCAAGCATTTCCCCAATTCCATTGGCCACCAGGCAACCCAAGTCTATTATACTGCCTACTGCGTATTTCACAGTGAGGGGCCTTCGCCTTATATAAGTCAAAAACCAAAAACCTGATTTTTTAAAAGAAAGTTCTACTTTAATAAATTTTTATTTATTTACAGTCAACCATACTACTATTATAATTAAACCCGAGTTTATAACTCAAAATTCGACACGCTTGACCACACAATATTAGATCAATTCGCCTCTGTCCAATATTAATGCCTCACAGACCAAACTAGCCAATATTTTTTGTTCTTTTCAGAGCCATGGATTTTCCTTGCTTGCTTTAAGCCATGGATTTTCCTTTCTTTCATTGATTTGCAGATTTGCACCTTTATGCCTTGCAGCTACTTTACTTTGTAGATCGACAGCATCTGTGAGCCTTTTCTTTGCTACACTGGCACTACCTGGTGTTCTAATTTACACAACCAAAGCTGCTCAAAAGACGTTTTCCCGACTTCTCGAAGACTCTCGAATCGATATCCGGTCCTCACAGTAAAGGCAATTTGGAATTCACATCTAAATTTAGTATTATATTAAGATCAATTTTATGTTATATTGCTGCTATAACAAATATAAAAGCTGAAAGTAATATTGAAACTTTTGACAAATGGTATTTATACGACGATGTTTACGTTGTTATGTTATGTTATTTTTTTGTTTACCACGGAATCCGTAAAAAAGCTTCAATAATGTTCTGATTTCTTTAAAATAAAGCCTAATCCTTTCTCTATTACTAAGATTATAAGGTCGTGTGCAACTTTTTGCATGTGCAAAAATGTGGGGCAAAGAGCGGTTATAATGGTATGATCAATGTGATGTTTAACTGTAATTTCTTTCTGTGCTTTGAAGTTTTAACTGTAATTTCTAGGAATTCAAATTAACTATTATTTATTGCATATTAAAGATTATTTAACAATAGCCAAATTTAATTAATTTTAGATTTGGTACAATTTTAAAATCAACATCTGTTTAAAATCCTTGCTCATTTATGAACGGGATTTTAATCACTGGATTGAGCCCCGTGCTCCTCGTGATTTTTTCAATCATCATCAATATGACAATATTATGTTCAATAAACCAATAGAGTAAATATAAAAGAGGTGGGGATATGTTCTGATAAGATGTAGAGAAACGAATTTAAAATATACGGTTGTCGCCCTACTTAGAAGTTACAATAAAAAGAATGGAAAAATAAGTTACTTTCTTATTTTTCATTGTCACAATTCAATCAATCGATTTTTTAACAATCACATTTTAATTAAAGCAGATTTTTGTCTTTATATAAATAGTAGTTTGGTGGAGTAAAAATAAAGTGACAATTAGGTTAAAGTGGCAACTACTCACAAGATTTAATTAATTCCAAAATAGATTTCAAAACTTAAGAAAATATAAAAACATAAAACGAATCTGAAACGAGGCTTGACTTAATAGGTTTTTGTCGATAAATTTTGACGTAGTTGACGCTGACAGAGTTTGATCATGTTGGGAAAGAACATGCTGTGTCTATATTTAGAATAATAATAGTGTAAAACTATTGTACCTAAGGGCTAGTTATAAATTATTGTATCATTAGCCTAAGGCTGTAAATTTGGTTATGTGATTTTTATAAACAAATAATCAGTTACGCAAGCTGATAGCGAGAGTGGGCTATCTTTAAAAAAAAACTAGTCTTGACATAACAGCATTTTTAGTTTTGCTTGAGTTCTAAATTGATATATTTCTATTTTAAGTTCAAATCATGATTTTTTCCTGTTTTAATTGTTTTGAAATATGTATACCTAAATTTTGATGGTTAATTTTATGAAACATTCTAAAAATCGGGAAATGACCTAATGCTGCATTACGCGTTTACCTAATAATCAAATCAAAGTTGTGCTTCAAATTACAATTCGTTTAATACAGTAGTGGGTTGTGTTTGAAATTGCATACATAACTTAGTTTTTAACTTAGTTGACATTGAAAAGATAAAGTCGTTTTCATTAACCCAGTGGTGCCTTATGCAACCCTAATATTTAACACTGAGTAATCGTGATAAGGTGGGTATTTATGTTTGATAAAGCTCGTGCTTGTGCAATAAAGTATGATAGAGCTCGTGTTACTCGACATTTCTGTATACTTAACCAAAATCGACTTTTGGGCAGAAAACCCACGGTCGCTTTCAGCTAGCGATATACAGGTGAGTTTTAATTAACCGGCATACCTAAAGGGGGTGAATCAGTACGAACAAATAAGCAACCTCTAATTAAAAAAATGTGGAAAAAAAAACAAAAATGTTATTTTTGAAAATTTGTTTTTTTTTATTTTTTGATAAATAATACGTTAAGCACGATACGTCATCTAGCGGTAAGTAAAATATCACTAATATTGTTTATTAACGATATTGTACCTACCGCTAGATGGCACAACGCAAGTGCTCAAACGCTTGTTAAACTTTTATTTAATAGTCAATTTCTTCAAATTTTCAAATAAAAAAATGTTTTTCCCATTTTTTTAAATCAAAAGTTGCCTATTTGCTCGTACTGATTGTCGAGGATGTCGTACCCTTGAAGGATGCCGGTTAATAAAAACTTATCATGTATTTATTTATTTATTTTATTTATTTATTTAATTTAACAATTCATTTACAAATGCACAAGTATCACTAATAATCATATCAAAAAATATATATATATATAATTAAAGTTAAAATTAAAATTAAACACGGCCGAAATGAGCATAAGCATTTAAGTACTGCTGCTGCCCAACTAAGTGCCAGGACTTGTTCCAGGGCAGCTAGCTCTCTGGATTTTATATCACATATATTCGGCAATGACTAACAAAAAAATAAAAAGGAAAAGAAATATATATATTCCCGTCACCATTACAAATTATAACTAATAATCACTAACTAATGATCACAATAGGAAATAAAACACAAAAATAAATAATCGTGTTAATAAAATAAAAATAAAATAAAATGTCAAATGATATCAAACAATAGTCACCAAAATTTATGAATAAGTAATAGTAATAAATAAAAATAAAAAAAGTCAAAGAAAATAATAATAATAATAAGAAATGTCAGGGATAATTGTCTCGGTATATTAATTTGTGGATATTTTGCCGGGCGTCATATTTTAGCCAGGAATCAATTTTGGCATATAAAATGTCATTTTAGAGAAGTGCATGCGCGCGGGTTTTGGCAAGTTTGCGAATCTGCCCGAGTGTCGTGTAAACGGCGCCCTACGTCCGCACCACTACACTCACACTCCGTTTTTCGGCTGCGTTTTTTCATTTTTATTCGGCGGCGCGCACACGGATAGGAGATACAGGGGCCCGCACACAGCCAAACCGAATGCAGCCAAGGCACGATTATTTGGGCGAGTTGGCCCCTCAGCCGGCGGACGGTCACCATTCCGCGGACGACGCTGCCTCACGGCCGCACGCACATCCCGCCACCATCCGACCAACCACCTAACGCACTTCAAACTCCCCAAACGGCGGCGCGCGTGCGACAAATCCTCCCTCCCACCATCCCTCCCGCTCCGCTTTCCAACTGTCAACATTTCCAACCGCGTTAGAAAAGACGTTAGAAAAAAATGGCGGACGATGCGCCGTTCGCGGATATCTCGCGGGTGACACAATGAAACGTTTACACTATTCTGTGCAGTGCAATATTAATTAATCAATCATTATTTTCAAACTGGAAGTACAAACGCGGTACAGTTGCTGTAACACCTGTTGAACATCGCGAGTTGTTGCGCATTTGCTGCAATCGGTAAGTTTGATTGTTTTATAACTCAATTATTCTTATTTTTTAATTACTCATTTCGTCATAAAATATATGCATTTGTAAAAAATATATTTTACAACGGATATACTGCTGTATCAAATAAATACCGGTAATTATGCAATAAAACATAAAATATTGCCTTAATTACAAAAAAATATGTTATCATCTTTAAAATAGATGCACTTCGATGCGATATGCTAACGAATAATCCAGTCGTCCAAACACTTCTTCATAAGCATTTATTGATATATCCCTCTGCAATTTATTGTTCTAAAACTTCTTCTTTGAAATAATAAATTAAGCTTGTGGAATTGAAGAAAGCTACAGATGGTGTACACGGCGCTTGGTCTAAAAGGTTCGTTGTGTTTATGGTCAAAAACCGTGTAGAAATTTTCGAAGAATTGTTTTTCCATGACTTTTCCCCTTTCGAGTATTCTCGCAGTCGCAGTCGCAGTCATAATGTCCGAAAATATTGTTTGTTGATTATTTACCCCTCTGCTGTTCCGGAAGGAATTTGGAGTAGGCAACACCGCGATAGTCAAAATGAGTGATTTTTGAGGGACTGACGTGTTTTGCATGTTGGCGTGTTTTGCAAACTAGTTTGCATGTCACATACTCTTATTTGTTCACCCGTTATGATGCGTTTCAAGGATTTAGGATCTCAATTCCAGATTAAGTACGTGTTCATTAAAGTACGTATTCAACAGCCTGTTTGAGGTAGCCTTTTCGAAGAAAATATCGGGGCATAATTAAGGTCAACTAATCTAATCAACAACTTTAAGCAAACTTTGTCAGCTGTAAGCAGACAGATTACGCCAAAATTCCACGCCACAATTTAACAAATTGCTACCAATTTCAGCATTCTTTTTGGGATAGATTTCCGATATTTAGATTGTTTTCTAGCTAAAATTCCCGATATTCATTTGACTGTACTTTCGTGATAAACTAAATAATATATGCCTCCAGCTAGTAGGTAGGTACAGATTGTTTATTTTCGTAGATTCATATACAATTCAAAATGTTCCATTGTTTATTTTCGAAACTTAGATCTGTTTCAATAATCCATGTGTTTATGTTCAAAAATCTGTTTGAATAATCCATGTGTTCTCCTAATCAATGGTGCATGCGTGGAAATATTCCCCTCTTCCACACCTCCATGCTTTCTAAAAGGCAATGTTTCCAACTGTGTTTCTGAGGGGGACATATATGATACGTCAATTTGCAAGGACACCCCCAGCGCAGTTACCATAGGTAGCACCTGTGACAGATCGTAATTTATTATTCATTTGCTTGTTTATTTTATTTTATTTATTTATAGTATTTAGATATAAATCAACATGATCCCTTATTTTCCAATGACCTGCAGTTTTGTCGTAATTCTTCCGCAATCCACGAGTGCTACGGTTGAGCTACGCCGCTCGCAAACTTGTCAATTCGTAGATGAACTTTCACCGTAGCTAGAAAAGCACGATGCATTGCGCAGAAGGACGCGCGAAGCGTAGACCTCTCGTAGAACATTGATTGACTGATATCATTGAAAAATCACACATAAAGAAATATATTTATTTATGATACTGTTCTAAATACTATTGTTTTATTATAAACAAATAAAAAAGTATATATGACAGATCTAAACAGGCTGAATATAAGGATATGATTATGATATTCATAAAGAAACTATTGAACTTGAAACTGATATATCTATATATATATATATATATATATAGACTTTTTTTATGAAAATTTTGTATTTTTATACACTTTAGGGTTTTTGGTTAGTAAAAGGGATAGAGTTGAGTACCTTAGCCGCGACCTTATATATATATATATATATATATATATATATATATATATATATATATATATATATATATATATATATATATATATATATATATATATATATATATATATATATATATATATATATATATATATATATATATATATATATATATATATATATATATATATATATATATATATATATATATATATATACATATATATATATATATATATATATATATATATATATATATATATATATATATATATATATATATATATATATATGTATATATATATATATATATATATATATATATATATATATATATATATATATATATATATATATATATATATATATATATATATATATATATATATATATATATATTTATATATATGATTTGTTGTATCTAAGATTTTTGGTCGCTTTCCAAATAACCATCATGAAATTTTGCTACAAATAAGTAAAGCGCCACGATGACCTTCAAAAGTTTATATATTATGGTTATTAATAATACATTAAATCGTTAAAATTAATATTATTCAGGTTATTTCCTTGTGAGAAATTGCTTGAAGATTTATTATAGATAATAATTTGTTTTATTTATAATTTGGGTGAATATAGATTTACATCCTATTTATCTATCGTAGTAATATTAAAGACATTCTAGTATAAAATAATGTTAGATTTAAATAATATAATATTTACTAAAGTCATCATTAAGGAATGATTTCATATATTTTAATATCCTCAGAAGTAGTGTTTTTACTATCCCTGTACCAGATTTTAGAGAATATACGAGTATACTTAAATATTTTTAACCCCTCATGCGTGTAATGTTTTACACATTGGCAGCTCAGAAAATACTTAAAAGAAATAAAACAATTTGTAAAAATAAATGTTTCAATCTCAATTTTAGTTATTCCGAATATCTGGTGTGTTCTCTGGAAAAGAGGTGAATTGCAGGAGCAGTTTTCACACTAGACATGTATCTAGTATCTCGTGGCGCCTCATAATAAATAATGCCTTGACTGTAAAATATTTGATTAATAATTATACTGACAACTGTTTCAGTTGTCCCCGGTCTACCCTTCCTATATTTTTAGTTTGCTACCTACACATGTCTGAAAATGCAAAAAAATCGATGATGCAATTCCATTATAAAACGCAAAGTGCAAGTGCAAATTGAACCTCGCAAATACATACGCCATGTTATAGAGTATTTTTTTCGAAGCGATCGCCTCGAAACGACGCGACGACGCGTTCTGCCAGTCAATGACTTCTGCTCGCGAACGTCATCGTCGCTTGCGCATCTTTTCTGCGGCGTAAAAAATCTAAAATTAGGCTAAAGAATCGCAGCCACTAACGCCCAGTGCGGCGGTGAAAAAACGCATATCATAAACGTACCGCACCACACAGGAAACACCGCGAAGGATTTACTCTGTAGTTGTTCCTACATGGATACTCATTATTATGACGTGGGTACTTTAGAACGGATACGTAATTATGTATAAAATTATGACGTAATTGAATTATTGTTACTTCTGATTTATTCTGACGTGGTTTTAAGAACGTCTAAATAACATGACAAATGACAAATAAATGACATAGTTTATTGATATGTACTCGTACCTAGACTGCTACAAATACGCTGATGATACGAAGATTTTTGCAGACCCTCTCCTCAAACATAGTCAAATATGCGACGACCTATTCTGAATCTCCGAGTGGACGAAGAAGTTCCTTTCTAGCTCACCATTACCCATTTTAATTAAATTTAATACGAATCAAAATAGTATCTAGTGACAAAGAAAAAAAAAATATTGTGCCACCCTAAGACTTTCCCGGCAAGCAGGCAAGCCCCCCCCCCTTCCTACCATTTGGAATACATTGATATTGTTGAGGATGAACTGAGCAGATTTAGCAAATACACAGAAGAGAGCAGAAGACTAGCATTTAGCAAAGACACAGAAGAGTATCGCATACGCGAACCAATTACAAACCAAGTCAGCTATATAACATGTCTCATTTTGATTTCCGAATACTGAAAATTCAATTTTACGTCAAGGTCTCTTAGAAAAGCGCTTGCCGCATTGCGTTAGAGGACATCCTGCGGACGCTAGGATGGATCGAGCGTTTGGGTCCACAGCCGTAGCCACCTCGATCGCCGGATCTTGAGGCTTATGAACTTTTTCTGGGGATTTCACACCAAGGAGAATCCTAGGATTTCCAAAATGTTTACGACAGAAAAGTTTAGGGTGCATTAGGAAGCATGGCATATCACAAATGACCAGGACTGGTTGCAAACTTATCCTGTACTACCAGTTCATTGCCACCTACCATATTACTCTGCTTAAATAGGTACCGTAAACTGCCCTTACTATGTACCAATCTATACTAATATTATAAAGAAGTAATGTTTGTAAACTTGTTTGTAGGTGGTAATATCCGAAACTACTCATCCGATTTGAAAAATGTTTTCATTAATAGAAAGCTCCATTATCGATGAGTGCTATAGGCTATATTTTATTGTGATAACTATGCGATTTCAATACGAAATCATGATATTTGTAAATCAACGCGGATAAAAATTAACTGGTGAGTTGTTTTATAGGCGTGTGCTGACGAAACGGTTTGATATATGTGAAAATAATATACAACAAAGACATCGGCCTTAAAAAGATCTATAAAAAGTCAGCGACAGCATATACCCAACTTTTATATTTAAGCTACAATAACTGCTTTTATTTCTCAAAAAAAAAAAGAAAATTAAGTAGGCAGTATTTATTGAAGACATTAGCAATAAAATAAGAATCCTTATATAAATAAATTAGTCCAATATCACGAGTGGCTAATAAAGCTACTGTACGTTTTTAGGTCATATAGTTATAGAGATATCATGAAATTAGTAACGCGTGCAAGCACCCCGAAATACCTAGCAGGCGGCGGCGGCGGCTGCTGCCAGCATTCAGCGGAAGGCGGAGCGGGTGGCGCGGAACAAGACACGTACGTCTACGATATAGGTAGCGTGCATCTGAGGGGGGACGTCTTGCACTATATTTCCAAAGGTAGCGTCTAAAAAGGGAAATAAACGCCACCCTACTTAAATTATCAAATCGGTTCGAAACTTTACGCGAAGTGAAACCGCAGGCAACAGCTAGTTTTCATGTAATTTTAGCGATAACAGCACCTGATTTTCATCTTCTGGCCATGTTCAGAACGCTCCACATTTCTTCATTCCGCTTAAGTCAATGTCTATTTTTTGGGATAAATCCTACAAAAACACATATGAGCAAGTAATAATATCAAAACTCTAGATGACATATATATTGTCTGAATGTTTAATAATAGGAAAAGTTCCAAACACTTACCAGATCTTACACACCTGACAGAGTTTGTCGAAATTCGTTGATAGCAGAAATTATTCCAAAACACCAAAAGTGCCTTCCCAATCTCACTGCACGCAGGCGACTGATCACTCATAAAGCGATTCGTTCAGCATTTAGTCATGATCATGACAAAATAAATATAATCGTACAAACTTTCTTTGTTTCCACTAGATGACCTATTTTATAAAAAAATCAGGAGGAGCTCATTGTTTGGACAGGAGGTTACAGTTAAGGCGGTTGACGGTATACCTGCGAAACTCAGAACCAGAAACAATAATAAGCAATATAAATTGTAGGCCTTCTAGATGTGACCACTGAGAAAATTGTCGCTAATTTGCCTTATAATATACACTATACTCGGCACTCTATATTGATGGAAATGGCGATACAAATGCCAAATGGGAGTTAAGGGGCCCTTGCTGAGTAGGCCACGAAGACCCATTCTGTTCAGGGTTGGTCACACTCACGGGTCAACACCTATCCGACGGCCTCCAAGCATGAAGTGCGAGACTGGGTAGGACTCTGGCCTTATGGTTAGTTTCCCTTGAGAATCAACCTTCTGGAGCTCCTGGACGGTCTGCGCACCGTGCGGCGTAAGCCAATCGATTGCGCACTCTGACTAACAGTCCGGGGAGTCTGGAAGCAGTACTGTTTCCTATAGAGCGGGGGTGGTTGCGGACCTTACGGCGACTGCTCTTGACCATCGGCTACCCGATCCTGGGTGAACAGCATTGCAAAGGTCGCTGTGGTCCGCAATAGATTCGGTATACGATAGTGGTCGCGATAGATTTAACCGCTTCGTAAGGGAGAGGACCGCGCAAGCGACGTCGAACTCGTAACCAATCGAGAGACTGGAGTAATCTGGTCACAATTGAAAGTAAGGGCGTGAGTGTAAGCCCGCTGGGTAATACTCCTGGCTATCTCGCGGTTAAGGCGTTGGCCTCTTACGGGTTTGTGGCGGAGCTAGACGGGGGACTGTTTTGTCCAAGTCTTCTGCGTTCACTCCAGGGAGACAGAACGACTAATCGTTAAAACTTCCTGAGGTGACGGGCTCGCCCGCTGTAGTCGACAACCATAGTTGATACAAATGCCACCAGCAGAAGAAGAAGAGTATTTTGCGAAACTGGCAGGACATTTTGATAATTTTATTACGTCTTTTTAGTATGCAGGACGTGTGTGGCTCGACGGCACGTATAGCCAGCACACGAGGGGAGATTGTTTGGACGTTGAATGACATTGTGTCTCGCGGTTGTGAAATTTCACCACGAGCCCACTTCCTTTACTTTCGCTCGGACGCCGACACATTTTAAATTTTTTGTGACTTACGTCCGTTTACTGGAGAATAATATTTTACGATTACTTGAGGACGATTTTACGAATACGTAAGGACGGAGGAGGAGGAGGACTAATATTTTACGATTACGAAACATAGATTTGACGATACGAAACATAGACTTTAAGAATTGGCACCATATAAGCCCGAAAAGCACCAAAAGAGGATGGGCATTTTGGGACCATTTTTCAAACACCTGAAAATCATATACCATTGGAAAAATATCTTTATGTACAACATTTATTACTAGAACGACTGCTCTCAATTATCAGCTGTTTTTGAGTTATATCCTATTAAATATGGCCAATTCCTATGTCCCCTAGGACACCTAACACTTCCAGGCATTGTATTGTTATAACTGTTTAAACGAAAACCGTCGCAAAATACCCGAAACGATAAAGTACATACGCTGTGTAAGTACAAACTATATGTTCCTAAAATGTTCGACTTTGTCAGCAGTATATGGAGGGAAAATACTGGGATATGTTGCTTAAACTCTGTAATGTGTCTCATGAATTCATTCCTGCTGTTTCCTGACGTATGTAATATGCTAAGGTCAGCTGTTCAACAAAGTGTGCCCAGTGAACGTACATTATAATATACTATATTTCATGGATTTTCACTGCAAATAATATATTTCAAATAAATAATATCATTAGGGTTTTCTTCTTCTTCAAAACTCCAAAACGGCTCATAATTGAGGTAAGTTGTCGTACTCATAAAAATTCTAGATAAATAGATATTATCAATGGTAAATGCTTTATTGTTATTGGTGAGGTGGGCCTAGCGCCCATACATTTTTTCCCATTGTCCTTTGCGGCAAAATTTAGCATTACTCGTATATAAAATAATTTATATGGATAGGTAGATAAAGGTCTATAGTGTACTTTAATTAAAGTGTTATTTTATAAAACTTCTAGATACTAAGAGAATTGCATGGTGAAAGACATTGAAAACTTTCAAAAATGCTCTAAAGGTCTCACATCCTCGCCAATTTAAAACATTTGTTTCCAAAAATGTTTAATTAATCTGGATGGTTAAAATGAAGAAGGTCAGAAATTAACTCAAAATACGAGAGATTTATACATATTTTAAAAGGAATATTATCTTACTGAATTATAAATTGACCCAGAGACTATTATCTTAAAAATCGTAAACAAAAAATCACAAAGCTATCTCGGCTCATTTGGTCGATATTTCTCTGCGTATTATTCATAAGATATATATGATTATTAAATAAACCTTCAATCACACGAAACCTCAGATCTTTGCAATATAATATCATGTATTTTTGACACAGACTTCTATTTTTGAACAGTTTGCAATATAAAATCATGTATTTTTGATACAGCCTTTTGAAACACAAAAAGAAAATATTATGTCAGCGGTAAGAAAGGTAGAAATGTCCCCACCACCATAGTAAAGATAAATGATTTGATTGAAATTAACTGTTATAACAAAAGAAGCAATTTATTTTTTCACTGAAACAATTTAACTTGATCGAATATAGGGCAATTCAGAAACTAACCTCCGGTTGATTGAAAAAAATACACCAAGTTAAGTAAAAATATTTTAATATATACATCTTACAACTACATCTTTGCACTATTTTTCGACATAGTCTCCATAACGATTGAGGCACTTATCGTATCTCTTCACAAGCTTTGAAATTCCTTCTGCATAAAAATCACCCGTTTGTGCCTTGAGCCAGCCTGTGACCGCATCTTTGAGCTCTTCGTCGTCATCAAACCGCTGGGACCCGAGCCATTTCTTCATATGCATGAAGAGTTGATAATCGCTTGGCGCCAGATCTGGGCTGTAAGGTGGATGGTTGAAAACGTCCCACTTGAAGGACTCAAGAAGGGCTGTTGTTCTGCGAGCAGAGTGAGGACGGGCGTTATCGTGCAAAAAAACGATACCGGAAGTCAGCATACCACGGCGTTTGTTCTGTATAGCCTGTCGTAATGTTTTTAGTGTTTCACAGTACACGTCTTGATTAATGGTCGTCCCACGTTCCATGAATTCAACCAACAACACCCCTTTGGCATCCCAAAACATTTGGCGGGATTTTCTATTGCAGCACACATTTCAAACTGCCACAAAAACTAAACTAGCGCAGGTACGATGTTCACTCGACTACGGCTTGATGCCGACTGACCTGCTGAGCGCGTGAATGCACAGATGGCGCGCTACTCCCCCCACTACCCGCACTGTGACCAATCGGAGGTTAGTTTCTGAATTGCCTTCGTATTATTCATACAGTTTACATACATGCACAATTACAATATTACAAGAAATACCTTTATACAAGAATCTGTAGTTTAAAAAAAATAAAGGTATATAGCACTCTGTATCAATAAAATTTCGGCAGCAATGCATTTGATAAATATTAAACATATTCCATCAAATCTAGTTGTACTAAAAGCAGACGACCTATATTCTGTAGACTAACAAATGACCATGTATTCGGTTATCGACATTTTAGGCCGCTACACTGCATAAAGCGGATAATAGCAACGATACTAAGAATAAAGGAAAAACGTCAATATGCTGGCAAACGCGTCAGCAACGATGCTATGATTAACACTACTTAAAGCCATTCTTCTAATATTCTTTACTAAATATCGAGTAATTTGCATGTAGTTAGGTATAGGCTAACTACATTTCAATAATGCTCTGGTAAATAACCATAATATTTTAACTTTTGAAGGTAATCGTGAATGCTTTGCTTTACTTATTTGTAGCTAAATTGCATGATGGTTGTTTGGAAATATATATATATATATATATATATATATATATATATATATATATATATATATATATATATATATATATAATATATATATATATATATATATATATATATATATATATATATATATATATAAATATACATATATATATATATATATATATATATATATATATATATATATATATATATATATATATATATATATATATATATATATATATATATATATATATATATATATATATATATATATATATATATATATATATATATATATATATATATATATATATATATATATATATATATATATATATATATATATATATATATATATATATATATATATATATATATATATATATATATATATATATATATATATATATATATATATATATATATATATATATATATATATATATATATATAGACATATATATATATATATATATACATGTATATATATATATATATATATATATATATATATATATATATATATATATATATATATATATATATATATATATATATATATATATATATATATATATATATATATATATATATACCTATATATATATATATATATATATATATATATATATATATATATATATATATATATATATATATATATATATATATATATATATATATATATATATATATATATATATAATATATATATATATATATATATACATATATATATATATATATATATATATATATATATATATATATATATATATATATATATATATATATATATATACATATATATATATACGTTCGTAAGACAAGGAGCTCATGAACAAAAGTAAGTATTCTTTAAAATGACGAGGTCAACGCGCGTTTCGCTGCCCCCGAAATGCTCAGCTAAGTGCATTTTTACAAGCAAGTGTAGAATAACAGATAAGTCATTGTACAATATAGCTAAAAAATCTGTAAAATGCATGAGCTTTGAGACTGTACCAAATGTATAAAATGAGGCTCAAAATGTTTACATTACTTTACATTCGTATCCAATTGGCGAATTTACCCCTATTGAACTTGTCAAAATATACTATAAGTAGGCCGGCACCGGCTACACTGCCTATTTATTTTCCCGAAATCACGACCTGTCAGCTTCAACTTGACGACTCTCAGTCATTCCATAAATTGCCTTATATTTAGGCATTGTATTTATCGCCTGATTCCATACATTGACGTACCTTCCAACCAATACATATACAACTAATCAATCGCCTGTGTGCTGCTACGAGCGAGTGCGCTAGCTAGTAAAGACTTACTTGCAAATTTGCTGGTTCGGTATGTAGATCAGAGAGGGCTGCGGGAGCACAGTACTTGCAAAAATAAACTTACGGCTCGCCGAAGATTAGGCATGCCTTTTTCTGCATGCGTGATTCGTGAGTATAGCGTAATTGATATAACCTGACGGTTTTGAAGAATATAATAATATATCGGCAAAGAAGTAGAAGGAACCAATTGCTTGGTAATACTGAAAAAAAAATCATTTAATCCATTATTAAATTATTGAATAATAGAATGAATAAATAAATAGAATCTTTATTAAATGATACAATAAAGCTATGTATAATATATTTTATTGCATAACTTATAACATAATTGACGGTCTTATAACTTCCAGCCTAAATTCCAGATCAAATACATGTGTAATTTCCATAGTGGGACTGCATAGATAATAAATAAAAGGGAATATGAATTTATGCGTATTGGGTTAAGAGCGTATTATCCTGACTGGATCTGAGTAAAAGATCATGACTTCATAACAGAGTAGAGCTGCTTAAGATAAACAGGATTAGCGTACATTTTTTATACGCGTAAACGAAAAAAAAATGATGCAATATTTTCAAATCATGTATTAAAATGAAATGTGTCTTTTAAACAATACCCGAGTCTATATGATTTTATTTTTCAACCGCTGGTCTTCCTTAATAACTAGTTTAAACATTTTTTAATTTAAACTATGTCTAGGCAAGCAAGTTTTATGACTGTTACAAATATCAGGTTAATAGCTTTAACACCGGCTGAGATACTCTGCAATGACTTATGTCTAGCTAGACAGACAGGTAGAGCGCATTCTCATTAATATTAAAAATAGTACAATAGTCAATGAAAACAGTAAAACAAAATGTAATATTATTTTCTGTATTCAATATTGTTCATGTCAAAGTTATCACAAGACAGGCACATTGGTAGCGTTGAACGTTCAAGGTCTAGTGATATTTTTAGTTTTTGTTTTGGTGAGGTTGAAGTTTAAACAGTCTGGATAAACTCGATGATTTCTCCTCCAACGTTGCACTCATGTGCAACCCGATAATATTCATTACATACATATCTGTGGAATCTAGGGAGCTAATGGGAATTTCGGGAGGTAATGACCCTGTTGGAGTTGGCAACGAAGACCCATTCTATCATGTTCGGTCACACTCGGGTCAACACCCATCCGGCAGCCTCCACGCAGAAGGGAGAGCCAGGGTAGGATGCTGGCCTGCGGGCCAGTCTCCCCTAGGAGTCAACCTACGGGCGCTCCTGGACGGTTTTCGCACCGTGCGGCGTCAGCCAATCGATTGTGCACTCCGACTAACAGCCGGGGGAGTCTGGGAACAGTAATGTTTCCTATAGAGCGGGGGTGGTTGTTAACCTTATGGAAAATTCCCCTCTTAAAAAGACCATTCGGCCACTCGATCCTGGGTGAATAAGCCGGGCAAAGGATGCCGTGGTCCGCGATAGATTCGGTTGAGAATTTACCACAGGGACCGATTCTGTAACCAGTCAGGTGGTAGGAGGAATCCTGAAGGTTAATTCCAGAAGGAGCTATCCTTCCAAACTGGTAGTCAGGGGATGAGGCTGCCCGCTGGTTAGCTTTTCCAGTGCCTCGCCGTAAGGCGTTGGCCTTTGACGGGCAGGTGGCGTAGATTGACTGTGATTGTTTTTCGTCCCAAGTCTTCTGCGCCCACCTCACGAGAGACAGAACGATAAATGACGTTAAAATTTCCTAAGGTGACAGGTTCGCCCGTTGTAGTTGACAGCTCTAGTTGTGGAATTTAGGAAAAACTGTATAAAAACACTTCATAGTAGGGTTGTTTGTAAAAGAGTGTCAGAAAGATTTCACAATAAAGATTAGAAAACAAAGAAACAAACAAACTTTTAATGTAAATGACCTATACTTAGAATGCGCATAACACATGCGCAAAAAGTTTAAAAAATCAGCGGCCTTATCACATCGTGAACCTAAACGAAAAATGAAGAAATCATGCCGAATTGGAACAGCAAGGTTTAGGCCACGCGTCTGGGATCGATATAAATACATTCCAGATTAACGTTAATCGTGATTTTATTCGGCAGTTATGTTTTATAGCCCAAAACCGAGTTTAAGTAATCTGGGATCGGCGCGGCGCGGCGCGCACGGCGTTTTGCAAGCGACTCTGAGTGCATCGTCCCGCCGATCAGCGAACCGTGCACGCGCCATTATTGAAGAAAAGCATAGATGAGACCTCCCATACGCCTTTAGTAGCATACGTATATGTTCAGTGGCGAGCAACAAAATCGAATGTCATTTCAATAGCAGTTGACATAAGGTTAACAACTACCCCCGCTCTATAGGACACATTACTGTTTCCAGACTCCTCCGGCTGTTAGTCGGAATGCACAATCGATTGCCTGACGCAGCACAGTACGCAGACCGTCCAGGAGCGCCAGAAGGTTGACTTCTATGGGAGAATGGCCCTCAGGCCAGAGTCCTACCCGGGCTCACACTTCTGCGTGGAGGCCGCCGGATCGGTGTTGACCCATGCGTTTGACCGACCCTATATGCATGGGTCTTAGTGGCCAAACTTCAACAGGGCCCATTAGCTCACACCAGTAACAGTACTGTCTCCTGGGCCTATCTTCCCGTTTATTATAGTGTGTGCAGGAGCTGTGCATTTGATAGGCAAAAGGCGAAATAATTCCACCAAGGCCAGTGGGACGATGGCCCGGCCAAACTTTGTCCTACACACGACATCACTACTACACACAAACACAACTAACTCACATCGGCGTCCGCGCAGAAATACATAATAGGTACATTCACATACACTATTGCGACGCATACTTCGAACTGTTCTATGGCTAGTTCGTGGAGCTATTTTGTTGTCTGATCCGAAAACTGGAAATAGAAACGGTCTCTCTCTCCATAATTTTAAATACGCCCAATGAAAACAGATTTCTAGTAATGTAGACTGTTGTCCTTATTCTTTTACTTCTCAATTAGGAGATAAATTGAAAACATAGCTTTCATGGATTAAAGGGGCCTTAATTATCTAACATCTTTTCATTTTTCTATCTCCATTCTCTATTTCAAATTCTGACTTGACACTCAATGCCAATAAAATCAAATACTTAGTAAATCATACATCAAACTTATTATTTTATTTATTTTACACACAAATACACACACATACATACAAATACACACAAATATGCCGATACGTCCGCCTATGCAGAAACACTTATTTGGCGACACTGTTCAAGCACCACCAACGTCAATGTCTTGTTTGTTTTGTTTTTCACTTTATAAGCGAAATATTTGAATGATAATTTGTAATTGTAAATTGGTTTAGATGTAAATAAATAAATAAATATGAATCCGATTAGAAAAGGCGAGTAAGAATCTCAACAATCTGAAACAACTATAAGAAAAAAACCTGTCACAATGATCAGGGTAAGTCCACGCTTCTGTTTTTAGCAAATCATATTACATTAGTATTATCTATATATTGATTTGAAACGTGTTTTTATTATGTAACCATTTTTTTTACCAGTTATAAGCAGTTTTTATAATTTTTATTATTAAGAGAATGGCTAGGTGGAAAAATTTGGTTGAGGTGTCTAAAAAAAGCTCTCAGTGTCTAGATGTGTCATCAAAAGCAAGAAAAAAAAGTCATCAAAAGAAAAAAAAGTGTTTTTCCTGTAACCGCCAAATTGGGAGAACGGGTAGGTGTAAAAATTTGGTTGAGGTGTCTAAAAAAGCTCTCGGTATATAGATATGTTATCAAAAGAGAAAAATAAAAAAGTCATTTAAAGAGGAAAATAAAAAATGATATTGTTATCTGCTGGATTTGCGGGCGGGATGGGGAGGAATGGAGGGGAGAAAGGGGGTGGGGGAGGGGTAGTTAGGGGTAAGGGGGTGAGTTAATGTGGGGGTAAGGAGAGGGGGATTGGGGGGAGGAAGGAAAGAGAGAGGGGGGTTGAGGGGAGTTGGAGAGTGGGGTAGTAAGAGGGGGGCTGGGAGATAAGGGAGAGAGTGAGAGAGAGGGAGTAGGTGAGAAGGTTAGGGGGAGGGGGCGATGGGGGGGGGGGGGGGGGTTAGGTTAGGTTAGGGGAGGGGTTAAGTTAGGCTAGGTAGAAATATTATTTTTACATAAATAAGAAGTATGTTTCCGTTTACTTTTGAAACATTACTGTCAATAAACTGACTGTCGATCTCGACGGGTTTAAGCTATTTGTATTTTAATTTGGAAAATATTTAGCAAGCGCTGTTTTATACACCGTGGTGTTATTACTCTATGACGTAGATATTTGTGTATGCAATGAGCAAGCATACGCTTTATTGGGTCAATGATATCGTCAATGACTTACGACTGCATTTTAACAGAATTTTATCCTCATTCTACAATTGTAAATATACATAATACTCCAACAATATCCGCTTCTCAATAAATTTATTACATTGAAAGTTTATTTTACCTCTTTACTCAAAGCAATTAGATTTTTTCTACCTGGTATAAGTATACTTGTAATAAGTAAGAAAATAAGTAATAAGTAAGAAAATAAGGAATCTGTATCTTAACTTTTCTGTTTGATTGTCTTAATTGATATGAAATTTGTCATTAAATGGCGCCGAGCTGATACAATACGTAAAACAACGACTGTCATATTTGAATTTGGCGCCTTTAGTCTGACGTACCTAGTAGTTGTTATAGTGACCGAAATAATCGTTGTCTGTATGCCTAATTTGACTGTAGAATGGAAAGTTTCTCAATCATCACTGGTATAGTTGCTCAATCGTCACAATATTCTGTAAGACAAAACATCGGTTATATTTGTATGAGAAAATATCGCACTAATATGTATCACCTCTATTAGGAATAATGGAAAAAATACGAATTCATGGCAGGCAGCAGCATCTTGATAAACAAACTCGGAAGAGGAGAAGGTATCTTAAGAATGATATGCTAATAAGGGTACCAGATGAAGTCGCTTTTTTCTATTCAGTTAAGTTTCATCCGATATCATTCGAAAGGTCACCTTTCGCTGATTTTAAAACACGTTTTCTTTTGGGTTTTTTTGGTATTCAAGCATACCTCTGTTTGAAAAATAATCAAAATCGAACTTCGAAAAGAAGGTCCTCCCTTCTTATTTCGTAACTTCCTCGCCCAAAAATAATGTTTTTTTTTTAATTACCATCATAGTAGATAAAGATTATAGAAAGAACGAAATTAAGTCTGTGACTATCATAATATTGACATTTTAGAAAATCTACAGACGAAAATAAAGTTTTAATTTAGTTAAATATGAACAATTGACACTTCAGAGATCTACTCGTCTATAGATTTGCATTTTAAAGTTAAGGTGGGCCTGGTTTAGAAATCCAAATGAAACATGTTTTTCATGATTCTTTTAAACAAAGTTGAAATCTGATTATGATTTTTTTTATATCAGTTTGAATAACATTTGAAAAATAACAATATTTTATAAAATAGTAAAAAAATATTTTTTTGACATATTGAATTGCAATGTTTCTACCGCTGCAGAAATGACGGTATCTTCTTGCGCCGGTAATGGCGAGTGTAATTTTGCCTGAACCAAAAATCATAAATTAGGATATTAATTTTTACACAATATGTATTTTGTAGATGAATTAAAAAAAATAGCTAAAAGTTATCATTTTTATAAATTTAGGATTAAAAAAAAATAATATATATATATATATATATATATATATATATATATATATATATATATATATATATATATATATATATATATATATATATATATATATATATATATATTTAACTAGTAAAATTAACATTTTAACTAGTAAAATGAAATATATATATATTTTTTTAAAGTTTTTTAAAATTCCTATAGAAGAGAATTTAATAATATTTCAATTCTTATTTGGAACAACTCGATCCGTAAAGTTATTTTTTTAATCACTAGCGCAAACTGAAAAATATGGTTTTGAGAAAAACGCGCTTAAAGTTTTCTAGAAATGTAATAAGTTTTTGAACTTACAGCAATCTGAGAATATCAGCTATTCAAAAGGTAAAAGATTCATGATTGGAATTCAACTTTAAGTTTTTAAAAAGGCATAAAAAACATATTTTTATTGGCCGTCTAAACCAGGCTAATCCCTTAACTTATAAAAAATAAACCCGGAAAAAAGTTTTAATATGTAATATTTATCAACGGCAAGTTTTCGTCATCTAATTGCTGTAGCCCCCTTTACGGTTATACTAAATGAAACAGTGCGCAAAGTGCCCCTATGTTCGTATCCTTGTCTGTCTGTCGGCGAACGATCGAAGAATGTCGCGTAATTCGACAACCGAGCACCAGGGTAACATGACAGGGGAGGAAGTGCGCGTTGAACGACATCACTAGTTCAATTCAACCCGAGAGTTCTCAAACTGTCGTTTTTTCCGTTGCTAGTAGCAATGGAAAAATGGTAGCAACCTGCTACCATTGTTATCAAGAAAACATTAAAATTGAGAAGCTTCGGCACCAGAGTCGCCATACGTCCCGAAAAAGCGGGATTTTCCCGATTTTAGACTGAGAAAAACTGTCCCGATTTTTTTCACATTCCCGCTGAAAATTGATTCTGCGATCTCACACAAATTTTTCATTTATCATTAACCGATAATCTTCCTAATCCTATAAACAGATCACTTTCTTCAAAACTTTGAAGTCTGAAGAGCACCATTCATAGTTCTAAGGTAGCTGAGTATTGTTTTGGCATTCTTGGCTACAACGCCGATAGATAGAATATTTTCGAAAATGAACTGCCAATGGATAGAAGAGAGAAATTGACTAAAAGTCTCTTTGGTGAAATCCACACTCTCTCATGCTCTCTTCCAATATAAATTTCAATCCACACTCTCTCTCAATCTCTTTGGTGAAACACAGTACAACATTTATACACTTTTTTTATACACTGTTAGCTTAGATCGCAGAACTTTTTATACACTTTTTATTATAATTTGAAATGTAATTTCATTTGTAGAAATACTATTTTTTGTAATTTCGTAATGTTATTATATATATAATATTTTTTCGTAATGTAATTTCTATACCCAGAGCGGGTTTATGAAAATAAAATTTTCTTATTCTTATTCTTATTCTTTAATAATTATCATACGTGTTTATAAACAAATGACGTGTTTATCAATAAATCATAATGACGATGAAAAGTAAATTTAAAATTCTAGGAATATTTAATGGAACAGAAGGAATAAAATACGGCGACGTAAGTAAGTGGTACGATAGTTAGTCAAACTCTGGTAAAAATAGCTTAATCTTTATAATTTAAATATTGAAAAAAGCAGGCAGAACTATGTTCAATTCTTGGCCAGATTAAACGGGCAAATAAATAATATAGTGTAGGTAATCCAATTGAGTGAACTTTGGGACTGACCCGCAAATTTATATTTTTATTATTCTATGGATTCGAGCTTTCGATCGCTGTAATACTTGCTATTTTTTGGAATTACATAGTACCCGCGCTTAAGTTGCCTTGTACTGTGGGAGTGCGACACAACCATTTTCTATTCGCACTCCTCTCTCTTATGGATCAAACAGTACTATATACTCTATCATGTATGTTGGGAGTAGTGCATTAATATCTGTGGAAATTCGGATGTCACAGCCCGAATTTTATTGCTGTTATATTTCTGGCGAGCATCCATTTTATAATCCGATATAGAAGATTATGGAATTATATAGAAATATAATTAACTCGTCTTACAAATTTATTCAATTTAGTCATCTTATAAAAACGTGAAACCCACGTACAAGGGTTATAAATTGTAAATATCACGTGGTTTATGCGAATTTAAGCTGTTTCTTACATACGAGTTAAAGTGTAGTTTAGGAGTATCATCGATCGACGTAAAAGATAATGATATTCGAAGAATAAATCCTAACAGTTTGCAGGCACTCGCACCTTATCTACATGTAGAAACAAAAGCATTTTGCTGTCTAGCCTAACCCCAAGATCATGAATAAGATCACATTTTTAGGACATTTCCATTTAGCTTATAACCAAATGCTGTTGTGGTTTGTTTTGTGGAAAATATTATGACGTTGCCTTTGCTAACATTTATAAAAAACGATATCCAGAGCAGTATTGTATCAAGCGATCTATGTCGCAGTTCAAAGCGCATTTTCATTAAAAATGTAGGTGTCATCTGCATATACATACATATATAATATACATACATATTATAATTCGCTGCATAGCTGGTGATATCGTTAGTATACAACAGAAACTGAAATAGAACTAAATTGGAGCCTTGGGATACATAAGTGGATATTTTTGCATATGCTGACTAAAAGCACTGCACTTAAAGAGCCTGAGTTCTTTTCGCATCCGATTCCTAAAGCCCATAACCTTTTCAATACATTATCGCGGTTTATCTTGTCAAATGCTTTGGAAAAGCTAAGTAAAAAGCATTGGGGGTACATCTTCCGATTGACTTGATTTTTTTTTTTTTAAAACCGTTTTTCAGGGGCTATGATTGCAAGTGCGGCCGAGAATAGATCGAATACAATGTTATGCATTAGTTTGCTAAAAGTTTGAAAAATGTCAATAATTTATAATTGGGCTTGTAATTTTGAACATGGCTGCGTGAGACTTGCTTAAGGATATGCATTTTTCCACGCGTCAGGAATAGTGCTTTCGTTTAGTAACTGCTGGAATATCATTGTTAGTGGACGCGCGCGGCGCAAAAAAACATGAACATTGGGTATGTTTGTTTTTAGAAAATTAATCAAATGTTCTTTTTTTTGCAATATCATGATTGCTCTCCCCTTGTTTTGCGGGTCTGGTCTCCGACGCCCGATTTAAAAGTTTTCTTAAAAGTTAGGGAATTGAATCCTACGCATATTATCGTTTTCAATTGTTTAACATCTGGTCGACTCCTCAAATACGCATTCATAATTTCCGTCGCGACAGTTTGTTATTCGCTAACATCTCCCCGTCTCTTTCTGCTTTCGCCCCTCGCCGTATTATTATTATAACGAGTGGCCGGCTACCTGTCACTATCGCATGAACTCCTGGTACTCGCGACCGACAATTGACGTCACAATCTTGCTAATAGCATGACACTACTCGAACTAACTTACCCAGAACTCTCTCTGTAGTCGTTCTCTGGTGACTGGGTCGTGATCGCCACTTAATGAACCCACTTCAGAATAAGCTACTAAGTGGATACTAAGTGAATGAGCTGCTGCGAACAAATTCTGCCAAAGGCCATCCTCACTGAGTATTTTATAAGACGGAGTCTTTTAGTCTGACAGTTTTGGTGGGGCTCGACCTCCCGTTCTTTTTGGCCCTCAACATTTCGAAGAATTGCAACTATTTCGAGGCGGCTATCCTCTCACCTGGGTGTCTGACAGACCAAAGAGAATAGTATCAGTTGGCGTCAAGTAGCGTAGAGCCGAATTGTTACTTGCCAAATGACTGTTACATTTTCGTTATAAAGAACGGTTTTTTTCGTTATTAAGAACATTACGGCTGGAAAATATGCCAGTCATCTAACAGCACTGCAACAGTCTCTTCAGTGTCCATCCCGGGATGACCAAATAGCTCCGCCACGGCCCGTTAGAGTCCAACGCCAACGAGACACTGAGAAGCACACAGCGGACCATCTAGCCCCTGACTACCAGTTGTGACCAGATTTCTCCGGCCTCCCGATTGGTTACAGGTTCGGGGTCGTTTGCCTCTACCTTATGTTAGCGGTGACTCAGCATCTACCGAATCTATAACCGACCACGGCGTCCTTTGCCCGGCTGTCCACTCGGGTCGTTTCAAAAACGGCTGTCATAAGGTTAACAACCACCCCTGCTCTATAATATATAGCAAACAAAGCCGTTTCCCGACTCCCCCGGTTATCTGTCGCAATGCGCAGTCAATTCGCTGACGCCGTACAGTGCGAAAATCGTCCAGGAGTGCCCGATTCCCAGGAGAAACCGACCCGCAAGCTTCTACCCGGGTTCGCTTTTCTACTAGGAGGCTACCGGATGAGCGCTGACCCGTGAGTTAGGGCGACCCTAATACATGGGTCATAATGGCCTATCTGCACTGGGCTCATTAGCTCCCAGTAAAAGTACAGCCAGGAAATAATATCCGGATGTCCAAGATTCTCCAAGATGAGAAACTTCTCGGAAGTCGTGAACTGTCACTGCACCAGTAAATACGAAAGCCGAAAATCTGTGTATTCCGGTTGGATGCCCAGAAATGCTATGCCCAGAAACTGGATGCTATCGAAACGTGGGATTATAGCAGAATGGACAGTCGAGTGTCCTCAGAAACTGGGCAGAAGAAGGATGTCTTGGCTCTAATTATGAACTGAGAGTTTAGTGCAGCAGCTTCAAGAGTGAAGGTAGCTTTGGCGATCGCAAAACTCCACACGGTACCATTAAAAGAAGAATCAAACTTCAGCGTATAAAAGCTTGATTCACTACTGGAAACAAGTAAATATATTAAAAGGAATAAAAAACACTTACAACATCTGAAATACTGTAATTATCATTATTTTTGTTACGGTCCTTTTTGTGAAATATTACTGGTTTATGTATTTATCCATATAGATACAAATGTATTTTCGGAATATACTCAATCAAGCCTTTCATTTGACACTAAACACGATAAATTTATGTTAGTTTATTGAGATTTAGAGATTTGGAAATTTAGGCAACTATTTTCTTGATATTTGGATAGTTAAAGTACCGTATGACACTCGGGATATCGTAACGATTCTAACAATACAACATATTTCTTGCTACTCCCGTTACTTGACTACGCGGATATGCTACCTCGATGCCCACGAAGTTCTCCTAGACAAATTAGAGCGGCTCCAGAATGTCTGTGTTCGATATGTGTATGGGCTCAAAAACTACGACCATATTTCAGAGTTCCGTACTAAACTAAATTGGCTCAAGATACGCTAACGTAGAGACCTGCATATTCTCTGCCTATTCCAGAAAATACTCAATAATCCACTTATTTCGTCGTACCTAAAATCCGAATTCCGAGTGTTATCTTCCTACGGGCTGCCATTACGGTCTCAGTCAACGAATACTCTATCACACAGCTTCAGCATCACACAGCTTTCTTCACCTATTCCTTTGCTGTATATGCCGCAAGATTATGGAATAACCTGCCTTCCAATATACGGGATACCGTTAGTTCGAATGCGTTTCGCTCCCGGCTGAAGCTATATCTGCTCTCAAAATAATATAAGCTGATCCTACGTATGTATGTATATAAATATATATATATATATATATATATATATATATATATATATATATATATATATATATATATATATATATATATATATATATATATATATATATATATATATATATATATATATATATATATATATATATATATATATATATATATATATAGTATATATATATATATATATATATATATATATATATATATATATATATATATATATATATATATATATATATATATATATATATATATATATATATATATATATATATATATATATATATATATATATATATATATTATATATATATATATATATATATATATATATATATATATATATATATATATATATATATATATATATCTATATATATATATATATATATATATATATATATATATATATATATATATATATATATATATATATATATATATATATATATATATATATATATATATATATATATATATATATATATATATATATATATATATATATATATATATATATATATATATATATATATATATATATATATATATATATATATATATATATATATATATATATATATATATATATATTATATATATATATATATATATATATATATATATATATATATATATATATATATATATATATATATATATATATATATATATATATATATATATATATATATATATATATATATATATATATATATATATATATATATATATATATATATATATATATATATATATATATATATATATATATATATATATATATATATATTATATATATATATATATATATATATATATATATATATATATATATATATATATATATATATATATATATATATATATATATATATATATATATATATATATATATATATATATATATATATATATATATATATATATATATATATATATATATATATATATATATATATATATATATATATATATATATATATATATATATATATATAAATATATATATATATATATATATATATATATATATATATATATATATATATATATATATATATATATATATATATATATATATATATATATATATATATATATAATATATATATATATATATATATATATATATATATATATATATATATATATTATGTATATGTATAATATGGATATTATGTATCATTTATATTATTATGAACTTTATGTATTGTATGTATATATGTATGTGTATGTGTATGTATGTGTATATATATGTAATTTGAAGTCAATGAAAAATTAAAAAAATGTTCTGCCACGAACAATCGTAATTACTACCTGCTGGTTGGCTGGAGGATATTGTCGTTTATGGCAATAAGCCCGCCATTTGTACCCGTTGTGGTCAATAAAGAATTTTTATTATTATTA